>CM066737.1:94278208-94858208 GCA_033961575.1 Aselliscus stoliczkanus | reverse complement strand
TACGAATTGAATGGAAGATGATGTTTTTTTATTTCTTGTTTCAGTTGAGAAATGTCTATCTACCTGTTGTTTGATTTGGGACCCTAAATGCGGTTGTCTTTGAAACATGGATGTCACTTGAAATCTTTCAGATACTGTGTGTAGCCCAGACTCCGTTATTGATTGATACTCAGGAGAAAGACAGCCAGGCAAGAGGCTCTAACAGCTCTCTATAGGTTGAATGGCTTTAAATCTTAAAGAGGTTTTCTTTCAAAATTCCTAAAGCTTCCTGCATTCTACCCCTTGCGAAAAGCTCAAGTTGCATTGAGAGGGGAGGCTACGGATTAGAAAAGGTGGGAAAGCTGAGAGCAGTATGGTGGGAAGCCATGCAATTAAAAAACTGACTGAAATTATTACCTGATTTCATAATTGACAGAATATTTAATTCAGATGTAGTAAATTGACACACCTCTACACAGAGACAATTATGACTGACTGTATAACACCTGACAGAATCAATTATAACTGACTGTTGTTTGATACCTTTGCACGGAAATAAATGAAACAGACATTCAGAACAGAGACGACTGCTGCCTGTGTGCCTAAGCCTGCCTTAATTAAAATAAAATAACCAGTAGACGATATTAAAATGTCTTTGCCTCTTGGTTTCTAGTTAAGTGTGTTTCTTTAAGTCCCAAAAGGGTTTTACAAAGAGTAAAGCTAAAAAGAGTTTTTTGTTTTACTGACGTGGACATAAAATATCTACAGTAGAGATGGTTTCCTTAGATGGGAGAATACTCCATTTTTTTTCAAATAATTCTAACATTTTATTTGAGATGCCTTTTAAATAAAATATTTAAGACAAGTTCAACCTGCAGATAATGGTCTAGTTCATCCCATACAGAAAATACTATCACTTGCATATTTGGGGGCTTTAGATTCTAATCAGTAGAAACCAACTTTTAAATCAGCAGTATATTTTATTGTCTGATAAAATTTTGTGTGAATAATTAATATCTAGACTTACTTGTTTTTCATTGTTTTCATAGGACTGTTGGGAACAGGATATTTTTGGTAACTAGTATATAACCCTAAGGAATCAGCACATAGAGAGGACCAGAGCAAATAAGCTGTAGACACGCGTTTCTCAAATGTGATTCCCAGGTCAAGTAGATTGACGGTACCGGTGTATTAAGATGAGTGACTTCTGGTGACACTGCAGTCCCTTCGAGTATATTTTGCTGATGCACTTGTGTGTAGAAAGAGCATTTTCTTCTGACTCCACGAAGTTTGAATTTTTTCTGATGGTTGAGACAGCAACAGCCACAGCAAGTGGCATCTCTAGGGACAGGGCTGGGATGGCTGCAGAACTTCTGGGCCTCTTGCCTAATGGCCTCTTGGAATCTTTGAACAGTTGTCCGCAGGCACCTGACCTGCAGCGCCTGTGGCTAGGACCTCAAAAAAACCAGAGCAGGGAGAAGGAATTGGGTTTTACCGGCCACATTAACTGGTTCCTACTGTGTAACACGGGTATTTTCCCTTAAGTTCTAAAGTAGTGGGTGGAGCACAAAAGGAAACGGGTAAAGGTTTCAGTGTGAAGCCTAACATGCGTGGCCTAGGGGCCGAAAGCCGGGAGAGAAAACCCAGGAAGAAAAGGTGAGGCCTTTTCCCCTCCACACCCGACCCCAGCGTGGCCTGCAACAGCCCCTGCGGTTGTTTCCTAGAAGACCTTCTTTCCATACATTATTGATTCAGTTCTCATTGGGGAAGCAAGTGGGAACTTTTATCTGCATCTCGAACTGGCCTGGAATGGTGCCTTGGCCGTATTGACTGGCTATGGCATACGCTGACGGTCACAGTTGTCTTTTACGAAGAAGAGCACCAAGTGATGCTGGTTGTCATTCTAACTCTGCTGTGTGGCAGCGTAAATAGTCGCCTTTCTAACCAACCTGGTGGGAAAAGTCAATATCCCATCAGCAGAGGAGGTAAACACATCAGGAGCTGTGCCCTTGCTTCCTCCCCTGCTCCATATTACCGCTGCTCTTTCAATGCGCTCTCCCCATCAGCACATGCATTTGTGTCATTCACATGCACGGGGTGCCTGCTGAGGCTCTGGCCTGCGGGAGCAGCCGCCCTGGTTGGGGCCATTGTTGCGTATTCCCAGACTCTGATAATTAGAACTTTCAAAGTGTCTTTCTATGGTCGGTTAACGATGCACAGCGCCCCCCTTCTCGCCTCTTTTTTTCCACCCCCTTTGGGCATTTCAATCCTCTCTACAAAACTTTTTGTTGTTGTTTGAAAGGCAGTTGATGTAATTTAGCAAAGGTTGTGGAGAACAAATGCGGATGTGTAGCTAAGGAACAAAAATCTTGAGAGCGAGTTTTCGTTTTCCGGGTGTTTTGTAGACTTCAGTGTTGTTGTTTCAGTGGGGTTTCTCTTTTTGTGACTGATGTGCACTCCCTTCCCTGTTTCCTTGTCCATGCTTTCCTGATGCTTTCCTGTTCCCAGTGCTGGGCAGCTTCGCTCTCCCCAGGCACCTTGGCCCAGGATGGCCTCTGGGGGCCTGCCCATCTCTGTCTGGCAGCAGCTACACGGGGTGTAGAGAGGCAGGGTGCAAAAATGAGCCTGTCCTCCCATTGTGAGCCCCAGGCTCTGGTCTCCCCGGCTTGCAGTGCTACATCCTGGATTACCAGCTGTGTGACCTTAAGCAAGTGACGCGACCTCCCAGTTTCCTCAGCCAGAAAATGGGGATTTTAAAAAAAACATGAGCCCCTCCAAACACCTCACAGCGTTCCTAAGCAGCTTTGAACAAAAACTGTGTCATCTTAACCATCCTGGGCAGGGTTGGCTCCCCCAGGGATCACCCTTGTCCCCAAAAGATCAGACCTGGGTGTCGAAGCCTTACTGCTCTTTTAGAAGAACCACATGTAGAGGTTGCAGGCTCTGGGGAGAGAAAGGAAGGGTAGTGCGTTGCTCCAAAGGAGAAGGCCAGGGATGGGTGGGTGGGCGGAGTAGGAAGCAGATGGGGCAGCTGCGTACCTGAAGTTCACAGGTAGCAGTGTGGATAGAGAAGGAAAAGGTGAGCTTGCCAATGGCCAGGTGTTCTCCAGACTGCCTACCTCTCGCCTCCGTCAGCAGATGGGATTTTGTGTAGCATAGGGACGCACACCGGAAGGACCAGAAGAAGCCCCCGAGGCCCGGCTGATCCGGGCAGTTGACACTGGGAGGCCCAGGCATCCTTTGAGACAAAGTATTTCCTGCCACATCTATACTTTGTATGCAGTTGTGTGCATACGCTCGACAGCGCTGTGAAAGTGGCATCTGCGACTGGCATTTACCTTGCCTGCCGCACATGGGCGAGCACCTGCAGTTTGTCTCAGTAGAGGGTGGCCCTGTCCCCGGTGTGCTGAGTCAAGTAGGTGCTGAGAAGCGGCGGGCAGGAGAAAGGAAGAAGGGTCTCGCCCCCTTCCCCTCGCCGCATGGGACTGGCCCCAGGGGTGACCAGCGACAGGGCCATGAGGACAGTTGAGCCATGGAGCTGTGAACAGAATCTGCACCTCTCTTCCTGTTGCGTGAGGGGTACTGAATGGTCTGTAATGAAGCTCCCTCTGGATGGAGAGTACAGCCCAGGGAACAGAGTCAATAGTACTGTAATAACTGTGTGTGGTGTCAGGGGCACTACACTGTTTGGGGTGATCAGTTCGTAAGTTGTATAAATGCCTAATCACTATGTCATATACCTGAAACTAACATAATATTGAATGTCAACTGTAATTGAAAAATTAAAAAAATTAAAAATCTCCCTCTGAGACTTGTAATCTTTTTATTTTTATTTCTTTTTAGACAAATTGAAGAAGACTATTCTTACCCCCAAAGTTCGTGATGACTACAAAAATCTCAAGAACACGGTAGAGCATTTCTTGTCCCAAAGTGGCTACACGGAAGTGAACCTCAGCAAACTCTTCGCAGATTGCGCCGTGAAGTCCTGAGGGCACCCCAGAAGTAGCCAAGGGTGGGGGTGGTTGAAGGTAGACTGCAGCCAGCTTCCTGGCACCTCCATCACCCCCACCATGGCCCTAACTTCTTCCCGGGCATCGCCTGTCCTTTGGGACTGCATCTCGTCTTTATGTGGATGTGGCCTGGGAAGAGAGTTATTAAAGGGACTGCAAAACGATTTCATCTCCCAAGCAACAGAGAAAATGAAAGCGGCCTTCCTATTACAATCTACCGCTTACCATTGAAACATGACCCCGAAGCCCTTCTCCAAGCACCTGAAGAGCTGGCTGCTTTGGATTCAGGACTGGATTTCCAGGGGAGGGGTCAGTGAGGGAAGAGAAATTAATTGAGAGTGACTGGAATGCAAGTGACCCCAGGCTTTGCCCCCAGGGACTTCAGTGGAGGTGCCCCCAGAAGGAGAGGCTCATGGGGCCTGGTAGGAGTGCTAACATTTTGCCTTTTCACACGCCAATTAAACCCAGGGTGAACCCAAGCGCTTCTCAGCCGCAGGCTCCAGGAGTGGCTGTCCTTTTCAGCCTTGTCTTTTATATAGGTAGCAGAGGCGGGAGTTTTGGAAGCCTTGCACTCACTAAATAGATTAAACAGAGCCTACTTGTTTATTGAATTGCTGCAAAGTCCAACCAACACGCACCATGGGCAGGTGTTTTACAGTCACATTCCTTTTTCTTTTTCCTTAAGTAGAAAATCCAGGTAAAGGTTTATACAATAGGGGCCAGTGACACTGCCCTCAAGAAAAAAAAAAAAAAAAGGCCAGCCGAGTGGCACGGAGGTTAAGCGCTTGCTTGGGAAGCCAGCGGCCCGGGTTCGGTCCCACATATGAGGGCCAGTAATACTACCCTCAAAAAAAAAATTAAAAAAAATATATATATATACACACAATAGGAAAGCACATTTAAAATAATTTGATATCCTCTAACATTTCATTAAATATGAGGTTGGGGTGAGAATTATTGTGTTATATTCAGAAAAGTTGAGGACAGGGATGATTAATTGGCCCTAATTTGATATCCTCTAACATTTCATTAAACATGAGGTTGTGGTGAGAATCATTGTGTTATATTCAGAAAAGTTGGGGACAGGGATGATTCATTGGCCCTGGTTTACTTTGTCTCATTTCTTTAGAATAGTGCGCTCTTTGCCAGAAGCTAAATGTATTCAGCATAACAGTCTTTCCTTTCTTATGGTATTGGTAAGATTGTACTAACAGTATTTCCCCTTTACAATGATGCTTTATTTTTGAAACTATCTACCTATGTGTTTTTATAAAAGAAAAATATGTTGTGCTCTCTTAAGAATAAAGTTTTCTAAAGGGAAACCTGTTGCAGTGAATCCTTACCAGGTACCAAGAGTTGACTAGAGGGGGCAGCCAGGAATAAGGGATCCCCGTCCCAAACCTCAGCTGGGTTAGAACTCAGCACAGACACCTGGCATGATGTGTGTCCGAATGTTCTGAGTGGCATTTGGGAGAATTTCTGTGGACTTGGGGTCCTTTAAGAGATGAAGTGTGGTTTCTCCTGTGCTTTGCTGACTTATACAGCCAAAGAGAGCTAAGCCAAGAGCCCAGTGGTATCTCCCTTTGGAGAACAAAGGTCCTGGCTCCTGAGAGTGGGGCACCCTACCAGAGAAAGGTCACTCAGCATGGACCCTCGTGAAGGAAAACCAGTGAAAGCAATGGAGAGGGCGCCGGCTTTTATCTTGCTTTGCCTGCTCTTTTCTCTCTCCCTCCTTTCTCCGTTGGCTGTCTCTATACTCGGGTTCTAAGTAGAAATACTTTGGGTTTAGAGCCCTGTCAGTTCATTAATCAGTGCCCTGGTACCTCAGGCTCTGCAACCTGTCAAAAGTTGGAACACCCAAGTTGCTTCGGGAAACTAAGGGATTAGTGTGTTTTTTATTGCTGTTATTTTATAAGGTTATAGAGATGGTTCTCTAATATGTGCTTCCGGAGCCCACACCTCACTTTGCTTTGTGAAGAGAAGGCATGTTTTCTGTGATTTCTGGGACCTGGGGGTTATGCTAAATACAAAGAGAGAGTTATTCTGAACTTGGACATCAAGGAACTCCAGGAGACTAAATTCTCACTGCTCCGTTTCTTGTCTCTGCATCTAGATTGCAATCACTATGAGGACAGGAACCATGTCTGGAGCAAGTCTATATGAATTCAGACATTTCTTAGAACAGTCCTTGAAAATAGAGTGAATGCAGTGGTTGCTGTTGTATTCAGATCTGCTACTCCAAATTAGTTAAGAGGCTTTGCTGGGAGGCACCCAAGGATTCCAACATTTTGTAAAATGTTGAAACTGCAAATTGGATGAAGAATTCTAAATGGATCTGTCTTGGGAGACTGGAACCATAGCATACTTTTCTCTGACAAAGGTTTCTGCTTCTTGATTTTTGCATGGGTTGGTGCACAGTGGGTGGGACGGGTGTGGAAATACCTCCCACTTTGTAAGGGGGAGCCTACCCAGATGTCTCCACAGGCTCCCTGGCATGGGTCTTAAGCTCAAGTGCTGAAAGTGAAGGGATGAAACAAGCCAGGTTCACACTAGAGCGGCAGGGACTGTGGTAGACTGGAATGGGTATGTCTTGTCCAAAGGGGACATCTGCTGCTGGGAGGGACAGAGCCCAGAGGGGCCGCATGATCTAATAGTTATCAAGAGAAGCCTGGAATCCTGATATTCCATAAAGTTTCTCGATTTCTAAACCTTGACAATGGTTTTTAAAAATAAAATTTCAACCCTGTGGGCCACACTAAACCCGGGCTAAGTTTTATCTGGGCCACTTGAGAAATGGTACCCTAAAGAACCCTGTTATTCTCAGAGCCCTACACCCCTGAAAATGGCACTTTTCCTGTGGAATTTAGGAAACGGGGTCTGCCTACATCAAGGTGCACATTTATCTTGGACAAAATGTGCTCACCCTCAGCTCTTCTTCATATAAGGGGGAACAGGGGAGACCAGAAGTTAAAAATCCTTTAAAGGGCATGCGTGATAAGAGTTGTCCAGGAAACTGATGGAGTTAAGCTTGAGACTTGCCCAAGACATGGGAGCTAGTCAAAGTTCACTGGACTAGAGTTGGGGAGAGGATGTTTAAGGGCATGGCTTCACTGCCCCTCACCACCACCTCCTTCTCCAGCCCCTACCACTTCTTCCCTCCAACACATGTACACACCTCCACATGCCTTTTCAAACATTTTTAAATTAGTTTGGCAGGAGATGCAAAGATAAGGAAACACCAAAACCAAATGTCTCTATCTTGTGTCAGGGTTTTACAGAAAAAAATATACCAAGCCCCAGATCCTCCTGTCAGAGTACCCTGACCCCTCAATTCAGTGTTTCCATCCTAAACTTAAAGCCACCTTGGCTTTCCCTGTTCTCTCTCTCTCTCTCTCTCTCTCTCTCTCTCTCTCTCTCTCTCTCTCTCTCTCTCTCTCTCTCTCTCTCTCTCTCTCTCTCTAAATATTTCTTAATTGAACGGTTTGCTGTGGAGCTTCCTTATAGCAGTTTAATAGATT
Source organism: Aselliscus stoliczkanus (assembly GCA_033961575.1). Classification (NCBI taxonomy): domain Eukaryota; kingdom Metazoa; phylum Chordata; class Mammalia; order Chiroptera; family Hipposideridae; genus Aselliscus; species Aselliscus stoliczkanus. The sequence goes on along the minus strand of CM066737.1, from coordinate 94,850,701 downwards.
AACTCATCTGAGCCAGCCTTAAATTTCAGATTAAAATTCCTTCATCCCGAAGGCAGCATTATCAGGTTGTTGGAGGCTGTTTTCAAACCTTGGTTTTGAATAGCAGCGGCTCTGCATTAATTTAACCACTAAGCTAATAAGTAGGTTTCGTTTTGTTATGCTAAGCTTTATTGCTTTTCTTTTGATCAGAATGGTGTTGTTGAGCAAAGCAGCAGACAAGGCATTCTTTGATGAGGGAATTAGCGCTCCATTCTTCCTCTATTATTCATAGCACAGTGGAATATGTAAGTACCTGAGGGTGTCAAAGGAGCGCAGGTTCTATTGCAAAGTGCTCGCCTTGTTTCTCTCAATAGCTGACTATGAGATGATAAACCGCTTAATACACTGTGCTAATTGGATGAGAGCAAAAAGAGATGGGAATTAAGGCGAGGCAAAAGGAGAAAGTGCAACCAGCCTTCAATTCACTCTTTCACCACTTTACCAGCACCAAAGGAGGCACAAGCTTTCTATAAGCAGACTAGAGGTTTTGTGCAGAGATAAAATGAACGTGTTAGTGGATTCAAGTAATACACTAATTATTGCACAGTATAAATACCACTACTGGTTTTATAACAGGGAGGTAAACTTCTTTTGAGAGGGTTATAGGATTGCTTGGCAGTGGTGTAGAACCTAATAAGGGCCCAGAGTAATAACCCCCTGGATTAACAAAATTGCTGCTTGTTAGAAGTATGATTCAGGCTTTTATGAAGATTTCCTGAGAATGAATAAAAATGACTGAATGACATTTCTTAACGTATAACCGGCAATCGCTACCTTTTAAAGGAAAAATGTATACTTGAAACTGGACCGTTAATAACGCCCAGGGACAACACGACTTTTTCCTTTGAAAAATGCTTTTCCCCCCTGTCAGGTAGCAGGTTTTCTTCTCCCCGCCCCCCCCCCCCCCAGCCAGGCTGCCACTGTCAGTAAAATATGCAGTTGCTCTGGAGAAGTTGGTGTTCCAAAATACCATTTTAGACCCCATTTAAGACCCCTTTCATTCAGACACACTTTTGTGTATACACATACACACATGCTCACGTACACATTTTTTCCTCTAAAAGCAAGTTGAACTAACCCTTGTATAATTTTCTTTCCTCTAACATCAGCCCCCTTTTCTATTCTAGTAAGATTGCCACACTCAAAACGATATGCAAAAGAGAAGTACAGGTACCTTGTCTCTTGGTATTATAAATCAAAAACAACAATAATAAATGTTTGCCTCGATTGGGGGAGGGCAAGGAGGAGAAAAAAATGGGAAACTGGCCACGGCCAACACCAGTACCAGTGACATTAGCTGAAGACAGTTTCGAGTCCCTAGTCGTCCCAAACCTCTTCAATGGTGACTCCCCTAGTATATCCAGTTTCTGTCTTCCTCACCACAAACCCAAGATGTCCACCCCAAGTACTGTCCACAGCCCAGGCCATAAGTAGTTGGAGGTGGAAGAACACTGAGGGGCGCCTCCTGATAATATGCCATCTGCTTCCTTCTTGCCTTTTCTTTGGGGTCCTCATCCAGATCTGGCTAGACTGTCTGAAAATGTAGCAAATTAATTTACCCCTTCCCTTCTTCCTTCCCACAGGGGCGCAGACCAGGCTCCCAAGATGCTGTGGGGGTGGCTCTGGGAAAGCAGGTTGTGGGACATTCTGCTCTGGGTGTCACAGAGGGCACCACGGTGGAAGAGGTTTGCTTAAGGTTGGGTGGGGGAGGTCAGCCGCTCCCAGCATTGTGACCATGTTCCCAGATATTGGGGCCAAATTGGGTTGCCATTCATTAATAATGCTTACAATAAGATTAAATCATTCTGGAAAATCTCATAAAATCCCCCTAAGTACGCTCCACTGGCTCTTTCCAATCCCCATCATTCACTTGGGGAGGTTTGGAAGGAGAAGAAAATTGGTTTCTTTGCTTTTAATGCTGCTTTGAAAAGATACTCAGAGTTTGTCATGCGTGACATGTCACATGTTTAATGTGGACTTGCTGGAAGTCAGGGGGTCTTTAGCGTGTGATATTTATGGGGAATATTAAGTGCAGAATGAGGTCCCTCCAGCTGGGGAAAGTTGAAAGAATAGGAGGCCCAGGACCGGGCTTGTTTGCGGCCATCAGAATGACACAGGATTAAGAGTTTGTAAAACAAGGCGAGGGGTTCTCATTGGCCAGTAATAAATGTAATCCTTGGAGGTAATTTCACGCAATTTGCTTCAGCTCCATGGAAGGGTCAAATGAGAAAAAATGACTTAAAAAAGAGTTCATTAACAGGAAGAATGGTACTGTTTCTCGTATACCATCCAACTGGCAGCCCGGAGGGGATAAAAGCTCTACCTATACAAAAAGCCAAAATCGACGGAAAATTGATATTGACCACTAAAAAAAATCCCTTTCCCTCACATTCCTCCCGCCGTCCCCGTCTCCACCCCAAACTCCCCTGTAGCCCAGCCTACCCCAGGAAGTCGGCCATCACCCCAGGGGACCCCCGTGAAGTCTGGAGGGTTGTGACACTCAGATCTTGGGGCGCTGTTCTGTGAAGTTCCCCGCGGGGCCTGCTAAACCCGAGAAAGGAGTGTGTGGCAAGAATGGCTTAGGAAAGGTAGTTGGTGGCCTGCGCCCCAAGCCCAAGGTCGGGTCCCTGCTTGTGAGTGAGTCCAGGACCTAAGCAGGGTGGTGGTGACCTGCGCGAAGGTCCAGGTCCGGATAGCAGCCTAGTCCCGTGACCCCCGAGGGCGCACTCCCCCACGGTTTCCAGCCGGATTGTGGGGGCGGAGAGACTAGGACGCCCGGGCCCCAGCGCTCCACAGCTGCCTAGCCGGCCGCCCATCCAGAGCTTCCGATGACCTCGGCTCGACCCCGCACCTGCCCCTGGGCTGCGCACACTGGCGCCTCAGGCCACGAGGGGACCCGCCCCCCTTCTCCAGGGCGCCTCCGGGGAGCGCGCGCGCGGAGCCCGACCGCCCGACCGCCCGGCCGGGAGGTGCGCCCGCGCCCCCCGCAGCGGCCGAAGGCCCGCGGCCTGGCGGGGCGGCCGGCTCCGGCTCGGGCTCAGCTAGGCGCGGTTGTCACGCCGCCACAGCCCTCCCCTCCTCCCCCCGCCTGCCCCTCTCCCCAAAGGTCCAGCGCGCTAATTACTGCAAATTGAAACTAATTAAGCTTCTCTTCCCTTTCCCATCACCCTGGCAGCATTGGCGAGACCCGGCCCCCGCGGGCGGGCTTACACTGAGCGGTCACCCGGCGGGGTGCTGCCAGGGTCCGGGGGAGGGAGAGGCTTCCGTTCCGTCACGGGGAGGGGTGCACCGAGGGGGTTACAGATCGCAAATCTGTCGGGGTCCCCTCTCGAAATCTGAGTTGTTTAGATTTTTTAAAAATGTATACATTTCCCAATGCCTGGATAAGTGATGTAATGACATTTGTCGAGTTAAGATCTGCCACTTGGATCCTTTCGCTGCCTTTCCATCACCGTTCCCTCGTTCTCTCTCTCTCTCTCTCTCTCTCTCTCTCTCTCTCTCTCTCTCTCTCTCACACACACACACACACACACACACACACACACCGCTCCCCGTGAGTGCACCGTGGAGCCCGCCCCCTCGGAAGCCAGTGCCTCGGTTTCTCGCCATTACCTGTCATCTCGGACTGCGCATTTCCTTGCTACGTGGCACTTCCCACGAACAGCTTCCTTCTCCTTTCGAGCCAAGACTCTCGCTCGCCTCAAATTTGTCTCCACCGTCAACAACGCCTACAGCGCACCCACCCATCCTCCAGCCCACCCCACCTCCGAGGCCCAGGCCCACCAGCTCCCTCTGCGACACGACCTGGGGGAGCCGAGAAGCGTGTGGATCGCACCTCGGCGGGTCTTTAGCTTTTGTAGGAACCCCGGATCCCGGTGAGGATCAGATTAAAACCGGGGCCTCTGCCAGGAAAACTCGAGTGCAGATAAACTCAGGAGATGCTGGGGCGCTCGAGCCCACCCCTGGCCTCTGGGGGGCCCCCTTCTATCCCCTCAGCGCCTGCACAGAGCATTCACACTTCCTTTTGTTAAACATATAATTTTTTTTTATTTTGAGCGGTGACACTTTTCCACTAGATAGCAAGGAAAAGTGATAACAATTACACATTACACAAAAGTACTGTACCATTGCCTTTATCTTGAAGGTTTCAGAAGCCTCTACAGTTAATAAGTTAAATAAAGGGCTTGAGTACATAAATATTTGTCTAGGAACCCTACCGTATCTACAACACAGTAAGAATCTACAGGAGGACAAACTTTTACCATACCACGCTGAGTGCAATTGCGTTATAACATTTCAAATATACAAAGCTCTGTTCTTTTTTTTAATAACAATGGTATATACAGAATCAATAATCACAGTTTGGTGACTTCAACAGTCCATATTCTAGCAGAGTATTTCCCTTTGGTTTGATATAAAAACCTTGGTTGGTGTATGATAAAGAAGAGAACAAGAACAAGACGCCCCTTTCCTTTAAGTGCACTGTTAGCCATCTTACAGATTTCGCATTCGCTTCCCTGGCCCTGGCTTCACGCCGGAGCCCACGCCAAAATGCTATTTAAAAAAAAAAGCTAAGTGGGATGTCAGGAGGAAGAGAGGTTGGGCTTTAAAATTTTTTAACTTCAATACCAGGCGTCTTGGGGAGAAAACCTCCCCGATATTTTCAATAACGTAAGAACGGGAGAGAGTGGATGTAGGAGTTGGAGCGAGGTGGGCAGGGGCAGGGACTGGGGCGAGGGCAGGGACGGGGCGGGTGGACAGTCAGCCAAGGAGGTGCCCTGTCCCGTAGCGCCCAGGGCTGTCTTGCCCGCATCCAGGCTGCTGCGAAAGCGGTTGCGCTCTCTCAGTGCCGTCTTGGGAGTGTGCTGGTCCTCTGTTTCCATTTGGTCTTGAGTGGTGCTGAGTGAGGTGACCTTTCGGGGGGCGCCCGGGGCGCGAGGGTGCCCGGCAGCCTTTAGCACACCTCCTTGCCCGTGCTGGTGCCCGGCAGGATGTTGAGCTGCGTGAGCTGCGCGGCGTGCTCCTTGGCCTTGAGCCTCAGCGCAGCTATGCTAGAGGCGCGTCTGTCTGCAGCCGCCGTGGCCGGGTCGGCCAGCGCGCCAGACGCCACCGCGCCCTCCACAGCTGGCGTGGGCTGTCTCAGGAGCGCGGCCGCGGTCGACGCGCTGGTCAGGGGGGCCATGGTGGAAAAGAGCCTGCAAGGAGAGCAAACAGCGCGGTCATGGCCTCGGGATCTGAGCGCGCCCGTCTCGGGTAGCGTTTCCCTCCGCCTCTCACGAGGAGAGCAGAAGGACGCCGCCGAGGGTGCGCGGAGTCACAGTCCCAAGGTGGGCTATGGGCTGCGAAACAAGTGGGGGCGCTGGCGGGAGGCTGGGCGCTCTGAGAGGGCTTTACTACAGCAGGGAACCGATGGAGAAAAAAAGACCAAGGGGCCAGATATTCTCGGAGGTGCCAGAGCCTGGGCCTGAGGCAGGCCTCGGGGCCCAAAACCCCACCACCCAACCCAATTGCGTGGATTCTGTGGTTTCGCCTAGGAAGGGGGTGTATTCCCATACCAGGAGCTCTGATTGCCTGCACTACTATTTGCCAGGAGAAAGAAGGGGAAAGAAAAAGGAGAAGAGAAAGGGAGGAGAAAAAAGAAAGGGAGCAAAAGTGGGATTAAAACTGATCAAGACCTGTGCTGCAAACTTTGTACTCTCTCTACGGCGCCTTCTCGGCCCTTCGCCCTGGAAAAGCCGGCCTCGTTTGCCGGCCTTCCTGCCTACATGGCCGCCCTCCAGCCCCAGGCTGGGCTGCCAGTTCTCCGTCAATTACCGCGAGGTGGGGGTGGGGGGCGCCCGCCTGTTGATTTCCACTCCAAAGAAGGCTTTGACCCCCCAAGGTCGCAGGGTACTGCCCGGCGACAACCTTCCCGGGCCATGTTCCCTGCGCTCCTGCAACCTCTTGCCCCAGAGAACCGCGGGACCGGGAACCTCTGCGAGCAGCGCACCGCGATGCGCAAGCTTGGAATCCCACTCCACGCCACCGCCTCTGGGCAGCGCCAGGATTGCTCCTGGTGGTGCCTCCATCCCCTTCGCACAGCAGCTGGGTCATGCAGCTGAGGCCCGAGCTGCCACTGGCCGTGCGACACCACCACCCCTACCCCAGGTACTTCTTTCTCCCCAGGGCTCCTGGCCCCGTAAGGCCAACTTGGGGTTTCTGCGATTAGAAGAAATGAGCCTACTAGGGCTGGAGGAGTGCTTCATGCTTCTCCACCCCTAATGCCTCCCCCACCGCACCCCTCTTCCGGACTCTCCGAACCTTGCAGTCCGGTACTCTAGCCATGGTTTGCCGGCTTGTATAAGTCATGAGTTGTCAGAAGGAAAAGGGTGGCGTGGCAAGAGACACACGACTTTCTTTTTTTTCCCAGAAAGAAAAAAGTGTGGCCTGGAGGTGGCGTAACATGCCCTGGTTCCACTAGGTAAACTGAGTCACTAACTACACTTCAAAGCACTCACTGTTTATTTTATGTTTGTTACAAGAAACTAATTTTACTTAGTCTTTTTTGAAAATGTTCTCTAAGATGATTTTTAAGTGGCTGCGCAGTTGGATGAATCTATTATTTCATTGTTCTCCCAAAGAGAGATCATTGAAGCTGCATTCAGTTTTATTTTCACTGCACTTTCCAACTTAATACATCCCTCCTTTGTTTCTTTGTCTGTGTGATTATACAGACTTTTTATTTCATCATTCGATGTTCATTTAAAGAAAGGGAGTTATAACATACGATGAACTGTTTCTTTTATTTCGTTGTCTTGTGCCTTGTTGGATTCGGGGTTGCACATACGGGGGTATGGTTGGCAGCGGGTCACTTGATTGACAAGGAAGATAGAGTCTGGGGAAGAAGAAAGAATTCTTTGCACACAGAGGTCCCTGACTCCAGGGCTCCTGTGAGGACCAGGGCTGTGTTCCTCGGATTGGGGCATGAAGAGCTTTAGGGCATGAAGAAGGATTTTTGCAAAACTTGCAAAGTCACCCTGGCTCTGTAGCCTAAACCTGTACACGTTTACACACATATCACCTATGGCTTAGGCTGCTGCCACCTTCAAATGGTACTTTTACAGCTTTTATTGAACACTCAAAATCGTCACAGTTGTTGTTACTGCCACTGCCCTCCCCTTTTCCGCTCAATCTCAAGTCATTCCCTTCAAGATCTACATTGTTTAAAGCAAAATTAGAAAGTATTTTCTTTAGCTAAATATCTGAGGTCAGGCCAAAGAGAAAGCCTCTGCCTGTCCCGGGCCTCCTCCCTGACGGCAGGCTATGTGTGTGCGTGTGCGTGTGTGTGACACACAGACAGACAGACAGACAGACAGACTCCCCGAGTCCGCGTGTTACCTGCCAAACGCAGGGCTGATGAAGGCCGGGTGCCGGAACACGGCTGCTCCGAGGAAAGTGCTCAGACCCAGCGGTGCCCCACTGGGCGGCAGGCTGGCCGAGCCGGGAGGCGGAGGTAGGCTCGGGAAGGCGGCGGCAGCAGCGGCAGCAGCTGCTGTCCAGGCCGAGTCAAGTGCGGGGTGGTGCGGAGGGAAGGGGCTGGCGTCCAGGTAGGGGCTGAGCGGGTGGGTGGCCGAGAGCGGCCCGGGGAAGGGCAGCCCCGGAGGATGGGTTTGCGCACCCGCCTTCTCCCGTTTGCGCCACTTCGCCCGACGATTCTGGAACCAGACCTGCAAGGCGGAGAGAGCCTGGGGTCAGCACTGCTCCTGGCTAGACGGGGCGCTCCGGATGCGTCCCCGCTTCTCCCCGCACGGCTGGCTCTTCCACCTTTCTACTGCGGACTGCTCTTTTCTGGTCTCAGGTTGTTCAAGGACACCTCCGGAGCCAAAAGGGCGTCGAAGAGGAGCCCAAATGTAAAGACAGCAGGAAATACGGGCCAACAAACCCTTTCCAGTGGGTATTGCAAGTAGCCTAGTTCTTTCCAAGTTTAAGGAGAGTGGTTTGGTGTGTTTAATGATGGGGAAACCAAGGGTTAAGTGTCTGTGTTGCCGTTTGCTTGCTGTGTGCGTCTTTAGGCAGGTCTCTTAAACCTCTTTTAACCTCAGTTTTCTAATCTGTAAAATGGGGGTAACAAAAGTACTCATAAGGCTGTTCTGAGGAAGGAGTAAAATGAGGCATGTGGAAGTTCCGATTCAGAGAAATGGCATATCAGCTTTTTGTTGCGCATCAACTGTTTTCGCCTACTTCAGGTTTACCCAAGAGCTGGCAAAATCCCTGCTCTGTGTTAAAAAGGGAATTGGGAGGTGGTTCATTTATTCTTTCCAAAAATATTTATTGAACATCTAGAATACTGGGCTGGGCTCTGGGGTTTGGGGAGAGCTGAGAAGGGAAGGAAGAGATGCCCATGGTAATTCCCCAACCAAGCATACATTTTAAGGGGCTGTTCTCCACGAACTAAAATATGGGGCACAGTGTCTGGTATCTGCAAGGGCTCCATCTATGCAGGGCCCAGTTCTGCGCAGAAAGGTGCTGACTCTGCATGCCAGGTATACAGCAATACCTGGATACACAGAAGTCAGAGTGCAGGATACCTGTCAACTTTCCACAGCTTCAGAGCCAACAGATCCTTTATTTCTTCTGGGGATGTGGTTTAAATAGGTTATTTAAATAAGATAGTTCTAGGCTTGGGGGAGGTTTCCAGCACAAGGTATCTTCCTAATTGTTAATAGAAAGCAGTTCCAGTAGAGACCTCTACCTGAAATGTGGCAACTACCATAGTCTAAAAATAAGTCCCAGGAGCATGAAATTATTTTTATGTGACCTGCTCATCACACCCACTGCTAAGATATGCTCCTTCTCCCCTGAAAGCATTAATATTTTTAGGGCTGGGTTTATGCCTGCACACAAGTCTAAAAATTAAGAATGAACTCCAGGGCTATACAAATCTATATTAAAATACAATGTAAATGATCCCAGAGTAATATGTTTTAAAAAATGTTTTAAAAACATCCGTGTCTTTCAAATATACACACTGGGGGTTGTCATTACTAGCACTAGTATATGAGCTTGGCTTGACTTCTAGACAGCCACCTAGGGCAAGAAAAATGGAGAATCCAAATCAGTTGATTACTTAAAATTCTGCTGACAAGATGCCCATCCATAACATTCCACAGCCCTCAAATAATCTATCTGTGAATTGCAGAAACACTCTAGTGTGGAAATCCAGAGGCTTGAAAAAGTAAGACTAGATGGGACCAGGCTGGGTGGGCAGCTTTTGTGTACCCAAATCTGTCTAGACGAGAATCCGCCACTCCTGGAGGTCAGTGAAAGGAGTAAGGAGGGGCAGAGGGGGCAGAGTGCCCTCAAAGAACGTGGAAACCTTTTACAGACGGATCATCTCTCCCAGCTCAACTGCAATTATCAAGATGTCCTCCTGCAATTCCTCATTATTGAATTAATACCTCTGAGGCCCCCCAAAGGTAAACGAAAGGACTCTAATAATTCATATTCACTTAATTACATCTTCTCCAGTGAATAGGGAGAGAGGAGAAGGGGAGGGGGCGCTCTCTTTCTTTTAAAAAGTTATTTAACTTTCCCACGACTCGTTCCCCTGAGCTGAAAATACGGAGTTGCTGTCACATCTCTGTTTGACAATGGAGAAATGTGTCAACAGAAAGGAGGGGACAAACCTCATCATTAGCTCTCTAATGCTAGACGCTGTTGTGTATTAAATGAGCCATATGGAATTTATTGTGCTTTATCAGCGCTTGATTTTGACTGTAAAGTGATTCACTCAGCTCCTAACTCAGGGACATCTGTTTTCTGTTGGCCATCGGGGCTGCCCAGTGTTGATCGTCTCTTTGGTTATGAGGCCTGGGTTCGGAAATGCACTCTGGTATGGGGCTGCAAACACCTTTAATAGCATTGCACTCACTCCCTATTAGATCAATGTAGGCTCATTGCTATAAAAAATGGGAAATCAAATAGCATTAGCCAGCTCCTTGTGCGGGCCGAGGGGAAATCAAACAGCATTTTGCCTTCAAATGGCCCTGTTTGTTCTAGCACTAAGTGGGCTTTTATGAAGCCCGATTGGAGACTTAATCGCAGCCAAATACCTGCTTGGAGCTGAGCGGATTTGTCTAACAACCAAATCCGTGCTCCATCCCATTATTTCAATCAGGAGAAGTCAGTCTGAAGATTGGTTCCTACAGGGGCTGTGGACCAGGGGTTTCCTGAACTTCAGGATTCTGATCCCAGACTCCTTCTTTAAGGCTCCCAAGCCCAGAAACCTTCCCCTCCACTCACCCGGGTCTTCATATTTTAGTATCTTTTTGTGTGTGTGAATGTTGGGGTCTATTTTTCTGATTCTCTTCATTTAATGAAGGGGGTCTCCACTGCCCCCTAATCCATCAACCCAGCTCTCTCCACTCTCCCCCCAGCCCGCCTCCCCCACTTCCTCCCTCTCTCTGGTGCAGCTCACCTGGACTCGGGCCTCAGTCAAGTCCAGCCTCATGGCCAGTTCCTCCCTATAAGAAAGCAATACACAGACAGGAGGTCACTAGAGGCTCCAGCACCCCCTTCTCATCCTCCTTCCCCTCACTGGCAGGCCTCCTCCTTTAGGGTCTCCCCTGGCTGCCTGCCCTCATCTACAAACACTTGGGAACCACCATCCTTTCACCACTGGAGTGCCCAATATTTGAAAACATAAAAACACAACACATTACCAGATATAGGGTATTATAGATGTTATTGTATCATATTATATTTAAGAGTGACAGGATGGGCTCTGGAGTCTCAAAGTCTATAAAACTGGGCACTAGGATTCTCTCTCACTCTTTCTTAAGCCAGAGTTAGACAAGAAACACACACACACACACACACACACACACACACACACACACACACACAGCCTATACCCTGTTTTGTCCTAAGAGTAAATGGGAAAACTCAGCACTCAACTGAAAAAAAAAATGTTTTGGCCCTATTGGCTTCTTTCTGCCTTCTTTTCTCTACCCACTTCTCTCTCTCTCTCTCTCTCTCTCTCTCTCTCTCTCTCTCTCTCTCTCTCTCTCTCTCTCTCCTCTGTTTACAGCTCTCTGTCTTTCCCTCTATGCCCCCTCCCTGCCTTTCTCCCTCCCTCACCCCTTAGCTCACACTCCCCATTACCCTCTGGAGAAACGTTAAGCTTGTTAAGGGTTCAGTGGGGGTAATTTTTCGATTAAACAAAATTCTGCGCACCTCCTGACTCCAGTGCCCACTACAAACCCTGCCCATCTCAGGGGAAGTCAATTTAACTGAAACCATACCCCATCATTGCAGTTATTACTGCGATAATTAAGGCAAATAGGAAACCATTAAGATGCTGTAAAACGGCTTACGACCTGTTTACCGAAAATATGAGCGCGCGAGAACTGGCTGGAAGCTCGCTAATATGAAAGAGCGGCGACTCCCCAGCCTGGGTCTCAGGTCTGCACTGCTGGCAATACCCCCAGTCGAAACCAGAAACTTAAGGACCCGGAGAAAATCGGTTTCCAGAACACTTTCCGTTGTCCCCTGCTTCAGTAAGCACCAGCAAATCTAAAACTGCACTCATGGCTGGCTCCGGACAGGAGCCAAGGGTCTCTAACCCCTGGGTCCAAAAGAGGTTGGCGTGGGGTGGGGAAGTGGAACTGCCCCTCTTCACACGTACTTTGGTTCCTCCAGAGAAGGTAAAACAGGGCAGACCTGGAGCCAACTGATACCACACCACTTTGTTGTTTTGAAATACACATTTGTGATCAATGCAAAAACCGGTCTGCTAGTTAGCTGTTTGACAGCACACACTGATTTGTAATTCTATTTTATTTTTAAAAGATAGTGAAGGACTTGGATGACACAGAGGAGGACCAAGTTTAGCTCAAGGGATGACCAACTTTAGTGCCTTTGCCCTGCATCCGATCCATTTTTTTTCTGTTTCTGGTTAGGAGAGTTGGGCATTTAATTGCCCGAGCAACTGCACTTTAGAGTTGGCTCAGGCCTCCTGAACCCTAAGCAGCGATTTCTCCTTCGGTTCAAAGGGGCAGACAGCTTTCCGATTCTAAAATGCACATTGAAAAGCTGCACACGTCTCCAGCGAAGGAGCTGCCTGAGCTTGACAAGCCTCGCACCAGGCAGACTCCCATCCCTTTCTTCCTCCCCACTAGGGGAAGTTTGCCCTAACCCTGGTTCCTTGCCTGAGTGGAGACTTTGGCCTTAGGGTGGGAGACGATAGGCCCGCAGCGGGGCAGGAGCCCCAGGTCGAATGAATAAATGGGGCCCAGGGGCCCAGTCATCTCACAGGTGCACCCCTCGGAAAGAGAGGCAGAGAGGGAGGGAGAGAGAGAAAAGGAAGGCAAAAAGAAAGAAAGAAAAGAAAAGAAAAAAGAAAGGAAAAGAAAAAAGAAAAGACCGACCTCGGGTGAGCTTGAAGTGGAATATAACCGTGTGGAACACCCAGGTTGGCCACCCATCCAAAACGAAAATTTCCCCCAGCTGATTCATGTACGGCTTGCCAGGCTCCTAGGAATCATTACCCATCCCTGTAAGCCCGTGTACATTAAACCCACCAACGCCTGGTTTAATGTGGGGTGGGGTGGAAAGCAATGAGAAGGGAAGATTCTGGCTGGTGCCCCCAGATGTAGATCCCAAATACTGCCCAGTCCTGACTTCCTTCGGTTATTTCAGGAGTTCTCAAAAGGCAGAACTTGGATCTTTTAAAAGGCCTTCTGTGTAGGCACGGGCTCCAGCTTCACTGCCAAGAGCGTAACTGATACCCACCAGGCTGCTGGGGCATCAGGCGGGGGTGGCGAGCGCCCCACACAATAGCCAAAAATAGCCCCTGCTTTGCTTGGGCCGCTAGGGCCTGCAGCACTTGCTGCGGCTCGCCTGGGACCCGGCTGGGCCGCTGCGCCCAAGGCCATGGGTGTCTGTGTGTGCTGGGGTGTGCCCGTCTCCAAAGCGGCACGTTTGGGCGCCCTTTGGAGAGGCCGTTTCTTTTTTGTCTCTAAAACTTGTAGTTTGAGAAAAATTAAAACGGAGAGAGATTGGGAAGGAAAGAAATCGTCCCAGCCTAAACTTCAAGCCCGGAATAGGGGTGGGGGAGAGGGAGTGAGTAGTTCGTGGTGAGCTAGGGGAGGTGCCTTGGGACGGTGCGCCTGGGTAGAGTCCTGGCGCGAAGTCCCTGCCCCGAGCCCGGGGCCCCGGCCCACCCGCCTCCCGCCTCTGGGGCCTGTTTGCACCCTCCAGTCGCTGCCACCGACCCACCCCGTGCCCGTACCTGGTGAAGACATCTGGGTAGTGCGTCTTCTGGAAGGCCCGCTCCAGTTCCTCCAGCTGGTAGCTGGTGAACGTGGTGCGGTAGCGCCGCTGTTTGCGCTTCAGCAGCCCCTCCTCCGAGTCGCTTCCCGCAGACAGGCACACGCTGTCCTCGCCATCCTTGCCCTCAGCGTCCTCGGGGTGCAGCAGCAGCTCCTCCTTGGGCGACAGCTCCCCGCCCTCGGAGGCCACAGCGGCGGCGGCAGCGGCCACCGCGCCGGTGGCGGCCACGGCGCAACGCCGGGGCTCCTTGAGCAGCGCTCGGGCGTCGTCCTCCAGCAGCTCCTCCTCGTCGTCCTCTAGCAGCTCCTCTTCCTCGTCTTCATCTTCTTCATCCTCCAGAAGCTCCTCCTCGTCCTCCTCGGCGCCCGTGCCACCACCCGCCGCTGGGGCGCCACCTGGGGCGCCTGCTGTGCCGAGGCGCTCCTCTGGGTGCGCGGGGCCCCCTGGGCCGCCCAGCTCGTCCAGCGCGGGCGGTGGCGGCACGAAGGGTGCCCCGTTCTCGCGGTAAGACTTGCTGCGGCTGATGCTCACCTGCGGCGCCTGGCTGATCTTCAGTGTGTCCCAGGCCGCGGCGGCGGCAGCCGCGGCGCCCACGGCGGCCCCCGCGCCGTCTGGCCGCTCCCCTGGCCGCGCGGTGGGCGGCGGCGGAGGGGCCTCCCCCCGCGGACCCGCCGAGGCAGTGGCCGCCGCGGCCGCCGCGGCCGCCGCCGCTGCCGCCGCCGCGGCGCCCTGAAGGAGGCGGCCCCCGCCCGGGCCGTACAGGCGCCGCAGTTTGGGCGGCAGGTGCAGCTCGGCCTCGAACGGGGCGCTGCTGCCCTTGGGGGAGCCTGCGGGCAAGGGAGAGTGGTCAGCGCGCTGGCCGACAGGGCAAAGCCGCCGCCCGCCCGGGCTGACCCGCCACTACTCCCTGGGCGCCTGCGACCCGGCACGCGCGGCTCCCCGTGCTGCATCAGACTTCTACCCCTTCTCCTCCTTCCCCACTTCTTTTTCTTTTTCTTTTTCTTTTTCTTTTTCTTTTTCTTTACATCTTTCTCCCTTTCTCTTGTTTCCTTTATTTCTTCTCGCCTCTCCATCCCTCCCTTCTTTCCTTTCCCTCTCCTGCTCTCCCCTGTATTTCCTTTCTTCTTTCTTTACCTCTGTCCCTTCCTTTCCTTTTTCTTTCCTTTTTCTTTCTTTCTCTCCTAGTCACTCCCTTTCTTTCATCTTTCCTCTCCCCTTTCCTTCCTTTCTTTTTGTGTGCGCTTCCTCCCCCCCACTTCTTCCTTCCTTCCTTCATTTCTTTCTTTTCCTTTCCTCTTCTCCTGTGTCTCACTTCTTTTCCCTTCCCATGTCAGGGATAGGGAGAATCTGAAAACATTCAACAACTTAAAAAAAAATGACCATCCCCCTGAAAACTTTGCGCACGACCTCAGTCCACTGCTCTGCAACACTGGCCCGGGCTGGCGGGAGGGGCGCTGGCCCGCGGGCGACCCCTTTGGGGGGAAGCGGCCCAGTGGCCCAGAGAGCCGGCCGCACACCAACAGCCAGTAGCCCGAGTGGGGCAGGAGCTCCTTGCCCCGAAAGGCAAAGAAAAATTGTCCTGGCGAAAATGGTCTCGGAAGGGCCTGATTGGGGCGGAGGGGTGTGTGCAACAGGCACAGGCTGCTTCTTCCTTTCGAGGAAGTGCCTGGCACAGGTGCCAAATGCAGGCTAAAAGAAGAAAAGGAAAAAGTCAGTTTTATTTTAAATGGCCCCGTCTCTGCCGTCCGCTCCTGTCTTCCAAGTGGCTCTGCGGCCGGACTGCTGGTTTTCCGATTTTAAAAGAAATTAATAAATCTTTTCTGTGACATCTCTGCAGTCAGCACAAGGCGAAACTTAAAGTGTAACAGGTTCGGAGCAAAATGATAGTTGTTCTGGAATTTTTAATTTTAGAAAAAAAAACCCAAAACCTTTTAAACACCTCAACTCTATTTTTAAAAATAACACAGCAGAGAAAAAATAGCACCCAGAAGCCGCACATTTTATACATTTCAAATATAATAAGGAACATTTGGGGGAATCCCTGGGAAATGGTTTTTGCAAAACTGGGGTTTAAAAGATTACAAATAATCTATTATTAAAAAAAAAAAAAAGCAAAACACCGCGTTTAAAGAAATCTTCCAAAGAGGAAAGGCCAAGACACACTCTGCCTGGATACCCCCACTCACAGCTTTTGGGGTTCTTGTCTTCACCAAGTTGTTACAAGGGTCCACCCGGCAAATGCTGTTTCTGACCTGGTGTCCCTCTTCAGAGCACCCCAAAGGCCACCAAAGGGGGCATTTAAACGACCTAAAGACCAACAGCAAGAACCTAAGGGCCCCCGATGCGAAGCTTGTCCTCTGCTTTTTTCTTGAAGTAGAGAGGGAGCGAGAGTACGTCCCTGGTGAGATGTTTATCGCCCTTTGAGGTACCAGGCCTCAGAGTTGTTCCCTCTCTTTTCTCCGACTTCAGCTTGACAACCCCAGGCCACTGACCTCCAGTCATCTAACATCCACACTAGTGCCCAAAGCCCTTTGTAGGTGCCTGGCGGGGCGCAGCCTTACCTTGCAAGGCCTTTTCCTGGTCGGCGCGGCTGGCCAGCGGGGCGGGCAAGCTCTGCGCAGCTCCCAGCAGCCGCATTTTGCACGGGCTCCTGCGGCCCAGGATGCTGTCGATGCAGTAGGAGGACAGCAAAGTTGGAGATTTACTTTTGCACTCGGGCCTCTCCGAGCAGCCCTCCTCCTGGTACTGATTGCTCATGGCTGGGGCTTTTTCTGGGCGCAGAGAGCGGGCCGCTGGCTGCCTGTCCTGGAGGGTGGGATGGATGGGTGTACGTTGGGGGGGGGTGGAGTTAGATGGCTGGTTATAATGGATATTATTTCGATCTCTGTGCCTCTCTGCCTCCCTCGGTTGCTGACTGCCGGCTCCCGCCCTGCCCGCGCGGCCAGAGCTCGCCCTCTTGGCGCTCAGGACAAGCAGTAACAAGTGTAGTGAGCCGCCGGCGCGGAGCTCTGGAGTCTCTCTCCTCCACGTGCTGAGAGGCGCCCTCTGATTGGCTCTCGCCAGAGGCCCGGCAGAGCTGGGCTGTGGGCTCTGCGCAAAGCCCGGACTGGAGTCCAGAAAGGCCGGCGGGGGGTGGGGGAAGGCAGTGGGCACTAACTGAGCGAAAGGTTTTTTTCTTTTTCTTTTTTTTTGACTAACAACTTTCTAAGTTCTCCACCCTCCTCCTGCAGTTCCTCCTTTAACCTGTTAGGACTGGCCAGAAGCTCTAACTTATTCGGATGTCAGGCCTGCGGGTGCCACTTGGGCGACGTGCGCCCCTTCCACCCCCTGGTGGACCTGGCTACCTGGAGGTTAGGACTTGAGGCTCGCGTACAGACGGACTTGGTACTTTTCAAAGCCAGTATTGCGCTCCCAGGACAGTACCTTGACCTCATTGGCTCTCAGTCGTCGTCCTCTTTAGGCCTGACGGGCCTCCTAGGTGCCAGGGTGACGGCCACAAGCAAATATCTGCCATTCGGGCGTTCAATTTTCTCTTGTGGTCCAACGCCTTGAGCTGTCGGTCTTCACCCGAGCCCCGCGGTTGCTCTCTTGTTAGTAGCGTCCTCGAACCTCTCTCATTTGTCTTTAACTCTGTAAAAAGTCCCCTCAAAGACAAAGCTCTGCCAAAGGCGCGCGGCCTTACCTACAGAACGGAAAGGAACAAGCAAGTGTCAGCAGCGAGGAGGGGTGGCTGGGGACAGGTTTGGGAGGGTCCCCCTTCTGCCCAGACTCGCTTCCCTCCCCAGCCCCCAACAAGTTCGCCTCAGGCCGATGCCCAAAGGCTGGACACTCACATAGCACGCGGGGAGCGGAACCTGCTGTCCACCCCCCCACCGACCCCACCAAGCTTTCCAGGGTGGGCGGGACCAAGGTTCGCTTCGACCAAATCTAATCGCCTAAAATTCAGAATTCTCATGGCCTAGCTCTCATGTGCAAAGGTGAGAGAGTAGCCTGAGCGGGTCTCTTTCCAAGCAGTTTACTGCGCTTCCAGCGCTGAGAATCACGACCCAACTCGGATTGAAGCTGGGCCGAGCTCGGGATAGGAGCTAGCACGGGTGCCCTCCTGGCCTGGGTGCACGGCTCAAGGGACAGCCAGGGGCCCCTACACTAGTAGGGTTGGGGGCGAGGGTGGGAAGTGGGAGAAGGGATGGGGAGGGGAAATCCACGCCGGGTTTTCCTCTCTCAACTCCTTCAACGTGTCAAAGAGAAAAGCGTTTTACAAAGGATTATACTTGAATCACTTACAGTCGGTATTTTAAAATACAAGGATGCATAACTGGGATTTTTTTTCAGCCATAAACATCTGCATAACTCTTGGATGCGGGTGGGTGGCAGACAGTGAGGGCTGGTTTTGCAGGAGGAGCATTCAAGACAACCTGAGGGGGATGAAGGGTTGGGAACAGGCACATTAATAATGTTAATACTAATGCTGATATTACTCCTACTATGAAAGGCAAGTGGAAAAGGATGTCTCTCTGTCCCTCTCACTGTCCCTGTCTCTGGATGTTAGTTTGATTCTCACCAGTTTTTGTCACACTTGAATGATGGAGGTGGGGGGGCGGAGAAGAACCTCAACTATCTCTGACATTTGCTTTTCTTTTAAGCTCTTTCTGCTGCTCCAACGCACCTTTCTTTCATTCTTCCTTTCCAACCTCACCAACAGTTTGGTGTTTTTATACTGTCCCGTTCAGCTTTAAACTAACCTGCGCTCTGATTCATTCCCCCCTCTTTCCCTCCTGGGTCCCGGAGAGCCCCCTCGAGGAGTGCGGGTATCAACACAGCCGAGAGGCGTAAAGATGCGTCGGTCTCTCCAGAGCCTCCAGCCGCGGACTCTCGCAGGCGTCCCTGAGGCTGGTCCCTGCGAGATACAGAGGCACTTTTCTCTCCCAGGTCGGCCCCGCATCGGAAATCCACAAGACTCGGCTGCCCGGTGGCTCTGAGACTTCAGAGTCGCTCGGCACACGCAGGGAGTAGGCTGAAACTGAGTCCAAAAAAGATCCTGTGCTATGAAAGGACACAAAATGCACAAATCATTTCTGAGAACCTAACGGGGTTTCAACTCTCTCGGTGGAAGATTTCTTTGCTTCCGTCCCCCTCCTCCCCTTTCTGCAGCTGTTCTCCTTTTTTTTAAAAAAAGAAGTCGGACTTTCTGCTGGGGTGTATTCTAATTTTAATCATCCACTGTAAAAGGGGAGGTTAACAGAATTTCTGATTCTGACTTAATGACCCCTGGAATTAAAGCTAACTCTATTAATGGAATATAATGTGTTTCTTTGGGAAACCTGTGTGAAAACACTAGTTTTGTTTGTTATTTTATTTTGTTTATTTTTGGTATTTTTAAATCAATCTTCCCAAGTGAGGACGCTATTGGGAAGGCATGTCCATTCACTTCGGAGAGAAGGGCCTGACCCAGCTCACTTTACACCCAGCAACCCTGAAATGATATTTGTCACAATTCAATACCCAACTTCAAAATCTACAATTGACCCTAATATTCCCGAAAGACTAAATTAAAAAAAAAAAAAAGCCAGAAAACTTTTCTAACGAAACCACAGAGAGACGGAATCTGCTGGCGTCTCCACAGTGTCTAATCAGAATATGGGTTTAAAATGTCTGTATGTTATACTATGTTATTTTAGAAAACAAATGATTCCTCTAATATTTCCAAAGAATTTAATTGATGCGTTGGTAGGTAGACTTTTAAGAGTTGGGCTATAAGACTGTATAAAAGAACTTTTAGTTTAGCCAATTTAATATTTACTGTCTCAGCAAAATGACTTTTCACCTCGCTTTCTTCACTTTTTTTTAACCCACTAATCAAAAGTATTTCATATTAGTGATACTATTATTCACGCCTGTACTTGGTTCTTCACAATTCCTGGCTCCTCTAGTCTTTGGGGTTTCTACCTTGTTTTTACTTTCCTGGGCTGCCTGGAAAACAATGGTTGGCAGTTCATCTGCTTTTAAAATCAGTCGCTAAAATAAAGATGACAATCATGGCCAGAAGTGAGGTTCAGAAGTGTTTTAAAACTGTTGTTTATGGCAAAAAAATGAGGCTCATCCCCAGGACTGGAAATAATAATTACCTAGAAGAGGCAAATGGAAGAAACCCCTTTCTTTTCTGTGGTGAAAGCTAATCCTACATGGTAGTTTCAAAATTGTATTTGCAAGAAATGCTGGATAAGGGGGTGGCAGTTAGATATGTCATTATACAGGGGGAAATGTTTGGAGTTAACCTTGCACACTTTTCATTTGAGATGTTTTAATTTATCGTGCAATAGACACATAGATAAATAAAGCTGTAATGGGCTTCCAGCCACACCGGATGGCTCAGGTCCCCTTAAATTATGCTCAACCTCTTCAAAACATATATTTAAACAATAGAAATAAACTTCATTGGAGTCTGGTGACCAATTTGGAAGCCATTGGAAGGGAAGACAATAAGTCCTGATTACACTCGAGGATTCTCTGTGATGTGATATTCCCCTTTGCCAAGTCATTTTGCTGTTTTATTTATTTAATTTCTTTTTTTAAATAAACTTTCATTCATTTATGGTCTTCCGCAACCTGCTAATTTAACACTGGAGCGAGTTACTGCAGTGTTAGGAGGAAAGAGGGAGAGAAAACAACAATACTGCAATGATCCAAATGATACAGTAGAATTATAGCAATTATAGTTCTACTTGTGGAAGAAAACCTTGCTGAGATCAGGCAAACAAACTGAAGCCTTGTGAGGATAACAAGGGTCGGGATTGACAGCCGGTGCTGGGAGGAACCGGAGGGCACAAACAGAAATATTTGCCTCCCCCCACCCCGCTTAACTCCAACCAATCAAGGTTAACCTCAAATGCTACGTTCAGAGTCTGATACACTTCAGGGTATGCATTTTATGCACCAATCGAGGTCTTTCCTCCTGGAAGTCTGGTAATGGTAGGAAATGTAACATAATCCGCTTGCCTAGCACTTGCCCCTCGGCTTCTGTGCCCCTGCTTGCCCTCCACTCCCTACCTCTGCCTCAGTTCTCCCCATGGCTGCTGGGATCTGTCTGTGGACGGTGTTTGTTTGTTGATGTGTTTTCAAAGGAGCAGCCGGTGGAAAGGCCCTAAGGGACTAATAACTTGGATTTCCAGGGAAGACTCCTTGACGATGCTAATCCTTCCCTCTTCCCTATGTCGATCGCCTGAGCATGGGTTCCACCATTAAGGCTCGGCTGGGAGAGGTTTCTTGGGAAGCGGCGCATTTGGAAGCGTCCCGAGGGCCACGGCTAAGCCCTCAAGGTATGCGTGTGTGCGTGTTATTACTCTGTTAGGACAACTCCCCTGATTTGCAAACTTCGCCACTTTCGGTTACCCGTCAGCAGCCAGGCAAGGGGGTGGAGGAGCGAAAACTAGAGAGAAAAGCGACGCTCCATCCCCCATCCATCCAGGCGGCCAACCGAGGCATTTTCAAGCCTTGCTGCCAGCACAAAGCCAGGAGACATGGTCACAGCCTCAGGTCTGTACTGGGAAAGGGGGGGTCCCCTCCCACAGGCAAGAAGCAAGTGGTCCGGCTTCCACCCTAAATCCCTCAGCGTGAGCCCCCAGTTCCAGACGCACCCATCCCCCAGGTTTCCAGCCCCGACTGGAAACTTCTCAGAACCCTGTAATCACCACCACCTGGTTGCTCTTCTTCAACCCCGGACGGCGGGGCTACAGGTGCGTCAAGGGCCAAGCCTCCCCTATGCAGCCTTTATTTTAGCTGCCTCTCCTGACGCCCCCGGAAGTGGCGGGGGGCGGGGAGGCGGTTGCAGCTCGGGTCAGGAGAAGCTCGGGCCCCAATGCCGGCGTCAGTGCGGAGGCCTCGCGGACCCTGGCTGCCTGTGTCCTCGCAGCGGAGCCCCCATCTCGGGCTGGGCTCGGCGCCACGGCCAGAGCGCGCCCCCTAGCGGGAGCTCGGGGTGGACCAGGTCCTCCCGCCGCAGCCTCTAGGGATTCAAGTTGGCAGATCCGAGGGATCCGGGAGGAATGAATGGTGGAAGAAAACAAAAGCCTTGGAAACATTTCCAAGTGTGCAATAAAAGACCCATCTGTACCTTTCTTCTGCAGCGCGCGTCCCTGGGTAATGTCCCCCCATGTGCGCGCGAGGGGAGATAATTGCTGGGTGGATTCTTGCTGGCTAACCTAAGGAAATACTGCCCAAGAGTGGAATAATTGGGGGTGGGGCAACAGCAGCCCAAAGTCTGAATGCCCTGTGTCTGGGGCGTTCCTGAGGACCTGACCGCCCGCGCCCTCAGTCCCTAGTGAGGGATTATCTGATGGTAGCTACACTGGTATTTATTTTATTTGAAATCGGTCTATGTGGCACCACATTCTTGCTCTCTAATCTCCTCCCACCTTCTGACTCTAGGACTCTCCATCTTTTGACTTGATGGCCCCCTACTTTCTGCCCCACATCCCTGCAGCATTTGCATCAGAAAACCCTCAACCCCAGATTCCTCAGCTCTCCATTCCTCACAAATCACATATTCCCTCTTGGTCTGACCAGAAATGCAGAGAAACGCAGGGTTTTTGTCCACCCCCCCCTTTTGACTTGTTCAACCTGGAAAGGATGAGTTTTCCTGAAGTTCTTAGGACCTCTGGTGAAAAGTTACTGATGAAGCCCTTTACTAAGATGAACAATTCCCAGTGCAAGTCGATGCATAACTTGTTAATTCCTTTGCTCCGAGTGTGTTCATCCTAACTCATCAATCAGAAAAACACCAATCCTGCTTCTCTGGACTTGGAGAGTGTCTGCCATCTCATGTCCTCAGCCCTGCCGGATTTTAAAGTCATACGAAGGCCACCAACACATTGTCTAGGTAAGGCCTAGAAAGGAAGAGTCCCAAAATAGGAATGATAGCTCTTTAGAGCCTCTGATTTTGCGATGTGCCTCGCTAATCGGGAAGTTCAACAAGAGGCTTTCCCTGCCCATAAAAGGCTGGTATTTCAGAGTGGGGGGAGCAGATGGAAGGGGTCCTGTGGGAAGGGAGGCGTGGGTGTCCCCGGGTTTAATTAAGAGTTGCATTGTGTTGAAGGGAGGAGGGAAGATGCTGAGGCTGAACAGCGATCTGTTCCCTTCATCATAAAATAACCTGCAAGAAAAAAAAAAAGCCCGCGACTAAGAGCGGCTCTGGAATAGATACCATTAGAACCACGGTGCCTCTGGAATAAAGAGAGCTAATTTCCTGCCGCAAATCCCTTACCCGATCAG
Organism: Aselliscus stoliczkanus; assembly: GCA_033961575.1. Taxonomy (NCBI): domain Eukaryota; kingdom Metazoa; phylum Chordata; class Mammalia; order Chiroptera; family Hipposideridae; genus Aselliscus; species Aselliscus stoliczkanus. The sequence goes on along the minus strand of CM066737.1, from coordinate 94,828,084 downwards.
AAAGCACAAATAGCTGAACAGAAGTGGAAAAAATAGAGGAAGACTAGGAAGAAAGGCCCCAGAATAAAAATAACTGCGCCAAAGGGCTTGCATTCCCCGCGCTGACAGACGTCTTCTCCAAATCTGGGGCAGCTCCATCCTCTCCGCAACGGGCCCCTCCTGCTCCCCGACTTTCCAGCCCACCCAGGATCCGTCTCGAGGACACCCAGCATTTCGGGGGGAAGAGGGGCACCTCCCAAGCTGAGAGGAGTGCGACATGGCCAACAACGGGGACCCTCACGGCCTAGGGGCCTCCTGGAGCCTTAGAGGCACGGCTGGCCGGCACGGACTTGGCCTCCTGGTCGAACCCTGTACCGCTGGCAGGGCAGTCCGCAGGGCACCTCTCGGTTGGGGTGGCCTCGGTTTCCCCGTCGGGGATAGGGAGGCTCAGGGTGCCCTGCAGCGGCCACCTGGATGCCTCACGTCGTGTCGCCTCCTGGGTCTCGGGGGCCGGGGAAGCTGAGCCAAGACCGTGTCCCCAGTGACCTCGATGGCGCGGATGAATCGGGAAGAATGATGGCAAGTCCGCGCCGGGAGCGGGACTAGGGCACCCACGAGGGGGCGCGGGCGGAGCGGTGGCCCGCGGAAACACAGACCGGCCCTGGAAAAAGCCTAAGGGAGCAGGTGCTGGCGGAGAGTCGAGCCAAACAAGGTGGGAGGAGGAGAGCCAAACTATCTGCTCAGATGCAAATACGCCGCAAGGGAGCCTTGGCAATTTTTCTTTGGGGATTAAATGAGAAGATCCCAAACAGATGAGTATTAGTGGGAAATCATAGATTTCTCACCAACGCCTGAAATTTTGTGTTGCGCGCCGCTAAATATCACATTCTTTCATCGCACTTCAGACTTTGCGAGTCTTAGCACAATTCCTGGCCCCTGGAGCAGCTTTGTGCATCTTTTCTGAAGTGGAGAATTGCGTTATGGCTGTGGGAGTGTAGGAGGTATTTTATTTGGGCAAATGGCGATTGATTTTTCATTGTCATGGGGTGGCCGCTGATTGATCTTCCTCACATCACCCCTTATTTATCCAAGCTTCATTCTTTTTCCTCAACACCCCCCTTCACTGCCATTGGGGCCATTTCATTGTTTATTACTCGTGCAGGTTAAGGCCTGCAATGGACTAAGAAGAAATTAAAAACAATGTATTTTACTCAGAGACTCCCAAAAAGGCTGGAAAGAAAGGAGACTGAAACCCATAGTTCAACTGAAATTTAGACTAGGAGTGATTTTTACTTATTTCTTTTCATGGATAATAGAATTGGTGTTATCTGTCACTGTACGTTCTCCCTAATAAATAGCTCCAAGACTATAATCTAACAGGTGTAAAATTTCCCTTTTCTGAGAAACGAAGAGACCACCAACATTATCTTTTAAATAGTGCAAATAGAAACTGCAGTTGTTGACAGTCTTTCACACCAGAGAATCAATTCCAAGCTTCCTTCCTTTCTTTCTAATGCAGGCCTGGCTTTTGGGGTAGGATGATGTGTACCCCATAGTGACAATTGTAAACAAAGATCTGCTGATTGGAATTCTGGGGCCCCAGGCGAAAATATCCAGAAAGGGCTTTTTACCTTCTGCCAACTGCAAAAGGAACTGATCATCAAAGAAAATGCCTGTCCTTTCTTTCACCCATTTCCTTTTATCGCCTTCAAAAATATGGCCTACTTATATTAGGCATCACAGGATGGGGAGTGAAAAGGGAGAGTTTTTCAACTCTTTTACTTCTCTACCTGGTCCCACTTGCACTGGGCATATGTTGAATCCTTTTTTCCTCTCTGAGGGGGCCTTGTTTATGGAGGTTTCGTCTGCACTCCTTTGTTCGTTTGCAGGCACCTCTTCCACAATTCCCCCCACCTTCCAAGCATCCCATTGGGCAGGATTTGCTCGCACTGCTTAGAGCACAGAAAGATCTCACCCAGAAATGTTTTAGCGACAACAAGAAGGGGAACTGGCGCAGACAGTCCTTCCCATCCATCTCATCATAGGCCACCTGTTACCTGTTTCTCCTCACCTTCCTTTTCCCTTCTTCAGCTTTTGGGTTGAAGCATTTTGATATTGTTTATATAAAGGAAACAACATTAGAGTAACCTTCTATTGCATTACACTAAAGGGAGAATGAACTATCACTTTGAAAATTGTGACATTCCAATGAGAGCTGTATTAAATTGCTTAAAAACATTTTCAAGGCATCATTGGTATTGTCTGTAGTGGTAAGTGAAACAAAGGATTCACAGCATGTCCAGGTTTAATACTACATATGCTCATATTTAAGAGTTTTGGCTATTAAATACAAGAGAGGAGAAAGGGAGATGGGGAAATAGTAACAGAAGGGGATGGAACAGAGAAGACAGACGCCATCTTAGAGAAGACAATCCTGAGAATAATAGCTAACATGTATTGAGCACTTACTATGTGCCATTGGCCTAAGTGCTTTTCACACTGATGAATTCTTCTGACAACCCTATGAAGAAGGTTTTATTATAACCCCTCTTTTACAGATGAGGAAACTGAGGCACAGAAAGTGACCAACTGACCCCACTTGTCCTGAGATTTGCTTGGTTTTCACACCAAAAGTTCTGTGTCCCAGCAAATCCCTCAATCCTAGGCAAACTGGGATGGTTGGTCCCCCTAGGCACAGGAAGCAGTAATTTACCCAAGGTTACAGAACGGGGGCCAGGATGTGGATGCAGGTGGTCTGACTCAAGTCAGTTGCCCTTATCTCTGTAAGTCTTGCCCATTTTACAGATGAGTAACTAGCGTGTCAGAGAGAGATGAACTGACTTGTCCACAGCCACATAGCTTGCTAGTGGCAGGTGAGAGGCTACAATTTGGGACTTGTGTATGACTTCCCCTTTCTACTCTTGGCTACCTTCTATAAATAGAGCTTTTGTAGAAAAGAAGGTGGTTTTAAAAAAAACTTAAAGATAGAATTAAGGTGAAAAATAGAGATAATATCCAAGAAAAAGATATGTGCCATATTTAGACATGTACATCATCACTACTTGGCAGTATTAGAACATGGAGAAAAAGGAGATCACCTATATTGTAAATACAATTCATAATGAAAGGCAATTTTAAAGTTGCAATAAGCACACAATGAAAATAATTATGTGGAACATGCAGCCATTAGGCAGAGAACATTTTAACTCCCTAAAGCATTTCGTGTATTGTTCTGATACCATAATTGTTCAATCAAGATGATCATTGTTCTAGCTCATACCATCCTCAAAACTGGCAGCCCCCTGCAGTGTTCAGTGTTTCCAAACAACTTCTTGTGGGCCCTTTGGACAAAACTTCAAGAACCAGTTCTATTCTGTGCATATACTGTGTTAGCAGCTTGTGGAGCTGGGTACTGGCCAGGAAAGAACGAATGAACGAACAAACGAACTAACTGACTAACAAACACTCTTTTTTTCAGAACACAGCTCATTGTAAAAATGCAGCTTGACATCAATATAAAATAATCACCGTTTGATTCATTCCTTATAGTTATAGGTCATCTCTCAGCCAGGCTTCACAGTTACAAAAGTTGTGATTTGGCCTCTTTCACACTGACGTGGGAGACAGCGAGGCCCCAGCGCCTCTCAGAGTTCTGGCCGGCATCCTGAATGCCATAAGCTTGTGCACAACTTCGGGAAAGAAAACATTTTGGAAATGACAAGAAAACTGTGAGGGAGTTGCAACCATAAACAGTAAATGTGCTAAAGAGTGGGGACTTATGCAGAGCTAAAAGAGGGCAGGTGGAGCGTGTTCTCGAGTTTTTAAATGTGAAGAAAACATTGGGCTGACTCCATTCTGGCTCTGCAGGGCTAAAATGTGCCTTAGTGATTGTTGTTTTATTTAACACAAGCACCTGGAGCTGTGTGAGGATTAGGGCTTGAAGAGCCAAAGGAGCCTGGAAAAAAAAGGTGAACAGCTGTGGTTCTTGTCAAATGCAAAGCCTTAATCATTGTTTAATCATTCCCCTGTATTGGACATTTGTGTTATTTTAATTGTTTTGCTATTACAAATAACATTATAATGAAAACCTCTGTGTGCCTAGCTTATTATTTTGAATTAGTATTTCCTTTAATTTCCTAGGAATCGGATTGCTGATTAAAGAGTGTGAACCTTTTAATGTCTCTTGATATATTGCCCCAAATTTCTCTAACTGGTTGAACCAATTTATACCACTACTAGCAATAGATGAATGTATCAATTTTACTACCACCTAGCCAGCATTATGTATTACAGTTTTCTTCCACATAAAAATTTTGTTATAGTAAAATAGCTACATACTTAATCTAGTTCTTCTAACTCCAAGCTCGGTAACTTTCCCCCTCACCCCAGCAGTTTTCTCTTTTGCTCTCCTGAGCAGCTTGGACTGCCAATAAGATGGCAAGGATAAATGAGCAAAAAGATAATCCTAAGGCGGCGTGCATCTGCCACACTTGGGAAGGTTTCTGAAGACGCCTGTGGCAGAATGTACGGTGTGTAAAACCTTAGGCTCGGAACTTGCAACCTAGCTTGGATCCCATTCTTTCTATTTTCTGGCTGTGGCCTTGGGCAATCTAACTAATCTCTTAACTTTCAGTTTCCTCACCTGAACAGCAGGAATGATAGAAGGACCTGCAGCATAGTAATACATAGTAGATACTACTAAATAAAAGTTAGCTTATTTTGTGTGATATATGAATACTGAAATGCACATTATTTTACCTATGTCTCTGAATACTCATACATTTATTTTTATGGAATATTGATTTGAGACTGGAATTGCTCCATTAAAAGGTAGGTACTGTTTAAACTTTATAGATATTGACAAAAATGCCCTTTAAAAAAATCATTCCACTTTATACTCATACAAACATCATTGATAACACTGGGTATTTTCAATCTTGTAACATATTGTCAGTTTGATGAACAAAACCTAATAGCTTATTTCCATGTTTTTTGTTTGTTTGTTTGTTTGTTTGTTTGTTTGTTTTAGCTGAGCCATCCTGCCACCTGTTGGCAGCTCAGCTCGGGCTGGGCATCGAACTGCTCAGCTCGCACTCTTGAGCGAGCACTTAAACAACTGAGCCACTCGGCCGGCCGCCCTAATAGCTTATTATTGTTTTATGTGCATTTCTTTCATTACTAGTGAGGTCAAGTATTTTTTCATGCGACAATATGCCAATTGTATTTCCTTTCCTATGAATTTTGTTCTCAGTTGCTTGTTAATGTTGCGCATAGATGATTTTACAGTTTTAAAAGTGTACTAGGGCTTTATGAAGAGCTGGCATGAGGCTTACTGTCAGATTATCATTAGTCTTACTCTGATTTCTTTAAAATTCTAAGCATAATGGCCAGTGTTTCTTTTTGAGTTTTATATAGCAATGGCCCTCTCTTAGTCTGTTAGATGGTTTCTCTTGAAGGGACATGAGACAAAGACTGCTAATAGCCTCCAAATATCTATTCTCCTGATGGTGGGTTGAAGAAGACTGCAAACTCTGTTACTCTCTTCATGGAGAAGTGAAGTTTATTTCTCCTCCTCTTGGATATGGAGTCGCCTCGTGACTGCTTTGACCAGTAGAAGGTGGTGAAGTGACACTATGCCTAAGCTTTGAGAAGGCCTGGAAGCTTCTGCTTTGTGTTTTTGGCCACCGCATTGGAGAGGGATCACATGGAGATGAGAGGCTGTGAGACCACAATGAGAGGCCCAAGTGTTCTAGCATCTTAGTTGACTGCAATTTAGTGAGACCAGTAGAAGAATTGCCCAGCTCAGTGCACTCAACCCACAGACTCATGAGAGATAAAACAGTTATTTATGTTTTGGTTGTTTTTATTTTAAACCACTAAGTTTTAGGGTATTTTATTAGGTAGCAATAGATAAACAAAGTCCACCCTATGTCCTTTAGTAACTGAAACCTAATTTTTACCTGGACACATTGTAGTGCAGCTGAAAAACAACAATTCTTGGCCTCTCTTTCAGGGAAAGTGGCCAATTTGACTAAATTCTGGACAAAGATGTGCTATGTGGTGTTTTGAGGAAGTTACTTTAAAAGAGAGGTAGCAGGCCCTTTTCTCCATTCCTCAAATTTACTGCCTGGAGTAGATGTAATGGCTGGAGCTTTAGCAGCCAGAATGAATCATAAAGACAAGAATCATATCCTAGGGATGGCACAGTGGCATGATAGAAGGTACCTGGGTCCCTATTATAGAGCTATCATACTCCAGTCTTGAACCTCCTGCTTCTATACTTATTTTATATGAGAGGGAAATATGCCTCTTATCTAATTTAAGCCATTCCTAAGTGACACAGGGCAAGACCAAATTCCATTATGAAATATGTTACCTTGCATTGCAATAGGGGCCTATGTCACAATGATTCATTTACTTACTTTATGGGAACCTGCATCAGGATACAGTAGTGAGCAAAATCAGACATGGTCCCTACCCCCACACAGCTTAATCAAATCATCACAAAACAAATGGACAACTGTAACTGTGACACAAGTCCTTGGCGGACAGGCTCATGGTGCCGGGAGAGCCCCTAATGTAGCCTTGGCCGAATCAAGGAGGTCAAGGTCTGGAAGTGATGTTTGAGCTGAGATCTGAAAGGTAAGCTCAGGTGAAGTCAGTGATGAGGGTAGGGACGAAAAGCATTCCAGGCAGAAGGACAGCCTGTAGAGGAACATGGCAAGTACAATGGGAAGAAAGACAATGTGGCTAGAGTGGGGAGAATGAGGTGAGTTTGATGCACGTGAAACTGGAGAGGGTGGCAGATGAGAGAATTAGGAGTTTGTTTTTGTGACTCTCATTTGTGTTTTAAAAGCATTGGAAAACCATTGAAGGTTTTAAGCTGGTGAGTAGCAGTGGTCTAAAAGAGAAGATGGTAGCAGAGGAGGTGGAAGGAAGCCAAAAGATTCAAGAGATATTTCTTACTCTCACTCTTGTTCTGGGGTCCCTGCCTTTGGTTTTCGTTTGTCATTGAAAGGTTGAATTGAACTAACTCCTTATTTTTTGGTAAAATTGGGCAAATATGTTAAGATATGGGTTGGAGTGCATGTGACTCAGTGACAATAGTGGTTTAAACAAGTTGGACGCTTATTTCTCTTTTATATAAAAGTTGGAGCTTACATAGTGGCTCTACTCCAGGAAGCCATCAAGGTCCTAGTCTCCTTTTTTGTTCCTACGTTGTTGTCTTCATCTATATGACCCAAGATGGCTCATTCCAGCCAATGGAAAGGGAGGACAGGGGAAGGAGAGGTCACGTCTCTTCCTTTTTGGGACGATGCACACATTGCTCCTTCTTATATCTCAATGACCAGAACGTAGGCTCCTTGACACACTTAGCAGCAAGGGAGGCTTGGAACTGTAATATTTATCCTGTATAGCCATGTGCTTGGCTAAAATTAGAGAGTTATAGTACTATAGATCACTGGAGGGAAAAATACACCTGTGAGCTAAATCCAGCCATGCCCATTCATTTACATATGTTTTATGGCTGCTTTTGCCCTAAAATGGCCCTTGGTTTCACAGTTAGTGGAAAATTTGAGGGCCAAAAGGATTCCTGGCAAACTAGTGTGTGGGTATGCTGGTGGCAGGAAGGTTCCCCCAGGTGGCCGGCACAAAGAACTGACTGCAGGACTGATGGTGGCAGAAAGGGCCCCGGAGAAACAGTGCGAGGAAGGATGGTTGCTGCTAGGGCTCTAGATTTCACAGCAAGCAGGCGGGCCAGTGCCTTGAGGGCTCTCACTCCCCTGTGACCCTACCCTAGTATGTGTGCAGGCTGTATGGGATCCCTGAGCCCAGCATTGCTGGCAGGTTTAAGGCGGGTAGGTGGGAAGGTTCCCCCAAGGCCAAAAAGGCACTCCACGTCACAGCACACAGGCAGGGTGAAAGCCAGAAGGGTCTTCAGTTCTCCAGCACATGTGCAGGTAGGAGCCTGAGGGACAGATAAAACCGTGGCGTGTGGGCAGGCTGGTGACCCAAAGGGCCCCATGGCACCAGGGCAAGGCCAGACAGTGACTGGAAGGGCCCCCAGGTTACCAGTGCATGGGAGGGATGGTGGCTGAAAGAGCACTTGACTCTATAGCTCAGGAGCAGGTTAGTAGCCTTAATGGCCCTCAGTTGCCCAGTGCTAGACACCTGAACAATTGTCCAAAGTGCTCTCCATTCAACAATATGTGGGCAGGTTGATGGCCAGATGATCCTTAGTTCCCCAGCAGGCAGGGCAGGCTGGGGGACGAAATTACCTGCAGAACCTTAGCAGGCACTCAGGTTTCTGACAGGAAAGTTCCTTGGGACACCAGCAGGCCTATAGGATGGCAGCTGAAAGGGCTCCTGCTTCCTTAAAACACCATTGGTGGGAAGGCACGAAGGGCCCTCTGCTCAACAGCATGTGAGGCTGGTATGGTGGCACAAAGGGCTTCCAATTGCAGAGTTGTGGGCTGGAGAATTGGTGGAATGGGCCAGGGTTTTCCAGCATGCAGAGAAGGCAGAGGGCCAGAAAGACCTGCGGAACCCATGCTGGGAATCAGGTTGGTGACTAGAAGGCCCTCTGGAACACCAGAGCTTGGGAAAGACGGTCACCAAAAGGCATTTGTATTTCACAGTACTCTGAGGACGGAAGGCCTTTTTGTTTCCAATTCCCCTGCAGGTTGAGATCCTGAAGAATCCTCGGATGGATGGATTTTGGGCTGGCTGGTGGCTGGAAGGGTGCCTGATTGAGTTCTGCAGATGGGGAGCAGCGCATAGCCCGGATAGGTACTGGATACACCATCAAGAGTAAAGGACGGTGGCCGAGAGGGTTATTTCTCCAGCACATGGGCAGGTTGTTAGCCAGGAGAGCTCTCGGCTCCACCCACTCCAGGCCTATCAGGTGGCCCAAATGGGTCCCATTTTCACAGTATGTGGGCAGACTGAAGGCCGGTTAGCCCTCGGTTCCCCAGCACATGGGCAGGTTAGGAGGCAAAATGACCCACGGAAACCTAGGGGGTGGGCTTCATTGTGACCGGAAGAGCCCCTGCAACCAGTGCAGGAGAAGAATGGTGGCCCAAAGGGTTCTTATGACCACAGTACACCTGCGGCCTGGCTCCAAAAGTGCCCTAGGCTCCCCACTGAGCAAGGCCTGTAGAATGGCCAAAAGGGTCTTGCATTTCCACAGCACGCAGACAGGCTGGTGGCCCGAGGGTCCTGTGTTCCCCCGCACACAGCGGTCAAGTTCACAACGCCGAATCTCAGCTACTAGCCTTTGTTGGTGACTTCAGCTTTCGTGAGTTTCTCCTTTGAGTTGCACCTTCTGTGTACCCAACTTAAAGTAAGTTTTTGGACCTAGGCTGCCAACAGCCTAGGCAGAGAGCATGCGTAGTTGGATATTTTTTTTTATTTTTATAGCTGAGCCATCCTGCCACCTGTTGGCAGCTCAACGGCAACTCAGCTCGGGCTGGCCTCGAACAGCTGTTGCTCAGAGCTCAGCTTGCACTCTTGAGCGAGCTCTTAACCAACTGAGCCACTCAGCCGGCCCATGCAGTTGGATATTTTAAAAGCTTTGGGGACTTGTGAAAAGTCTCCAGTCACCCTTGCCCATTTCTCTGTACTCTGTGGATCAACGTAAACAAGGCAAATTTGTCTTTAGCTTCATACAGATTACAGTGTGTTATGAAAGACGACTACATAAATAATTAACTGGTAGTACTTGGGGTGTACAGTATATTGTGAAAGAGAAGTACTTTGTGCTATGAAAATAAAAAACAGGGGGGCCTGACCTGTTGTGGGGGTCAGGGATGACTGGGCCTCAGCCTGGAGTTTCTAATTCAGTAAGTCTGGGGTGGAACTGATGATTTGCATTTCTAACGCATTCCCAGGTGATACTGCTGCTGCCACTTACAGCACCACACTTTGAGAACCACTCATCTGGGCCAGATTTCCCAGCAGGTGTGCTGGGGCACAGTGCTGAAGATGGGCTGTAGGCCAGCTGAGAAATTGCTCTCCAGCTCTCGGGGGCAGCCAGCCTTGGGGCTGTGGTAGAACTCAAGGATGGTCATTTCTAGCTGTATATGGTCTCGTGTATTCCCCCAGCATGATCTACAAACACCATACTTGTATCTACTGTGATACTGAAACAATGTGGGAAAGACTGACCTGGTCAGGTGGGGAGAGGAAGGTAGTAAGTGTCAGAGAGAGAGAAGAGGTTGCTACAGGGTGTTGTAACAAGAAACAATGCTGCATCTTCAGAGAACTGAGAGAAGGCCTGTGAAGCTGTAGAGGAAAGGGTCCAGGGAAGATGATGTAAAAAATTTAGAGGGTTAGCTCATAAAAGATTTAGAGGACCTCATTAAGGATTCAAAACAGTGGGAAGCCATTGAAAAATTTTCATCAAGGTAGTAGATTGGAAGGGTGCAGGTATGCACGAGGGAATACTGCATAGTTTAGGATGCAAATGACGGTGGTGTGGTCCAAGGTGGATAAAGTGAAGATAGGAACGTTGGAAAGATGTTTTGGAGGTAAATCAGTAGAACTTGGTGATTATCGAATGTACAGGTCGAAGGATAAGGAGGTGTCTTATATGATTCTCAGATGTTTAGCTTGAAATAATGTTTTTTTTCCTGAGATAAACCACCCTGATGGTCAGATTTGGGGGAAAGCAGTTTTGGAGATGCTGAATATGAGATGTCCTTGTTTTTATCATTCAGTTGGAGATGTTGGGCAGGCAGCTAGATATATGGCCCTGGACCACAGAGGACATGCATAAGTAAGGGTAACTGCAGAGGACATGTGGTGGGTGGTCTGGGGCCTCAGAGGACTTGTGGTATGTATGTCTGGACCTTTAAGGACACAGATATGCGGACTGGATCTCAGCACACACAGGTGTGTGGAGCTGGACTTCAGAAAATGTCCAAATGAACATTGTTAGTGTGCAAAGATGGTCCCTGAAGCCATGGAGATATGTGGAACAGAGATTGCAAACTCCGATGCCTATAGGGCCCAGACAGGTAACCTATGAGAATGCAGGCCAGATGCATGTTTTGTTTGAGTCAGTGATTTGGACTGTCTATGCTATTCCAGCCATATATTGCCATGTGGTAATTGCATAGATTTTCACCTGAAGCCAGGAATCTGGATTTAAATACAAAAGTCTTGGTTTTAAATGTTGGCTTAATTTAAAAAATTGATCTAGGTCAAATGATACACAGATGTATTAGAAGTGACTCACCTGCTGCATTGATAGCTTCTGCTGATGAATAAGAAGAGAAGAGTGTTTAGGACCAAGCTGTGGAATCTAGTTTAATGAACAAATTTAAAGGTCTGATAGAGAAGGATGTAGAGTGGCTAGAGAGATCAAACTAGGAAAGCATGGTGTCCTGAAAACCAAGGCAAGGGGACATTCATTCTTCAGTGCTTTATAGTGTCTCAGTGCCTCTAGGATGGATTCAAAGAAAATACTAGGTAGATAATGTTTTAGGAAACACCCATGATGGAAAATGTTTGTGTTGTGTTCCATTTCTCTTTACTCTAAAGCACAGAGCTTCAAGACTTTCAAGACCTGTCTGAATTCACCTGTAAGACCTTATATATGAGTCCCTTTCTTTCCACTATCTAAACCTTACTGACTTTACAATTTAAAAAATATTATTTTAATCTTGAGTTGTAATTTGAGTTGATCCAGAGAGATAGAAAATTCAACTCCTGTGAAAGGGTTATTGTCAGGCCACAAAAAGCTGTAGGATTTGTTTCCAGTCCCTCCTTTTGCTTGGAAAAATCAGCTGAATGATATACTAAAAAGAGTCAGATCTCAGTACTATTCTATAGGTTTCTATTATGGTTTAATAGGAAGAGCACTTCTGAGTAGGAATAAAAAAGTCTTCCTGTGTGGTTTTAGGCAAATCAGTGATCTTTGTCTTAGCTTGGAAATGGGGATGCTATTATCTCTACTCACACTATATGGACTTGTTGCATGGATTCCCAAATTTGAAAGTACCTGAAAGTGATTTAAAAATGCTAATTTCTCAATATGAACTACCAGTATGAAGTATTAATATAGTATAGTATAGCAATATGAAGTTGAACTACTGCTCTAGGGATTGAGAAGGACACTCAACACAGACATCATAAATTTCGAGGTTGGATAATTAAGTTTGCGAACTAATCCTAGAAAAAGTGCTACATTCCTCATTGCTGAATATCACTATGGTCAACTTAGAAGTACTCCTCTTGGGAAGTTATGCACCAATGCCAGCGCCTAGTTCACCCTTCAAAGCCATTTTGGAACTGTTTTTCTGGAAGAGCTGTTGTCATGTTATCTTGATGTTCTGAATGTCATCAAAATGTCTTCCTTTCAATATTTACTTTATCTTTGGGTAAAGAAATAAGTCATTGGGGGCCAGACCAGGTGAGCAGTCAGGGTGTTCCAATACAGTTATTTGTTTACTGGCTCAAAACTCCCTCACAGACATTGCCGTGTGAGCTGGTACATTGTCATGATGCAAGAGCCATGAATTGTTGGTGAAAAGTTCAAGTCATCTAACTTTTTCACACAGCTTTTTCAGCATTTCAAAGTAGTAAACTTGGGGTTGGCTGAGTGGCGCGGTGGTTAAGAAGAGCTGGCTTGGGATGCCAGCGGCCCGGGTTCGGATCCCACATATGAGGGCCAGTGACACTGCCCTTTAAAACAAAACAAAGTAATAAACTTGGCTAACTGTCCACTTGGTACAAATTCATAATGAATAGTCTCTGATATCAAAAAAGGTTAGCAATAGTGTTGCAACAAGTTCATGAACTTAATTGTCAGACTTTGTATGTTACCTAATACTTGCTTATATATGGTAATGATGGGAAACAGTTTATTTATTTTTATTTTTTTGTTTTGTTTTGAGGGCGGTGTCACTGACCCTCCTCATATGTGGGACCCGAACCGGGGCCGCTGGCGTCCCAAGTCAGCGCTTGACCACTGCGCCACTCGGCCGACCCAAGAAAGAGTTTAAATGGACTATGTAATTTACCATCCAAACCAGGACACTTTGGAATGTGAAAAGGGACACTTTTAATTCTCTAGGACCACAGCCAAACTCAGGACTGTCCTGGGTGCAGTGGGATCTGTGATCACCCCAGGCATAGGCAAAATGTCACCGGATATAAACTTAATTTGTTAGATGGTGACCTCAGATCTACGTATGCAAAATGCTTACCTCCACCCTAAATACTCATTCACTTGGATATATTATGAGGACATCTCAGTTTCACAAACAGGAATCCTGGGCTAAGTGAAAGAAAAGAAAATAATAAGCACTAAATTTATCTTCTCCAGCTCCTATCCTAGCTTCTAAAGTACATTTAGAAATGCATCAGAAGGATTTGCTTTGGTCTAGCATTCTTAACCTTAGTGAAGTAACTTGGTTTATAACTCTCAGAGAAGACTGTGGTGGGTGAAAAGTAGATTGGATAACTTCATTGAGAGGAAGGGAAAATATTAAATAATGGAATTAGCACACTAAAGATGTAGGTTCAGCACCATCATATCCCAGACAAACTAATGTACAATGCATTTATATTCTCATGGAAGTAGGTGAGATACAATGGTATGCACAGAATTTGGATGTTTTAAATGATTCATTTGGAGCGCAGCTGCAGCTCTAGCTGGCCCCTTTAGGCCACAGTGATTTGGTGATTGGTAGGTGCTATTAATAGGACAATAGTTTACATGTTTTTATTTTGTGAGGTTTTTTTTTTTTAGTATGAAATGCTTCACAAATTTGCGTGTCATCTTTCTGCGGGAGCCATGCTAATCTTCTCTGTATTGTTCCAGTTTTAGTCTATGTGCTGCCGAGGTGAGCACTATTTTGTGAGTTTTTATCCTCTCAAGTTTGAATTGGGCTTCATACCTTTGTTAGAAGTCTTCCTGGAATGTGACTGCGTCATGGTGGCAGCTGATGTACTATTAGAAGACACTGCTAAAGATGGACATTTCTTAGTAATCAGGTAAGTAGGCGAGCTGGCCTTTGTTCTCTGTATAATCTGAAGTGCTCTCTGATCTGCAGCATAGCACATGAAAAGCAACACATCTGAATTGACAAAGAGATCTTTATTTCTCTTCCACAATGTGCTGAGAAAAGATAGAAAGGGAATTGGAGTGTGAATTTATTTCTTTGGGGGTGTGTGCTATCAGTTTGAGTAAAGGAAATGCTAATGGAAATTATGTTCTTGCTTGGAGACAGCAGTTCCTGTCTCACGTTTTTATATTGTGTTTTTGTGCTGGGTCTGGGTCCAGAAACTTAGCCTCCCACTCAGTGGCCAGGATGGAGCAGTGCAAAGAAGAGCTGCCTGGGGTGGGTCCATGCAGTTCCAGCTCTGCCCCTGGCTAAAAGGAGTATGCCTCTACCCAGGCTGGGCCAGAGTCTCACCATTTTGAAAATCCACCTATAGAAAGAGATAATTAAGGACATTACAATATGATTAACATGCTAAGCCTTTGAGATCATCAAAAGAAATTTACCATCTAAATATTTTTGGATATACTGTATTGGTATCATATTTATTTTCAGGACCAAAGTTCTGTCTTCTGTGTGTAGGTGACCCCACCGAAGCATATAACCATTGTGGGCACATTCAGATATTGACTCGGGTTGGCGAAATAGTAGTGATAAGAGGCACTGTCATTATTTTATGTCAATTTAGGATCTGAATGGTAAAAACAATTCTTGTTTTTTTGTGATATTTTCTACAGACCAATTTTATTGAAAACATACATGCAAAATTCCAAAATATAACATTGAAAACTGGAATTCAGTAGTTTTTAAATAAAAACTGCTGATCAAATACAGCTTATCCCAGTAACTCAAAATTGTTAATATTAGAAAATCTATCAATAAAATTTGTATTAATGGATTAGAAGGTAGAAACAATTATCTCAATAAGTGCACAAAAGAAGTATTAAAAGTTGAAAATGAATCATGATTTAAAAAACCTTAGCGGCCGGTCTAGTGGCGCGTTGGTTAAGAGCTGGCTTGGGATGCCAGCAGCCCTGGTTTGGATCCCACATATGAGGGCCAGTGACACTGCCCTCTGCAGCTAAGATGGTGAACAACAGCTCCACCTGGAGCTGGGCTGCTGTGAGTCCCCGGGGCGACATAGCTGCATCCCCTGCTGCAGTGGGCTGCCATAGGCTACAGTGAGTGGCCGGCAGCCAACGTGAGAAGCTGGCAGCCGGTGCGAGCTGCCCAGAGCCACTGTGAGTGGCCATCCAGAGGCCGGCGACTGATATGCCTCACCCAAGAAGAGCGCAATGATGATACCAACAGGGCCAGTGAAGCAATGTCCTCCGCAACTAGACTGAAGAACAAAAAAGGGCAGCAACTTGTCTGTTCCCCTTCCCTGGTTCCCCAATGCTGTTCCCCAATAAAATCTTTAAAAAAAAACCAAAAAACCTTAGCAAAACTAGAAATAAAATGGAATTTCTATTTGCATACTCTTTTTTCTTTTTCCTTTTTTAATTTTAATTTTTTTCAATTACAGTTGACATTCAATTTTATTTTTATTGTGATATTTTGAATTTTTTTCTAACTACCCTAATTTGACATCACAATAATTGCTCTATTCAGAGTGGTAGCATTTTTTTGTTATTTTGTGATGGGTTCTGCATGGTGGTTCTCACATCAAATGGAGAATGTTCATTACTACTTGTCCAATTTGAAATAGATTTAAAAGCTTTAAGTTCATATTGGGAAGAGCAAAATTCAGTGGAACTCCTTTGTTCACTTGGCAAGCATAACTTTCTATTAACCTTCTAGTCTTATTTTGGTTGAAAGATGTTTCACCTCAAATACCTGTAGCGGTTTTAGGGCAGCTCCTAGAACACTTGATCAAATAAAGACAATGAACATCCATTAACGAAGCTACATGTGGGGTATCTGGAGTTGGGGCTGGGAGGTGGGGCAGGGCATCTCGGAGGCAGCCATTTCCTAGTGTTCAGTCCTTTGACAAGTGGACATTGAACTCATGCATGGAATCAGCTATTTTCTAGGCTCTGGAAATGTAATAGGGAAAGTTGGAGAATCCTATTCCATACAAGATTGTCAGTTAAAATGCATCTACTTCCTAACCCAGCCCTTGGTAGTGCTTTGGAGCTCTGAGCAGGGAGCAACAGTTCATAGGAAACACGGGTAGAATTAAAGCCTTTTGTCCTTCAGCACAGATGTCTTTTATTTTAAGCATAGAATGTTCAGCACAACACTAGCAAGAATCTTACTAGATATTGAGATGTACAAATCTCTACCAGATGCCTCTTATCATTGATATTGTGTGGAAGGGTCATTGTTAACCATGGTGGTGTTCATTTCAGTTCCTGAGGTTTCCAGTTCCTCTTGGCTTCTTTGGAAACCATTTCCTGGTATTCTAATTCTCTATCTTGCCAAGTAGCAAGAGCACTGAGGAAAACCCTGGAAGTAGCTTGTGGTGAAGTTTCAAGTTTTTTGGCTCCTATCCAAACACTCATGAGCTTCATTTGTGTTCACATGTAAGAAAAGCCAACCCAGATCTCCTAATAATGCTTTATTTAGTGCTTAAACTTTAATTGCAGGGTATAAATGATACCATTAGGAACCGATATCAATACTAATGCCACCTATATTATTATTTACTCGGCTGAAAACTGAGCTTGTTGAAATATATTTATTAACACTGCACCCTAGAACTACACATTTACAGCTTAATTCCATGGCTGTTCATGAATTCTCAGCATACTACCGTGTCTGGGCTTTCTAGTTTGAGATAAATTCATTATGAAATTTGGGTGATGAGTGTGTTAAGGCACTGTTTTTTTTTTTTTTTCAGGTAACAAATACAAGCTGGTTTATTCAGAAGATGAAGCACCCTTTGTGGAGTTTTAGCCCCTTTAGCCAACAAACAGTTAAGTTCAGCATTTATGATGTATAAACTTTGCTCTTTAGCATTAAAATGTACCTTATTCATTCCTTAGATTTTTCTTTCAACCATGGCTATTGTTTGTCACTAACAGCTAGCTTTTGTGAAGTTAATAAATGTGCATAATAAGGACATAAAGGTATGGAGAAGTAATACTGTAATCCTTTTGTTTGGATAATCAGTCTAATGTATGCAAATTAAACCTTATTAGTACTAGGGTTTTGTGTCTGCTTATCAAAATGTGCCATTTTCATGAAAATTGGAAGTCCATTATATAAAGTTATTATTAACAATCATTTAGGAATTATATACGGTATGCAAATTAAAGTTGATTACAACTAATTAAGGGCTTTCTTTGTTATTTGACCTTGTCTGCTTTTTATGTAAATATGTTTCTTTTGGTCTGGCATATTTTTAGACTCAGAAAAGTATATTAAGACAAGTTACATTATGTATTTTTTTAGTATATCTTTGTGTTGCCATTGTCTGTGCCCCCCATTTTCCAGAGGCACACATGATATGTAGAGCCATGCATCTCACTGTTTGGGGATGATTCTCTAGGTGAGTAGAATTTCAGGAATAGAGTACAATCAAATCTCGAAGTCTCTTCAATAAGTTTAATGGAATATGAGCACAAATCCAGTATAACATATAAACAGTCTTCATGCCAGAATGCCCTTTTTTCCACTATTTATCGACTTCAGTGAGTCTTGGGTTGCAGATTTCCAAATGGAACTAAGTAATAAATGGTCATTACTCACTTATAAGGTGTCCTGCAAAATGTAATTGTTATCCGTGAAAGCATTTAGCTAAAAATATAAGTAACTTCATCACAGAGAGTATAACAGTTGCAGTACCAATGGCCTTTAGGAAGAAGTGTGTGCTCCCTATGAAAACAGGGGAAGAATTTCTCAGCAGGAAAAGAGGAAACATTTGCAGTGAGACTTTTTAGCACTTACATTATGTTTTTCCTTCAGTGCAGTTGTTCTAGTTTTCTGTGAACAAAGAAGCTTGATACAGTGGCTGGAGCAAAGGATCCTGGGGCACGAGGTTTAATTGCATGATAGAAAAGACCTCTTAATCAATAGCCTTTCATTTGCCTTAAAGTACATGGGTAGGAAAAAGAATGGGGAAGATAAATAGCCCAAGAAAAGAGAACAGAATATTGCTTGAGTGGAGAACAAACAGTAGATATTTAAAAGAGGCAAATTATTTAAAATTCTATAAAAGAAAAACTAAGAACCAAATCACTGTTGAATTCATCTAAATTTTGAACATTTTCTTTTATTTTTCTGCTTTGAACAATAAGTTTAATCTCTGAAAAATGTGATTTGATTCTTACAAAGGGATTAAAACCAAACTGTTAGTTGAAATAGAATATACAAAAAGAAAAGTGCACATATCATAAATGTACAGCTTGTACATTTTGATGTACAAGGTCCCAGTACACCAACACTTTGATGTAACCAGGACCCAGCTCAAGGAACAGTACACTAACAATACTCCAGGAGGCCCCCCCACCCCTTTTTCCTAAAGCAGGTGACAGCATATGTGTGGGTCTGTTTGTGGCCTCGGGGAGAATTGACATCTCTACAATATTGGGTCCTTCAATCTATGAACATGGTATGTCTTTTATAAAGGGAAACTTGATGATAAAGTAGCGTACCTGGAAAATACAGGAAAATCGAGGAGAGATGAAGTTCATACATTTCTCTGGGACTTCGAGAGTCCCTGCATGGAGTAGATGCCCACTTCACCATATTGTTTAGGAAGGGTGTAGATGTGCTGCTGAGCTGTGTGGAGTAGCTAAAGTTTTCCTGTGGAGCCTCCAGTTCTCTAGCCACTGCATGCTTCCATCCATCATCCTTCTTACTGCAGGCATTCAGTGTCTTCCTCCGTCTTCTGGGCATCTGCCATTGTTACTCACCACTTTTGCTGCAGTTTCTCTGCTGAGAGTTTTCAGCATAATGGTGCCTTTGGTTGCCTTCCGCTTCAGATGCAGGGCTCCAAGTCAACACTTTCTTCTCTGTTCCAAAGAGGAGCAAAATTTGTCCTTCTCAGGGCCAAAATGTTCCCTGCTGAAATGTGTACACCACAATTGGTTTTTATGTTTCTAGAGACCAAGTTTTTTCTAATAATTCCAGATAGTTTTCTTCCCCCTTAGCAAGATATAGAACATTTGAATTCCTATCTCCATGGAAATTAAAAACAAAACAAAACAAAAAACCTCCTCACTGGCACCATGGCTTAATAGGTACAAATGGAAAAATGATCTCATGATACTGGCCTCACAGAAATACAGGTTGTGTCTGAATTGTACTATAATAAAGGTGCTGCCGTGGTGCAGCTTTCCGCCTTCTAAGAAGATCCTTTGCTCGTGTAGGAGTTGCTGGGTGTGCCTGGAGAAGCTCCAAAAAGGTTAATAAGCGCCTGTGGAAGCAAGAGAGGGGAGACTGAAAGAGAACCCAGGAAATTCTCACAATGGTGCACGGAAAAAGAGGTAAGAGCCAAGTGTCTCCTCTGCCTTCAGAACAATGTAGAGAAACATAAACATAAGGAGAGGTGTGGGTGCCGCCCCGTTTTGTCAGATGACTGGCCACTAATCCCTACTTCCCTTCCCACCAGCTGGCTGCCTCCCAGCCTGGGAATGGGAAATAGGGATGCAAAAGGCTCTCACCTGGTCCTCAGCAAATGGGACAAATGGGCTGGGCTGACTACCAGTGATCTGTGAGAGTCTCTTAGAACAGGGAGGACCATTTTGGTTTAGAAGGTTTATTTTACATTTCTCAAAATAACACACTAAAATTACAGGCAACACAAACAAGATTCAAACTATGTGAGTCTTTTAATTCAGGCAGAATTTAATGTGTAATTATGATTAATTACACCATAATGGAATTGTAGACACATGATATTCCTTGCAGACATGCGTCTTGTTTCCCGTCATTCTGGCTTCTCAGGGTGAGGAGCATGCTGAGAGGCAGAGCCTGGAAACCGGCTGCATTGTGCAGGATGTGCTTGTGACAGGGTCATGTGGGAAGTTAATTTTTCCCAGTGCTCATTGCAGAAGTGTTTGAAATATGCCCAAATGCGATAGCCTTAAGAAAAAAACACACCTGTTTTTTTGTTTGTTTTGGGGAGAAGTCAGCCTGAAAATATCTCCATTAGAAGCTCAAAGCATTGGTGTGTGTCGTTATCAAGTTTAGGACATCCACTGAGTGTTGGTGTTTGTGAATTGTGTGTGAAGTGTTTGGACTGTAAAAAGAATTTATTTCTCGGCCGTAAAATCACATCTCTGGAGATGATTTATAATAGGCCACTTCCTGCATCCAAAGGGGGATGGGCCAAGCCTTCACAGGTAGTGTTGACTCTCCTGTTAAAAAAGAAAAGGAATGTGAGAGGGATAAGAGATTGGGGGAGGAGGGTTATCACTTGGTGACGGGTGTAAATGTCTATTACATTGTTTTGTACACCTGAAACTAATTTTTAAAAATGATACAAATGAAAATATAAAAAAAAAGAAAAACAAATCCAAAGAAGGAAATGCCATTTTATACACACACGCACACACACACACACACACACACACACACACACACACACACTATAGTATGTTATTTAAATATATATGGGTCAGCTGAGTGGCATGGTAGTTAAGAGCTGGCTTGGGACGCCAGTGGCCCTGGTTTGGATTCCACATATGAGGGCCAGTGACACTGCCTTTAAAAAACAAAACAAAACAAAACACCTCCTCACTGGCACCATGGCTTGTACATAACTAATACAACAACTTTGAATCAATACTTCACCCTTCATAATTAGGCCTAGAGGGAGTTTTCTTAGCTTTAGTTTTCTTGGCTGCGATTTCAACATTAAAAGGGAATATGTGAGTAAATTCTAGTTCCTTTCATTATATAATTAATTAATTATATACTTTTTATTATAGAAGTTTTCAGACCTACATATCTAGACCCTTATATAAAATTCTCTTGGACTCTAGTGTTGACTTAAGTTATTTTAATTATGTGCTAACATAACATCAGTTATAAATCCTTGTGGTTTTAGCTCTTTACCAATATAAAGCCAAATCAACCGACATACATGAAACACCTACAAACGTATACCCATAACATTTAAATTAACAATGTTAATTTAAAGTCAAGGATGATGTCGTTTTTCTGAAACTACTTTTTAAGCCTACCTATATTCTTTTTTCCCTAGATCACAATTCAAGCAGTCTTACTCTGGCTGAAATGATTATAAATTCATCTGAAAACTGTACACTGACATAGGGTAATAGTTTTCCATTAGAAAGCAGACTATCCAGGTGACAGAGAACATCTGCTAAGATGATCATCTAAATCAGGGATCAGCAAACTTTTTCTGTAATGGACATAATAGTAAATATTTTAAGCTTTCAGAGCTCTAAGGTCACATACAACCTTTCAACACCTGCCATAGTATCACAAAATTGGCCATAGACAATATATCAGTGAATGGCTTTGGCTATGTTTCAGTTAAACTTTGTAAAAATGGGTGGAGGGTGGGATTTGGCCATAGACTATGGTTTGCCAACCCTGATCTAAATGAAAATACAAGGTTAAAAATTCTTGGAGACATCTTTGCATTTGAAAAATAATCTATACCCCAAATTTGAAAAGCAAATCTCTACCCCAAATTTCTGGGAGATTCTATGTAAGTGAGATGTATGTACAGTATTTTAAGTTAGATTTTCAAAAAATTATACAAGTAAAATATTCTTACTTTGACAAGTGAAACAATTCAGAGATAAAGAAAATATTGTTAATCTTTGTTTCACCCCCTCCATTCTCACCATCCTCAGATAAACAATATTAATTAATTCACAATGAACACATCCCCATTGTTGGACATATCTATAAAAACATATAGATTACCCCTCTACTCCACTTATTGATGTGTCTCTTCTATACATATTTCTCAGCATTAAAAAAAATCAACTAGATAATATGTCATTTATCCATTTAGGCCAATACACATAGATCTGTTTTTTCCCTTCAATTTTTATTGTGAAAAGGTGAAATAATAGTAATGAATATTTATATAGCCTTCATCTAGATTCAGTCATTGTTGACATTATATTTGTGCTCATGCTGCATGCTCCCTTCATATGTACAGTTGAGCCATGTAAAGTTGACAATACTCAACTATTTTGTTTTTTTTTAAAAGATTTTATTGGGGAATTGGGGGAGGGGAACAGCATTGGGGAATCGGGGAAGGGGAACAGACAAGTTGCTGTCTTTTTTGTTTGTTTGTTTGTTTGTTTGTTTGTTTGTTTTTTAAAGGCAGTGTCACTGGCCCTCATATGTGGGATCCGAACCGGGGCTCTGCTGGCATCCCAAGCCAGCCCTTAGCAAATGCGCCACTTGGCTGGCCCATGTTCGTTTGTTTTTTTGTTTTTTGTTCTTCAGTCTGGCTGCAGAAGACGTTGCTTCACTAGCCCATGTTGGTATCGTCATTGCGTTCTTCCCAGATGAGGCAGATCGATTGCCGGACTCTGGATGGTCGCTCACCGTGGCTATTGGCAGCTCACACTGGCTGCTAGCCACTCACGCTGGCTGCTGGCCACTCACTGTAGCCTATGGCAGCCCACTGCAGCAGGGGCTGTGGCCTACACCATCGCCAGGGTTTGCAGCCCAGCTCCAGGTGCAGCTGTTGTTAGCTGTAGAGGACAGTGTCACTGGCCCTCACATGTGGGATCCGAACCGGGGCCACTGGTGTCCCAAGCCAGCTTTTAACCAATGTGCCACTCAGCCAGCCTAATACTCAACTGGTTTTTTTGTTTCTTTGTTTGTTTTTGAGGGCAGTGTTACTGGCCATCATATGTGGGACCGAACCGGGGCCGCTGGCTTCCCAAGCCAGTGCTTAACCACCGTGCCACTTGGCTGGCCCTCAACTGTTTTTGACATACAAAAATGGCAATTTGATAGAGTGGAACCTAATATTTTCTTTTCCTGAATCATTTGAGACAGAGTAAATCGGACATTATGACACTGTACCCAAAATACTTCAGCGTGTATTTTCTAAAAATTAAGTACCTTCTCATCCATACCCACATGACCATTATCATATACCTTAGAAAATCAGGAATTCCCTTATACCTTCTTATATGCAGTTTATATTTAAATTTCCTCAATTGTGCCAAAAATCTTTTTTATAATTAGTTTTTTTAGAACCAGGATCCAATTAAAATTCATACATTACAATGAGTTTCATGCCACTTTAGTCTCTTTTACTTTAGAATAAATAGTTTCCTACCTATTTTTTTCTTCCATCCCCTTTTTTAGAAAAGAAGGTGTAATTCAAAGTGGCCCAGGCAGGGACTGAGCTGGCAACCTTGCCGTTCAGATGCAAGCTCTAACTAACTGAGCCACCATACCACTTCCCACCTATTTTTTCTTTTTTTTCTTTTTATTAAAGATTTCGTTGGGGAACCGGGGAAGGGGAACAGACAAGTTGCTGTCCTTTTGTTCTTCAGTCTAGTTGTAGAGGACATTGCTTCACTGGCCCATGTTGGTATCATCATTGCGTTCTTCTCTGGTGAGGCAGATCAGTTGCAGACCTCTGGACGGCCACTCACAGTGTCTCTTGGCAGCTCACACCAGCTGCCAGCCACTCACGTTGGCTGCCAGCCACTCACTGTAGCCTATGGCAGCCCACTGCAGCAGGGGCTGCAG
Source organism: Aselliscus stoliczkanus (assembly GCA_033961575.1). Taxonomy (NCBI): domain Eukaryota; kingdom Metazoa; phylum Chordata; class Mammalia; order Chiroptera; family Hipposideridae; genus Aselliscus; species Aselliscus stoliczkanus. Next base: position 94,804,448 of record CM066737.1, on the reverse strand, counting down.
CTATGCCGCCCCGGGGACTCACAGCAGCCCAGCTCCAGGTGGAGCTGTTGTTCACCATCTTAGCTGTAGAGGGCAGTGTCACTGGCCCTCCTATGTGGGATCTGAACTGGGGCTGCTGGCATCCCAAGCCAGCTCTTAACCAATGCAACACTCGGCCGGCCCATCGCACCTATTTTTTTTTTTTTGTTAGGGCAGTGTCACTGGCCCTCATTTGTGGGACCCAAACCGGGGCCACTGGCTTCCCAAGCCAGTGCTTAACCATTGCGCCACTCGGCCAGCCCCCACCTGTTTTTTCTTAATCTTGACCTTTGGAAGAGACCAGATCATTTGTCTTGCAAAATATCCCACATTCTGTATTTGTCTTATTATTTCCTCAGGGTATTGTTTTACTTGTTCCTCTGTTCCCCATATTTTCTGGAATTTGCCAAATATTTTGCAACAAGTAAGTAAGAAAAAAACCCATATTAGGCAAGAATAATTCGAGATGATTCTGGGTACTTCCATCAGACTGAGTAATTTGATAACTTGGTTAAGGTAGTGACCCCTAAATCTCCCCCTTGTAAAGGCATGCCTTTTCCTTAGCATTCTTTTAAAATAAGTGTAATGTTACATGTATAGCCTGGTTTCCTGGATAAGTAAGCTATAGCTTATTCAAGCGTTCCTTTGTTGGTGGATTTCAATTTGTTTCCATTCCTTTGCCATTGAAACGTCTCAGTGAGCATTCTTATGTTTAAGTATTCTTAAATATTGGTGCTTTTATTTCTGAGGAATAGATTCCCTTATGTGGATCAAGAAACATGTATATTTTTAATTTTGATATTTCATTTATTTATTTGACATTTAGTTATTGGCATTTAAAAATTTATTTGACATTACAAACTTTGTAAAAAAATTGTAACATATTTCCACCAACAATATATGAGAGTATGTTTCCCCAAACCTTCAACCTCACTGGATATAATTGCCGTTTAATCTCCTCCCCTTCCCAAGTCGGATGGGTAAAAACTGGTATTTTATTTTGCATTTTTGAGACTACTAATGAGGCTGTGCAATCGAGTACATAATTTTTGGCTCCTCAGATTTTTTTCTTCTATTCCTATTCTTGCCCATTTATCTCCATATTTCACTTTGTTTATGGTCTCTTTTGCTATACAAAAGAATTAAGATTTAAAAATGTAGGGCAGCTGAGTGGCGCGGTGGTTGGGAGCTGGCTTGGGACCCCAGCGGCCCTGGGTTTGGATCCCACATATGAGGGCCAGTGACACTGCCCTCTAAAAAAAATGTAGTTAACTGTATCTCTCTTTTTTTTTTATGGTTCCTAGGTTATCTATCTTGCTTCAAAAGTTCTCCGTCATCTTAAGATAATATAAAACCGTCCTAAATTTTCTTTTAGTGTTATTTTGATTTGTGTTTATTACTTGCTATGAGGTAAAGGTCTAGTTTTGTTTCCTTTTAGGTAGTTAGCAATTATGTCGGCACCATATATTAAATAATCTATGCTTTGGCAAAGATTTGAAATTCCACCTTTATGTAATTTGTGCTCATGTGGTGAGTTCTTATATATGTTTGGATCCATTTCTGGACTCTCCTTCCTGCACCACTGGCCTATTTATTCCTGTACTAATACCAGAGTATTTTTATTTTAGTATTTTACAGTAATTTTTAATATTGGATAAGATAAGCATTCACTGTTTTTTCCCCTTAAAAATGTCCTGGCCATCAGTTTGCAGGCATTTATTCTTCCACATGAACTTCAAAATCATTTTCCCCGTTTCCCAACCCAGTCCTTTAGGATTTTGGTTGGGACTGTATGAAATGTATACATGAATGTATATAAAATGTATATAAAATGTATATAAAATATAATAAATTTGGAAGAAGTTACCATTTTAATGATGAGATAAATATATATGTTTAGGTATATTCATACATTTAGGAAGGAGTACCATATTAATGATAAGCCACATGATATTGAAATGATAGCAAGAAAGACTTGATCTTGGTGAATTTCTTGACCAAAATACTCTTCCCTCACTCATGATGCCCAAAACTCACAAAAACTTAGAGTTTTCGTTTAGAAGACACAATTAAAAGATTTGGGTGTCATTGGAGTGCAGTTTTCTTTTGAAATTGTAAAGGTTAAGTGTTTTTCTGCATGCTATGGGAATTAAAGTGTACAGGCATATTCCTGTAGTGTGTCGGTAATGTATTCCCAGGTGTGCTTGAAAACTTGTCTAGATCCTGTTAATCTATCTCATCTGTCACATTATAATGTATCCTCTCTGTGTCACCCTCAATACACAAGTATTCATTTTCTCACTTCAAGTAGGAGACTTTTTTCTTTGAGGGCAGTGTCACTGGCCCCCGCATGTGGGACCGAACCGGGGCCTCTGGCTTCCCAAACCAGCGCTTAACCACCGCGCCACTCGGCCAGGCCATTAATACAGGTCAAATACCATTACAACAAACTCTGCAGTTATGCCAGATGCTTCCTGGACCATTTGGTTTGTGGATCAGAATCGCCTTCCCAGCTCACACACCTCGTTGCTCACAGGTCAAGGGCTGGGGACACCATAGTGTGGAGTCCAGATCCTCTGAGGGAGCCAGAACTTCTGCTATCAACAGCAGGGCTTCTCTGGCTGCAGCTTTTCCAATTCCAGCTGCTTGACCATCAGGGCCATTGACCTTGAATAAAGCACTCAGGAACTTAGGAATTTAGCAAGGGTGGCTTAAGCTGGGTTTGCTAGAAAGTGATATGAATGTTCTGTCTGTAAGAGATTTAGACAACCAATATGGGGGAAGCAAGGACTTGGAAACTGCAGTACCCCGATCTGAATGCCAGCTCCACCACACCCTTGGCAGGGTCAGCTTGGGCGTGTGACTTAAACCAGTCAGTGCCTCAGTTTCCTCATCTGCAAAATTGTGGTTAGAATGGTACTAAAATCATAGGGCTTTTAAATGATCTGATATATGCAATGCATTTGAAACTGCCAGGCACACAAGGAGTACTTTCTAAGTGTTTATTATTATTATTATTATTTTTAGTTCCTTGTGGGAGAGATTGGACACAAAGGCTGGGATTATAAGAAAAAGGGGAAGAAGGAGGCAGGGTGTGACAGTCTCAAGTAGGTAGACAGAGTTTTAGAATAGACTTCTGTTTCAGGAGACAGCTGAGGTACAAAGCAAGAAATTGAGATAGAAGTATCTTTGTAGGGCTGACTGCAGGGATTAGGGAAGAACTGGACACACACAGTGCCCAGGGCTGTGTATGTCCAGTTATTACCATATCCTGGACATACTCTGGATCTTATGCTGAGAGCAGCATAATCAATTTTAGACCTCACCTGGTGAGGGTCTCAATGTCCCCAGTATATCTCTAGCCCCAGTTAGGGTTGGCAGAATTACTGGCTGAGTTACCTAAAATGGAGGGCATCAATGAGCTCACCTGGACAGTGTGTGGCAGAATGTAAATCAATCGTCCTTCCTCCTCCACTTCCTTTTTTTAATGGAAAATTCAATCACAATACCCTATTGTGCTGAGAGGAGTAAGTCAGAGAAAGACAAATGTCCTATGATTTCATTTATATGTGGAATCTAAAGAACAAAATAAATGAACAAAAAAACAACAACCCAGAAACAAATTCATAGATACAGAGAGCATTTTGATGGTTGTGGGATGGGAGCATGGGTGAATGTGGGAAGGGGATTAAGAAGTAAAAATTAGTAGTTACAGAATAGTCATGGGGATGTAGTGTATGGCATGGGGAATATAGTCAGTAATATTGTAATAACTATGTATGGTGTCAGGTGGCTAGATTTATCAGGGGATCAATTTGTAAGGTGTATAAATGTCTAATCACCATGTGGTCCACCTGAAACTAATATAATATTGTATGTAAACTGTAATTTAAAAATAAAATAATATTAAAAAGGAAACACATAAAAGATGATTTACTTCCTTAGAAAAGCACCTTCCTGGGAAATGCTGCATAGAAGTCTTTGACCTACAAGATATGATAAATTATATGTTAACTATGACTAATATTTTTATTCTAAAAAAATTTATAAAATTGAAAATTTGATGAATATATATTGAGTAAAAATACACATTTATTGACTCAAATAAATACATATTGACAAAAAATAATAAAATTTAAAAAGCATAACCACAATACCATAATCACATCCATAAAACAGTAATTTCTTAAAATCATCAAATATTTACTCTGTGTCTGTTTCTCTAATTATGCTATAAACATATTTTTTTTTTTTTTTTTTTTTTTTTTTAGTATTAAGCAATTTTACTTTATTATTATTATTATTTTTTAATTAGTTTCAGGTGTACAACACAATACAATAGTTATACTCTTTACTCCCCAAAGTGACAACCCCCCTCCCCCAGTTTGCCACCCTACTCCACCCCCCATATCATACATATCCACTGCAATTCCTTTGACTCCCTTCCACAGTATACTCCACATCCCGTGACTATCTATATATTCAGTTACAGTTAGCAAAGCAATTTTATTTTAAAATGAGTATCTTGGAGATTTATATAACCATACCCACAGATATATCTATCATTTCTGATGTTCCAAGATCAATTATTATTTTTTCTTAGCTCACTTTAAGCTTTCCATCTATAATATAATGTATCCATGTATAATATACATAGTTATATGATTTTCTAAACTTAAAGTTATATAGTACTGTCTCTATAATGTAAAAGTAACAAGATGACTATTTTTAAAAAGTTGTATTGTTTTAATTTTTTTAAAGGACGGAATATTATTATACGCGTATATAGTCATTATTTTCTTCATCTGTCTTCCTTTGGCATGAAAGGTGGGAAGGAATACAGTCTCTGTGTTAAGTAATATATGTAATTGTCCCAAGTACACAAGTTAGACATGTAAAAGCAACTACTAATCAATACTATGTTTGATTATCAAAAAAATCTCCAGGAAATGACAGCTATAAGATAAACAAATTAGGGTCAGCCGAGTGGCGCAGTGGTTAAGCGCTGGCTTGGGAAGCCAGTGGCCCCGGTTCGGGTCCCACATATAAGGGCCAGGGACACTGCCCTCAGAAAAAAGAAAAACAGAAAAACAAATTATTATACCTCTAGTATTTACTATTTCTTAAGCCAGAGGTAAATAATGAACAAATTAGTGTATTGATGAAGTTAATAAACATGATGAGTCATGAGGCACTGTCACCTTCCTCATCCTTACTCCTGTCCCCAACTGTTATGCCACTGGCCTGCCTCAACCCAGGAGTTGGTTATTTGCCCTTAAGTAAACTGGATACCAGTGGAAGTTGCAGTGAAGCCCCAGGTCATTATGTTCTTCAGGTTAATGAGGTGACAGTAATATGTGATCTAAGGAGAAATGTCTTTGCTACATAATGTACGTGTTTCAGTAAACTCTTAAATGCTAAATAAAATTATCAAATGACACTCACATGCTTTTTTAGCTAAAGTATATAGTTTTAAAAATAATTAAAAAGTCCTTTTATAATTATCGTCTTTATTTTAAAAGACAAGACCTAGTCATTGAAATTTACTAAGTTACAAGGTTAAGTTCTTTGCTATTTCTAGAGTTTTCATCTTTCAATTTTTTTTTTTTAATTTATTTATTTATTTATTTATTTTTAATTTTATTTTATTTTTAGTTAGTTTCAGGTGTACAACACAGTGCAATAGTTATACATTTTACCCCTCAAAGTGAAAACCCCCCCACCCCCAATAGTTTCAGGTGTACAACACAGTGCAATAGTTATACATTTTACCCCTCAAAGTGACAAACCCCCCACCCCCAATACACCACCCCACACCCCCCCATATCATATATATCTATTACTCTTCCTCTGACTCTCTTCCACAGTATAATCCACATCCCGTGACTATCTATATATATTCAATTACAGTAGGTATACCACCTCCACTTTAGTAATACAGTGCAGTGATCAAACCTCTACTCCATCCATGAAATGGTCTCCCTAAAAAGACCTATGATCATCTAACATTCCACAGAATATTTACAACATTATTAATTATATTCCCCAAACTGTTTTTCCTATCCCAGTAGCAATATTGTAGTTGCCTATTTTTGCTGTCTAATCCCTTCCCCTTCTCCCTCATTCCCATTCCTCTCCAAATTAGCAACCCTGATTTTTCCTCTATATCTATGAGACAGTTTCTGTTTACTTTGCTCATTCATACAGTTTTTCATATTCCACATATAAGTGAGATCATATGGTATTTGTCCTTCTCTGACTGACTTATTTCACTCAACATTATAGTCTCTAGGTCCATCCATATCATTGCAAATGGTACGATTTCATTCTTCTTTATAGCGGAGTAATACTCCATTGTATAAATATACCACAGTTTCTTAATCCAGTCATCTACTGACGGGCATTTTGGTTTTAACATCTTTTTTTTTTAACAGTCTAATTGTTTGAAAAGGGATTCAAATTAGATCCATTCATTGCAATTTGTTGAGATGTCTTTTATTTCTCTTAATACACAAATCCCTTTATTTTTCTAAATTTCTAATTTATTTGTTGAAGAATTTTAATTGTTTAACCTGTAGAAATATTCAGAGTCTAGATTTTGCCAATTGCATTCCTACAGTGCCATTTAACATTTGCCTAAGTCTCCTGTATTTCTGGTATATTGGTAGTTAGATATAGAGGCTTGCTCAGATTTAGGTTTGACTCTTTGGCAAAAATTTTCATTAAGTAGTGTTATATATGGGAGGAACATCATATCTGGTGTTTTCTCTTTCTGTGATGTTAGCAGCAATTTTGATCATTGTTTAGGTTCATTTATTCATTAGAGGATATTCTAATTCTGCCATTCCTTCTTTTTTACTAGCTGGAATACTTCTATGAAGAGAAATTTTCCCTCATTCACTATTCAGTAACTCTGAAGTAGACTTTGTAAAGGAAGGCAAAATAAATGCTTGATTCTTTTGTTTTACTTATCAGCTTTCAGCAATCTACAAAGGTGATCAGTGAGAGTTAATATTTTTTGTGTTTTTTGAGTAATTTTTTTTTTAAAGATTTTATTAGGGAATTGGGGGAGGAGAACAGATAAGTTGCTGTCCTTTTGTTCTTCAGTCTAGTTGTGGAGGACATTGCTTCACTGGCCCGTGTTGGTATCATCATTGCGCTCTTCTTGGGTGAGACAGATTGGTTGCCGGCCTCTGGACGGTCACTCACAGTGGCTCTTGGCCGCTCACACCAGCTGCCAGCCGCTCACGCTGGCTGCTGGCCACTCACTGTAGCCTATGGCAGCCCACTGCAGCAAGGGCTGCAGCTATGCGATCCCGGGGAACTCACAGCAGCCCAGCTCCAGGTGGAGCTGTTGTTCACCATCTTAGCTGTTGAGGGCAGTGTCACTGGCCCTCAGATGTGAGATCCAAACAGGGGCCACTGGCGTTCCAAGCCAGCTCTTAACCAACGCACCACTCAGCCGGCCCGAAATGCCTGTGTTTTTAACTACACATTCCTTAGCTAAAAGTGTCACGGCCCTGAATGAGTCTGAGTGAATAAGAGGGTTAATGGTAGCCCAGAAAAGGTAGACTGAGCTTCTTAGCTAATTTGTGGGGCTACATGTCAGCTCTTTTTGGAGAGGTGGCCTAGATAAATTAAAGACTAGCAATGATGAACTCATATCCCCTAGACAGCAAAAATTGTGGATCTTCTTGAACTCCTGGGCAAAAATGGAATGAAAAATTTCTCCTTATTGAGTAATTTTTTGAACTCATAGATTTTCAAATATTTGATGTGTTGGGTTTTTTTTTTAATTTTCTGGGGGTACAGTGTGTTCTTCAAGGACCCATCAGCTCCAAGTCAAGTAGTTTTTCCAATCTAGCTGTAGAGGGCACAGCTCACTGGCCCATGTGGGAATCAAACCGGCAACCCCAGTGCCATGAGCCTGCTGCGCTCCAACCACCTGACAACTGGCTGCCCTTGATGTATTTAAACCCATTCCATTGTTATCTTAATGAGTTTTTTAAAAAGATTTTATTGGAGAATTGGGGGAGGGGAACAGACAAGTTGCTGTCTTTTTGTTCTTCAGTCTAGTTGTGGAGGACATTGCTTCACTGGCCCATGTTGGTATCTCATTGCGCTCTTTCCAGATGAGGGAGATTGATCGCTGGCCTCTGGATGGTCGCTCATCGTGGCTATTGGCAGCTCACACTGGCTGCCAGCCACTCACGCTGGCTGCCGGCCACTCACTGTGGCCTATGGCAACCCACTGCAGCAGGGGCTGCAGCTATGCTATCCCGGTGACTCACAGCAGCCCAGCTCCAGGTGGAGCTGTTGTTAGCTGTAGAGGGCAGTGTCACTGGCTCTCATATGTGGGATCCAAACCGGGGCTGCTGGCATCCCCAAACCAGCTCTTAACCAATGAGCCACTCGGCTGGCCCTATCTTAATGATTTTGAAATGATCTCCTCTTAGGTCGATGTGAAACTCTTTAAGTTGGTGCCTTAGTTCTTTTGACACAACACCAGGATTATTATAGTTTCCTTGCTTCCTGTTATAAGAAGATAATGCTGGCTCCTATTATACATTTCCTGACCTTGATATTTCTCTAAAACATCCTGGTTCCTTTTAACCCTCCGTCGGGTACAAATGATCTCACAGATTCATTGCACACAAAGATGCCGCTAAGATATATGTCTTTACTGTACTAAGTCACAAACATGGCTGGCGATAGGTTACAGTAGAGGGGGAAGATACAGAAGTAATGAGTCATGATACTTAACTGTTAGATATTTGAAAATTTGTGTGCAATAAATCTGTGGGATCAGTTGCATCTGATGGAGGGTTAATGGAAAATGGTATTTAGAGATCACAGTCTGGGTCCTGGCATGCTCATTATTATTGGGCAAGTCCTCTTATTTATAGTATATTCTTCTCTCCAATGATAAAGGTTATATAGTCATTGTATAAAATATGGAAGATACCAAAAATAACAGACTATCACTATATGAGGTCTGGCAATTATGTTCGCGAACTCATCCTAGAAAAAGTGCTACATACCTCATTGCTGAATATCACTACAGTCACCTTCAAAGTACTCCCCTTGGGAAGCTATGCACTGACGCCAGCGCCTATTCCCCCTTTCAAAGCAATTCTGGAACGCTTTCTGGAATGGCCATCAAAGCTGTCGTTGTATTACCCTTGATGTCTTGAATATCATCAAAATGTCTTCCTTTCAATATTTCCTTTATCTTCGGGTAAAGAAAGAAGTCATTGGGGGCCAGATCAGGTGAGTAGGGAGGGTGTTGCAATACAATTATTTGTTGACTGGCTAAAAACTCCCTCACAGGCACTGCCGTGTGAGCTGGTGCATTGTCATGATGCAAGAGCCATGAATTGTTGGCGAAAAGTTCAGGTCATTTTTGTCTAACTTTTTCCCGCAGCCTTTTCAGCACTTCCAAATAGTAAACCTGGTTAACTGTTTGTCCAGTTGGTACAAATTCATAATGAATAATCCCTCTGATATCAAAAAACGTTAGTAACATCATTGCAACAAGTTTGTGAACTTATTCGTCAGAACTTGTATGCTGATGTACCCAAATAAAGTGAGGTTTCTCTCTTCAAATTATCCCTCAGAAAGGAAGGCATCACCTTATATGGAAGTTCTTATAAAACACCTTCATTATAGGATGACTTCTGTCTAGGGGAAGACATATCAGTCTGAAATGACTTTGCCTCCTGATAGTTTTAGATGCTTTTAGAAGTCATCTGATAGAATTGGTTGAATGGAGGCAAAGAAATTTAGCACAGATTTGGTAATTAGGCCTGGTATATGACCTCAAATTGCCAAATATTGAATGTTGTCATAAATAAGCGTTTTATTTTTTTATTTTTTTTAAAATTTATTTATTTTTAATTAGTTTCAGGTGTACAACACAGTGCAATAGTTATACTTTTTACACCTCAAAGTGACAACTCCCCTCCCCCAATTCGCCACCCCACTCCTCCCCCATATCATATATATCGATTACACTTCCTCTGACTCCCTTCCACAGTATAATCCACATCCTGTGACTATCTATATATATTCAATTACAGTTGGTATACAATATTATACAACCTCAGCTTCAGGTGTACAGTGCAGTGATCAAGCCTCTACTCCATCCATGAAATTGTCTCCCCAACAAGACATGTGACCATCTGACACCCCACAAAATATTTACAACATTATTAATTATATTCCCCGAACTGTCTTTCATATCCCTGTGGCAATATTGTAGTTACCTATTTTTGCTGTCTAATCCCTTCCCCTTCTCCCTCATCCCCACCCCCTCCCAACTAGCAACACTGTTTTTCCTCTATATCTATGAGACAGTTTCTGTTTACTTTGTTCATTCATTCAGTTTTTCAGATTCCACATATAAGTGAGATCATATGGTATTTGTCTTTCTCTGACTGACTTATTTCACTTAACATAATAGTCTCTAGGTCCATCCATATCATTGCAAATGGTACCATTTCATTCTTCTTTATAGCGGAGTAATACTCCATTGTATAAATGTACCACAGTTTCTTAATCCAGTCATCTACCGATGGGCATTTTGGTTGTTTCCAAGTCTTGGCTATTGTAAATAGTGCTGCAATGAACATAGGGGTGCATATATTTTTTTGAATTAGTGTCTTGGGTTTTTTGGGATAAATACCTAGGAGTGGAATTGCTGGGTCAAAAGGTAGTTCCATTTCCAGTTTTTTGAGATACCTCCATACTGACTTCCATAGTGGCTGCACCAATCTGCAATCCCACCAACAGTGCAGCAGGGTCCCCTTTTCCCCACAGCCCCGCCAGCACTTGTTGTTTGTTGATTTTTTGATGATAGCCATTCTGACTGGGGTGAGGTGGTATCTCATGGTGGTTTTTATTTGCATTTCCCTAATGACCAGTGAGGTTGAACATTTTTTCATATGCCCGTTGGCCTTCTGTATGTCCTCTTTTAGAGAAATGTCTCTTCATATCTTCCGCACATTTTTTAATTGGGTTGTTTGTTTTATTGGTGTTGAGTTTCATGAGTGTTTTATAAATTTTGGATATTAACCCCTTATCAGATATATCGTTGGCAAATATATTCTCCCAATCAGTAGGCTTCCTTTTTGTTTTATTGCTGGTTTCCTTTGTTGTGAAAAAACTTTTAAGTCTGATATAATCCCATATATTCATTTTTTCTTTTACTTTCCTTGCCCACAGGGATGTATCAGTAAAAATATTGCTCCGGGTAATGTCTGCAAATGTACTGCCTATATTTTCTTTTAGGAGTTTTATGGTTTCAGGTCTTACATTTAAGTCAACAAAAGCAATCTTATCACTCAGGAAGAACCACAGATTTTCAAAGCTCTGTGCCAGGAATTGGGGACACAGCCCAGGCATAATCTTTATTTTATTTTATTTTATTTTATTTTTAATTAGTTTCAGGTGTACAACACAATGCAATAGTTATACATTTTACCCCTCAAAGTGACAACCCCCCCACCCCCAATACACCCCCCCACTCCCCCCCCATATCATATATATCTAATAAATAAGCCTTTTAAAGATCAACTTTTTTTTGGTAGAAAGTATAAGTACACTCTTACAAAATGAATGAAGAAATTCAATATCCTCATGTTATAGAGATGGACACTTTTAATTGGGATAAAATTTCCAGTGGGAACATCATACAAAGGTTCAAATAATTCTGTGTCTTAAACAGAATGGATTTGTTGGAGGTGAGGCCCCTAGCACTGTGGTCTTCAAGCTTATTTACTTGTCAAGCCTCAAAGAATGTTTTTTTAAAGATTTTATTGGGGAATTGGGGAAGGGGAGCAGCCAAGTTGTTGTCCTTCAATCTTAGTTGTGGAGGGCGCAGCTAGCTCAGCGCCAAGTCCAGTTGCCATCTAGCCACCTGTCAGCAGCTCAAGGCTTCTCAGCTCAAGGTGCCATGTTCAATCTTAGTTACGGGGGGGGGGGGCAAGGGGGCAGTGCAGCCCACCATGCCATGCCGGAGTTGAACCAGCAACCTGGTTATTAGGAGCATGTTTTCTCACCAGCTGAGCCATCCTGCCACCTGTTGGCAGCTCAGTGGCAGCTCAGCTCGGGCACAGCTCACTGGCCCATGTGGGAATCGAACTGGCAACCCTGTTGTTCAGAGTTGGCACTCTTAACAAATTGACCTACTTGGCCAGCCCCAAGCCTCAAAGAATTTTTAAAAACAATATATTTTCTCATAATTTAAAATTGACAGTTAAGGGGCTGCTGGTTAGCTCAGTTGGTTAGAGCGCAGTGCTCATAACACCAAGGTTGCCAGTTCGATCCCCACAAGGGCCACTGAGATGCACCCTCCACAACTAGATTGAAACAACTACTTGACTTGGAGCTAATGGGTCCTGGAAAGCACACTGTTCCCCAATTTAAAAAAAGAATTACAAATAGAATAAAATAAAATTGATAGTTAAAATTTTTAATCACAAGTTTAAATGGTTAGAAAGGATGCAATTCTGGTATATTGTAAATATTGCCATTTTAGAATAAAACTACTATATCATTCCTTGAAATGCATTTAGTAAAATATAAATTCCATAGTGATTTTATAATTCCATCTTCCACTAAAAATTATTTTAAAAATTTATATTGTTATACATCACTATGAACTAATAATTACATTTGATTTTCCCCACAGAATTTTATCCTAATATAACACATTTTATGCATGAAAGTATTACATTGACCCCTTTATCATACCTCTTGGAAACAAATAGTACGTTTGTATGTGTATTTGAAATGTTAAAAAAAAATTTTCCCATGACCACTAAGCTATGTATGTTAGCAACTTGTTTCTAGATAGAGTTCTCCGATTGATCAAATTACAAAATTGATTAAATTACAGATATTTGACACATTCTGGTAAATGCTTATCAAAATTAAAAGAAAATTACATTGAAAAAGAACGTCTTAGTGAGATTAATGAGACTTTTTCTCCTCAATTTGTGTATTATACAAATATTATTTGTTGTAAGAATGAGACAGGGTTTGGCATCAATTCTATTACTAGTTTTCCTTTTTTTTTTGTTTTTAAAGATTTTATTGGGGAATTGGCAGAGGGGAACAGCGTTGGGGAATCGGGGAAGAGGAACAGACAAGTTGCTGTCTTTTTGTTCTTCAGTTTAGTTGCGGAGGATGTTGCTTCACTGTTGGTATCGTCATTGCGCTCTTCCCGGATGAGGCAGATGGGTCGCTGGCCTCTGGATGTCGCTCACTGCGGCTATTGGCAGCTCACGCTGGCTGCCAGCCGCTCACGCTGGCTGCGGGCCACTCACTGTAGCCTATGGCAGCCCACTGCAGCAGGGGCTGCAGCCCACACCATCACCGGGGCTCGCACAGCCCAGCTCCAGGTGGAGCTGATGTTAGCTGTAGAGGGCAGTGTCACTGGCCCTCATGTGGGATCCGAACCGGGGCCGCTGGCATCCCAAAACCAGCGCTTAACCAATGCGCCACTCGGCCGGCCCTAGTTTTCCTTTTTTATAGATGTAAGAGGCTCTGAGAAAACTTGTTTATATAAATAAGAAGTTGGGGATGGAAAGAGTTTTTGTCAATAGCCATGTTGCTTCCTTCTCTGACTTCTCTGCTAGTTAGATGCCAAAAATCACATGGCCATCTATCATCAAAATTTCTTTTTAATCTTCTATTAGCTGACAACTTCAATTTTGTCGAAAGCAAAGTCTTGGAAACTACTGCACTTGTAAAAGAATTTATTACCTAGCCATGAATGTCTTTCACCTTGCCAACACCAGGACTGTCTTTGGAACTGTCCCATTGTTTGGCACCCTGGAGGTTTTGACACCTTGGGCAACATTACCACGGTAAATTTAGAGATAGGAGATTGTGAAAGGGGAGGTAGAAAAGGAGAACCTGCTCCTCTATCATAGACATGCTTGCAGGAGGTCAGTTTTAGAAAAGAGAATATAAATTTGAGGATCTGGAAACTATTTATTTATTTATTTATTTAAATTTTTATTGGGGAGCAGTCATGGTCATTGGTTACACAATGCTTTCATGCTGCAATGGCATAGTCAACTCTTGAAGGAGGGTGCGGCTCACAGTGGCCCTTATGGGGATTGAACTGGCAACCTTATTGTTATCAGCACCACGCTCTAACCAACTGAGCTAACCGGTTACCCCCTGGAAAGTGATTCTTTTAAAACTGTCACCATGTACCACTTGAAAATTCTCTAGTGCACTCCTGGGTGTATGTGTAACCCTGCTTGAAGATTTATGCTGTAGTCTAGGTTCTAGAATCTCACTGTGAAAAGACTTAAAACATGGTTCTGGTGATCATCAGCATATGAAGAATGTGAATAAAATTAATTAATATTTAGTTTATATTACAAGCGGTGTTAAATATTTATAATAAATAAATCGATTGAACATTATGAGTAGATATTTGTTATTTCGTGCACATCCATAAGGGCTTATATATATAAATTGGCAAGGTAATTTTTTGGGGGCATATATAGTATATAATTCTGATTTTTTATGTCTGTAAATACTATATATACTTTTTTATGCATGTAAATACTATATATACAGTAAATCCTCACTTAGCAATGTTGATAGGTTCTGCAACTTTAAGTGAAATGACATATAATGAAATCAGTTTTACCATAGGCTCATTGATATATACAAGAGTTAAGTTTCTATAGTATCTCATCAACATTATAATGAACTGATGTTGAATGAAATGACATTATTCGAGGGCTTGCTGTATGTAGTAAAATTAGGATCATTCAATAATTACTTTTTTGTTTTATATATGATATATAAATATGATTTATATATATGACATATAATCATATATGACATGATTTTATTGATATATATATGATTTTATTGGGGAATTGGGGGAGGGGAAGAGCGTTGAGGAACTGGGGAAGGGGAACAGACAAGTTGCTGTCCTTTTGTTCTTCAGTCTAGTTGTGGAGGACATTGCTTCACTGGTCCATGTTGGTATTATCATTGCGCTCTTCCTGGGTGAGGCCGTCGCTCCCTGGCCATTGGATGGCTGCTCATGGCAGCTCACGAAAGTGCATGCCAGCTGTTGTTCACCATCCTAGCTGTAGAGGGTACAGCATCACTGGTCCATGTAGGATCTGAACCAGTGGCCCTGCTGCTCAGAGCTCGCACTCCCAAGCCAATTCTTAACCAATGAGCCACTTGGCCGGGCCGAGGGTGACTACTTTAGATTGGGTTGTCAGGGAAGGCCTCTCTGAGGTGACATTTAGGATGAGCCCTGATGTCAAGAAGGAATCCACCATTTAATAATTTGGAAGAAGGCAAATTATGCCAGACAATCCCAGATAGTGGGAACAGCATGGATAGTGAATAGTTCTAAGGCATGAAGAGCTTACTTAGTGTGTTCAAAACACTGAAAGACCCATGTGTCTGAAGCATAATCAGGTGTATTAGTTTCCTATTGCCGCTGCAATGAATTACCACAAATTTATTATAGTTCTGGATGTCAGAAGCCTGACATGAGTCTTAAGGGGGTAAAATTAAGGTGTCAGCTGGGCCAAATTCCTTCTGCGGGCTCTAAGGGGAAATCAGTCTCCTTGACTTTTCTGGCTTCTAGAGTTCATCTGCTTTCCTTTTCTCATGCTCTTTTCCTCCATCTTCAAAGTGCATCATTCAAACCTCTGATTCTGTCATCACATCTCATCCTGTGACTCTGATCCTCCTGCCTCCCTCTTATAAGGACCCTTGTGGTTGCATTGAGCCCACCTGGGTAATCCAGGATGATCTCCTTATCTCAAGATCCTTAACTTAATCGCATCTGCAAAGTCTCTTTTGCCATGTAAGGTGAAGTTCACAGGTTTCAGAGAAATTTGAAGGGCCATTATTCTGCCTTACCATATTCAGGAAGTGGAGAAATGAGAAACAAAGCTATATACCTGACTGTATTATGTGCTATTTCAGGGATATTTTAGTTAGTGGGGTTTTTATTCATTAATGTTTAATGTAAGCTGTTGTAACAAAAAGACCCCATAACGTTGTGGCTTAAATAAGATAGTTTATTTTTCTTTCACGTAGTGATCCAGAGGAAGACAGTCCAGGGCTGGGAGAATGGCTCTGTTCCACAAGGTCATTCTGAGCTCCAGGCACATTTTGTCGTGTTGTTCCTCCAGCCTGAACATGTGGCTTCTGGTCATGGTCTAAGATGATTATTAGTCCACACTACAGCCAGTGGGAATGTGCAACAATGAGGCAGCACACCCATTCTTTTTATAGGTATGGCTCAGAAGAGGGACATAACATTTTCACACACATCCTAGTCACCAGAACTTTGTTACATGGTCACATCTGGCTGCAAGGGAGGCTAGGAAACGTAGTCTTTGGTAGGTGATCATGTGTCCAACTAAAACTCACGTATTTCATCATTAAAGGAAGGAGGGGAAAATGTAAATCTGTCTCTGAAGCAAATTCATTCATAAAAAAATACTGATTTCTTGTTTTATTTGAAAAATTGGTACTCTTACCTTGCTTTGAGACAGCTATTGGCCTTCAATATAAAGAAGAAAATTATGATACTTGCTGCCCATATAATTACAAACATCTCTGTAAAGCCTGCAATTTAAAGTCTGCTCCTTAATAAAATTGACAGTTTGCATGGCATTATTCAACCCTATTTTGAAAGATGCTGACATCTTATTAATGCTTAATGCTTGTCTAAATAGAATAAGAACTATTGTAGTTGAAAACCTTATGGAATCAGCATTGATAGAGGCCCCTACTTCTCCAGTTTTTTCAGTAAAGGGCTCACTACTTTATTATTAACTTTTTGGTAATAAATTAAAACTTACCAACATACTTAAAGACATATTCCTGTTGAATATGTTATGAGTAGTTTATATACTAAAAGTCTTAAAAGTTATCTGGAAGAACATACATGAAAATTGGCAGAAAGGGGAAATACACAAGTCCATACTCATGCAGGTGAATTGTAGACTTCATATAACAGCCCTTGAATAGATTCATCAGGTATGTCCATTCTTGGATTCTATTCCAGCTGTTTCAGATAATGTTACAAATTATGTATTTGAAGCAGTTTGCTTATCTACCATTCATTCAGTAAATATTTTGAGTTCCTATTACATATCAGGTGCTGTTCTAGTTGCTTAGGGCACATCAATGAATAAAAGATAAATATCTCTTCCCTTCATGGAATTTCCATTTGTGTTGCAATATCAGACCAGGGTTTACTATGCAGTTTTTTAAAAAATGTGAACGCTTTAAATTAGAAATATGCCATACATACATTAAAGTGTATAAATCATAATGGAAAAGCTTAATGATTTCTCATAAAGTGAACAAACTAGTGTAACCAGAACCCCAGATGCTGTTTGTGCTGCCTCAGTCTCTGTCTCCTGGAAGTAACCACTCTCTTGGGTTTCTAACACCATACATCAGGTTTGCCTGCTTTTGAACTTTATGTAAATGGAATCATATAGTGCATGATATTCTGTGACTGGGTTCTTTTTCTCACCATTTTGTTTGTGAGATTCATCAGGGTTTTTTTGTGTAATTGTAGTTCATTTATTCTCCTTACTGTATTGTATTCCCTTGTGTGAGTATACTGCAATGTTTTTATCTGTTCTCCCATGGATGGGCATTTGGTGATCTATTTTTTGGCTACTATGAGTAGTATTGCTATAAACATTCTTTTTTTTTTTTTTTAAGATTTTATTGGGGAATTGGGGGAGGGAACAGTGTTGGGGAATCGGGGAAGGGGAACAGACAAGTTTCTGTCCTTTTGTTCTTCAGTCTAGTTGTGGAGGACGTCACTTCACTGGCCCTTGTTGGTATTATCATTGCACTCTTCCTGGGTGAGGCCGTTGCTCGCCGGCCTCTGGACAGCCGCTTATGGTGGCTGCAGGCCACTCACACTGGCTGCCATTCACTCACGGTAGCTCATGTCAGCCCATTGCAGCCTACGCCGTCACCGGTAACTCAAGGCAGCCCAGCTCCAGGTGGAGCTGTTGTTAACCATCTTAGCTGTAGAGGGTGCAGCATCACTGGCTCATGTGGGATCTAAACCAGCAGCCCTACTATTCAGAGCTCATGCTCCCAAGCCAGCTCTTAACCAACGAGCCACTCGGCCGGCCCTAAACATTCTGGTACATGCTTTTCAGCAGACATTTGTATGCATTTCATATAAGTACCGCGCACTAACCGATTGCACCACTGGAGCTCCTGTATGCATTTCAATTAGGTATATAAGTAGGCATGGAATTGCTGCTTATAGGGAATGCTTATGTTCAACTTCAGTAGATATTGACAGTTTTCCAAAATGTTTGAAGCAGTTTACTCTCCCCTCAGCAATGTAGGAGAGTTTTGGTTGCTTCACAATCTTGTCAACACTTGGTATTGTCTTTTTCATTTTAGCTATTCTGTGGATGTGTAGCGATATGGCATTGCAGTTTGAATTTTCATTTCCCTGATGACTACATGGGCCCTTTTCCTTATATTTATAACACCCATTTAGATTTCCTATTTTGTAAAGTGTCTGATTAAGTCTCCTGCCCATTTTTTAAAAAATTGTCTACTTCTTTTAGTAAGCTTTTCTCAGTATGAATTGTGGCATCTTCCTTTGAAAGATCCTATCTGTATTTATATAATCAGATTTAAATTTTGTTTGCATAATTTTTTCAATAACATTAAGTTGTTTAATTTATGCTGAAAGAACCAAGAGCCTTATTGTTATGCTCACTGTGTGTTGTTTTCAAATGATGTTGTAACTTGGCAAGGACCAAGGAACTATTTTCACTGCTTCAACTCTGCTGATGACTTGTGCACTGTTTTAACATGATAAAAGCTTAGTGCTTATTACAAATTCAGCCACCATTTTATTGTCTTTAAATTACATCGTGAGAGCATTTTAGGCACATTATTTTCATTTTAGCTACTGTCAGTTGCTAGAGAAAGATTCATTTGATTCTAATATGCTATTTTGTGTTGTTTCATCTCCAGCCCAATCAATCTCATCACCACCATCACCATTTTTTTTTGTTTATTTAAAATGTCCTGTTTGTAATCTGTGATCCATTTTTGCCTTTAAAGGTAATAGTTTCAAACCACTAGAAAAAGTTGTAAATAATAATAGCTCACATCAAGACTGTTTATTATGTATCAGGCACTGATCTGTTCTTTAAGTGTTTTAACTCATTTAATCCACATGAGGTAGGTCCCATTATCAGCTTCATTGTACAAGTGATGAAATTGAAGCCCAAGAAAAACAACTTGGCAAAGTCACAAAGCTGGTAAGTGGGAAATTCAGAATTTGAACCCTGAGGCCAAGATCTCAATTTCTCCAGCATCTTTGGCTGTCTCTGTCAGCTTGATGTGGCAAATTTCCCACTCCTGGCATGTTCGTTGACTCATTGATATACTGCATATTTCCCCTTACAATAACACTGTTAGTACAGGGAAACCCTACAACAAGCAAATGTTTGACTTACCTAGACCCTCCAGGTTGGCCAGCATGGACCATGCATCGCAGTTTCTGGAGTCCTTTTAATCAGAGGCCATACGAGTCCACAGGGATGTGACCAGCTCTTCTTACTCTTCCTCCGCAAAACTGGGGCAGCACATTTCTGTCCTCCTCTTTCTCCTTCCTTGGGTCAGAGCAGTTCCCTCTTGCACAAAGCCCTGGAGGTTAGGCCATCTCTTTTCCTCTCTTGTCTTACATTTGTATTTGGGGCAGAGAGAGACCTTTTTTGGACCTTGAACCGCAGCATGCTGTCCACCTTAGGTATGAGAGCTCTGTACCAGTGTTTCGGGCATAACCCCAGCTAATAAGGAAGCTGCACTATGATTTCCCATTTCTGCTCTTCCTAACGTAAATCTCAATGGGATAGCAACAATGTTTTGCCGATACAAATGATATGCTGGGAGGTTATTAAATATGATTTCATTGAGAAAGTAGAGCCCCTGGGTAGCTCTTACCTCTGTTTAGGGAAACAAATTGGCACTTCTCTGGTGCGCTGAATATTAAAATAGAATTGGGTATGGAACTCTATCTTGGACCTCATCCAAAGGATTCTAATTATCAAGGCATGCTCACGACTAGGTATAAAGTCGTTTTGCCTGCAAGGTGGTCTTATGGTCTGAACTCTCTAACATACAATGTTAGAATAAAGCTTTGGTTGTTGATTTGTATCTTTTCATGACTAATTTGTTTTTGAAAAATGGACATGTCTTTCTTCTGCTATGATCAAGTTACAAAAATTTGAAAATATCTGTATCCTCAAAGTGGGCGAAAGTAAAAGGGAAACTAAGTAGAAAAAAAAGAGAACTTTCTCCCCCTTGTAACTTCAATAAGTTGTGGAATGTTTTGATTTTCTTTTTTCAATGTGGCACTGATGGCCGTGTTCAGAACACCACAAGTATGTTTGTCTAAATTGTGTTTAGTGGAAGTTATTAAATGGAGACCTTGAGAGCTAGGCTCGTTGTCTGGAATTTGCTCCCTAACCTGCAATTGTTTGCTAGCATTTTTATGAGCTGATTAAGTCCCTTAGGATTCATTCACTCTGGGAGGCCACATTTTTCAATGTGTGTACAGCAGAGGCCACTGCTTGGGCAACAAATAAAGCCCAATGTGGGTGGCTTAAGTTATGATATGAACTGAAATCCTCACAATGAGCAATGAGGAGTTTATCAGGAGGCATTTACTGCCTCTGGATCTTGGGTGTTTTTCACCCCTTATTCTTTGAATCAGTTCTGTAGTGTTCAGCTAGAATGGTGAGAGTGAGCTCAAGAATGTGATAGTAGAATAGTGGTATTTACCTCCCCCACCAAAGATACCTTTTTCTTCTCATCTACTCTATTCTGATTCTATGATCTTCTTTGCTAATGCACTTTAGGTGGGGGAGGATTTTATGATTTATTCACCAATTGATTCAGAAGTTTCCAATAGGTGTTATGGTGAAAGAGAAAAATTGATTTCCTTAAGATACACAATAAATATTATTTGATTCTGAGTAATTTTATAACAGTATGGCCTCCCTTGCTGTACAGCCTTATTTTATTCACAAGCCCATTAATTTACCAAAAGAGGGGAAGATTTAAGAGAATACATATGTGTTTCCTTTCAATATCACACAATAAATTACTGTGACATGAATGTCTCTGGGCCTCACTTATTAGTGGATACAGATGGAATTGTACTAACAGTGGGAGTCCAGATTTCCTAGCTCACAAAGGACTTCCAACCTCCATAAAGCCCCTTTCTTCCCAGAAGGATTTCTGTTAATCATTAGGAGGAAGCGCGCATGTGCTCACGGACCATCGTGGAGTGTAGTCATATTGTTTCTCTCGCGCTCCAAGTCCTCATCGTTGATGGCTTTTGCTCGTGACTCTGCTTGATGGCACCTCTGGTTGCTACCGTGTTGCCTCTTGTGGAAATGCTAAGGCGATTGTCTTGATGCTCACAGAGGCACTCATCCTCAGGAGGCGTGATGTGCTTTATGGAGTACAGAGACCACCCCTTTCTTCAGCTCTGCACTGGGCCTTGTCACCTGGGAGACCAAAGAATTGCTCTTGCTCCCCCCAAGTCATGCCTCACAGAATCTTTAATTAAAACGGTCCTTTCAGTTTTCCCCTGCACGTCTTTTCTTGATTGGAGGTCAGGCTCTGTCTCCCGGGGACAGTTGGAGACCTAATACCAGGACCTCCATTTCCCCTCCCACTTCTTGTGCCTGCCTCTGATACTGGGGCATGAAACTCCCCCTCCTTTATTCAAAAAGCACATCAACACACACAAATAAACTCCTTTATGTTGGGGGGGGGGGGCTGTGCTGGTCTTTGAAGACATGTGGTCTCAGATTGATCAGGGGCCATTCTCTGGTGAAGTAGCCTGTATTAGAGCCCTTTAGAGCCCCACATAAAAATGTTTCTACCTTTGGTAAACATTGGGATGAGTCCTGAGAACTTCTCTGTCCCCTGTGAGCAGCCTGGTTGGCTGCCCTGCTTGCCACTGTCATTCTCTTCCTGATTTTCTTTCTTTTGTTTCCTCTTTCCTTTTCTTTGGATGAAGCATGACTGGTGAAATGTGTTAGTGTTCAACCTGTTTTCTTCTTCAGTAAAAGTTAGCATTCCACCCTGTCCTTTGTTCAGTGCATTTAAGAATCTAGCAGATCACACTGGTAATATTCTGAACATGGCTGTCACAATTTAGGTGGTGCTGCTTTCCTCTTATTGCTCAGGGTGCAAAGCAGGATGGACTGCAGTGATTCTCAAATCTGACTACATTAAAATCACCTGGAGAGCTTGAAAAAACTACTAGTGCCTGGGCCCCCCTCCCCAAGAGTGTCTCATTTAACTGGTCAGGGGCCCAATAAGGATGGTGTGTCAACCAAGTCTTGCTGCTGAAGAGACAGCATCTGAGGGAACCTTGAGCTTTGACCCCAGGGACCACTTAATCTGTCAGAAATCACCTAACATGTCCTTGGTTTAGCATTGCCTCTTGATGTATTTTAGAAAAAAATCTTGGAGCAACAAAATAGCTGCTCCAGAATGAAACTGCTGGCATCCAATTCAGCCCACTTAACACAGACCATTTCATGAACATAAAAGTTTTCCTCATTTCATAATCATTATCTTATCTTTTTATAGTTTTTTATTTCCCCTGTAAAGGGAAATATTCTCTGACAGCTCACAAATATGGAATGAAGATAAGGTTGGGAACATCCATATGCACGCGAATATGACATTTTTTCTTCAATTTGTGTAAGTTTAAATTAAGCATGCACCTGCACAAATGTCAGAAATAGGTCCCCATCCAATATAA
Source organism: Aselliscus stoliczkanus (assembly GCA_033961575.1). NCBI lineage: Eukaryota > Metazoa > Chordata > Mammalia > Chiroptera > Hipposideridae > Aselliscus > Aselliscus stoliczkanus. The sequence goes on along the minus strand of CM066737.1, from coordinate 94,781,581 downwards.
ATAGGTCATTATTACAGTTGAATGCTATGGGGATTTCCATGCAAAAAATCGGTAGTGATTTCAGTAGGGCAAGATGAGACTACTGTGGGTAAAAAGGCCCCCATAGTCCTGAGGATATTGAACATTTTCCTGGTTTGTGAGGTCAGCATGCATGTACAGTGGTGGCTCAGGGTGTTCAGCATTGGAGGAGTTCCATGTGTCTTCCTGGTATGTATATGCACATTTTGACACGACAAGAGAAAGCTTCACAGCATTAACTCAATTGGTGAGATAATTATGACTTATTCATAGCACTGCAGGCCGATTACAATAATGATTACATTTCTGTAACACTTTCCTCCCATTCTCCTTCCTGTCTCTGGGAAGCCTAAAGAACTTTATAATTTATTTTCACAACGTGCCCATAGTTTGTTGCACTGGTTTCTTTAAACCACAAAAACATGAACCAAAGGGGGAAAAAAGAGTTACTCAAGTTGAGGACATGAGATGGAATTAAACGTACCTAAAAATCGTTTGCCTTTACCTGCTTATATTTTATTAGGTCATGAGAGAGCCTTAAATATTCACTTAGTATAGGTTCGTTTAAGCTGGCTGTTGTGGTTAGAGCAAGAGAGAAAGGCTGAAAGGATGATATGGGGCCAATCATGGAGGAAAGATGATGTGTTGTAAGACTTCTCTTTAAAGGTACTGTTTTAGTGAGAAGAGTTAGCATCAGGGAGCATAATAATGCCTTAGAAACTACAAACGATAGGGGAATATAGCAACTTCACAAAGTGGTTTACCAGTATTTACCAAAGCTGAACATGTCCTACTGTATGATCCAGAAATTCCACTTGTAGATATATACCCAAGAGAAATGAGTGCAGATGTCCATCAAAAGACATGCAGTATAAGAATATTTATGGCGACCTTTTTGTAATACCCCCAAATTGGAATCAACCTAAATGCTCATCGATAGGAGAATGGATAAATAATTTATAGTATGTACATATAGTGAAATACTACGCAGCAAAAACAAACAAGAAAACAAACAAATAAAACCCCGCACTGATTCTCACAGACACTATGGAAGAGGCCATTCACAAAATTGTACATACTATATAAATCATTGATATGAAGTTCAAAAACAGGTAAAACTAATAGATGATGTTAGAAGTCAGAATAGTGGCTATCCTTGAAGGTGGGTATTAACTGACAGGAGGCATGAGAGAGCCTTCTGGATACTGGAAATATTCTAGATCTTGATCTGGTGGTGGTGACTCAAGTGTGACATGTCAAAATGTTTTGAGCTGCACACTTGGAATTGGAGCACATTCTATACTGTATGAATGTAATACCTCAAATAAAACAAAGACAAAACCATAAAAAGAAATACTAATAGGGAGAGGCATTGATGTCAAAGCATCATGATAAAAAAGTTGAATTATATAACATGACTAGAAGTTGTTTTCAGGTGTTGATAAATTATTGGCTCTCAAAATGATCAACTGGTAGCAAAATAAATCCATGTTCTTTTTTATCCCCCTACCAATAAGTTGGTCATTTGATTTTGTATTTATTATAAAAATATTTGTGGCAGACTGTTCTGATTGACTACATAAAAACCATTCCCAACCTTGTGTGCCTTAGAGATTTCTTATTATAGATGTTGGAAAAAACAGAGACTCATTTTCTCAGCCTGTCTTTCCAGTCTTGCACATAGACCCTACGTTTCAATGGGAGGATAAAGAATTTGTGGACATGTTTTACAACTGCCACAGTACCTACAGCGGATATAAATTATTATGCATTTTCAGCTTTCAATCACTTTATTTTAACTACGAGAAATGGGAAGTCCAGCACAACTCACCTGGGTTCCAGCAAGCCTCCAATTTAATTTTTGGCCTGTAGATAGTCTTATGAGTTGATAAGCAAAGCAAAAAAGGAGGTTGGTAAGGGCTGTGGGGGAGGCAAACCAACTGTGTCTGCCAGAGATTTCTCTCCTTTTGTTGGTCCAAACAATAACCGACCAAATATGAAGCTCTTTATAAAAAGAGGTAACAACGATAGAATTTTGAACAAAGAAAACCACATTTCTCTAGAGAATTAATGTACTCCTGGAATTAAATAGCCTTAGAATTTGCCTAATTTCAAGGATGGATAAAATACAAATAACTCAGATATCTGGGATAGTTGGATCTTGCCCATTGGGCTGTTAAAAGAGAGAAGGGGCCCCACATCCCTTGTCTTATTTTCTTGGGGTAAGATAAGCCAGGGTGGGCTTTGTGGTTCTTATCACTTTGTGGAGGAAGAAGGCTTTCAACACAAAATCTGCTCATTAACAGAAACAGAAAGAAGCATTGATTGGAACATCCAACAAGATAGAAGAATTTAGGGTGGAAGCACAGCCTTTTCTAAATTAGAAAGGAAAACTGAAGTTCAACATTTAAGCTTAGAAAGAGAAGGAAAAATCCATAATTAGATGTTTATATTTAACTTGAAGTTGTACAGTTCAGGGTCTGTATTTATACTTAGTAATTATACAAGATTTAAATATTTATGTCATTTACATTTTTCAGATTTTTTTTGTTTTCCCAACATCTATATACATAAAAATGGAAAAATTATGCTTTGAACACCCACACACACATCACCTAGGTTCTACAATGAATTGGTACGTATATTTGTTTTATCATGTATCTATTCATCTATCGATTTTGCTATCCATCCATCTATTTAGCTTACTTTTGGCATATTTTAAAAAAAGTTACAAACATCAGTACACATCTCCCATGAAGACTTCAGCTATTTATTGTTTTATTTTTATGGAAAAAGCAATTTGGGTAGAATCAGGTGCTATTTCTTCTCTCAGTCATTCATGTCTTATATAGAGGGTGCAAAAAAAAATGTGTAGGGTCGGCCGAGTGGCGTGGTGGTTAAGTGCTGGCTTGGGAAGCCAGCGGCCCCAGTTTGGGTCCTACATATGAGGGCCAGTGACACTGCCCTCAAAAAAACCCAAAATGTATACATATTTTAAGAATGGAAAATACTGTATTAAAATTACACTGATGGTAACCACTTTGAGCACCTCTTGTAATTGCAGAAGTCAAACGTGACTTGTATTCATCTTTTTGTTACTGGTATATATTGAGTATTATAATTTTAATACAGTGTTTTCCTTTTTTAAAATGTGTATACATTTTTTGGCATCCTTTGTATATTGAACCATTGCTATAGAAGTTATGAAAATTAACATTTATTGAACACTTTCTAGGTCCCAGGATTCTTTGCAATAATCCCAGGTAGTAGGTACTGTTGTTGTCCCCATTTTATAGGTGACAAAGCTGAGATAGGGTGAGTTAAATACATGCCCGAAATTGTATAGCTAGGATGTGGTTGAGCTGGTACTTTAATTGGCGAGCCTGGTCCCCGAATCACCAAGAAGAGTAACCAGGACTGCAGGTCAAGTGCCCAGGAGAAAAGAGCTGCTTGAAGGTTTCCAAACCTGGTAAGAGATGGCAAAGACTGTATGTGCCTTGGATAATATACACCATTCTTTCCATCCATTTGTACTCAAGAGGGAACTCTCTAGTACAGAGAGGACTTTCTAAGTCATGGATTATTAAACTTTCTGGATTTTTTTTTTCTAATTCTCCCATTTTGGACCACTGTATAGCTAGTTCAGAAGTACATTTACCACCAAATCCCAGGGAAGAAAATGACCCAGCATTAGTGTCTTTCTTGTTCTCTAATTTTAACAAGCCCTTTTTAATTGAACTATGATGTACACATGGAAAGGTGCATTTATAACAAACGGAACATATCTGTGTGTGCCAGGAACAGAGCGAATATTACTTTCCCATATGGTGATGCCCAGCTGTTTATATATGCACTTTAGCAAGTCATATCTGCCCCTTTACTATCCTTACATTTTAAGTGAAGACCAAAGCAAATGGTTTACCTCTTTCTGAACATTAGTTACATAATCACTGGGTCTATTTATTAAATGGATAAACCCTGTATCTATAATATTTATGTATTAACACTATATACATTAATACAAACAGATGTGAGAACTGAAACTCTAGATAGAATTAAACTCATATTTTTATTCAGTTTCTATTTTTTCTTTGTCCTCGTTTTTTTCTGTTCTTGACATTCTCTGTTATGTAAAACTGTTTTTACCCTTTTACTTTCTATATTTTGAAGAACGTTAATAAATAAAAGATGTGAAAACCAAATTGCTATTCAAATTCAATTGTTTCCAATTATACCAGGAACTAAACAGAACTCAGCAATTCACAGCTTCTTAGGGAGAAAGCAGCTCAACATTATTCAGTCTTGTATAAAAGAAATAGAGAAACAAAAGGAAAAAGGGGGCTGGGAAATTCAGAGATTGAAAAATGTGATGACAGGTAAATATTATGTTAATATTATGAACAGATGGACTTAAGAAGGCCCTGAAAAATCAACATCAAGTCCTGGCATTCTCTGATCCATTCCTAGTGTCATCAAATCATCTGGATTACTGGAGGCTTCAGTCATTTCTTGCCTTTCATTCATTTCCTTGTCTTCTTTTCATCAATTGGTAACATATAATATACTTACACTGTGTATTTATTTCAAAACTAGCTACAACAGCTATAAATATTTCTCATGTAGAGAGGAGGGGTAAATAAAAGAGTGGTAAGTAAACCTCAGTGTTGGAGATTCTAAACCATCCCAAACAATTGGGTGTGTTTAAGGCTTCAAGAAATAAAATGTGTCAACTTTCCTTTCTATATAGGTTTAAAGGAGAAACATTTAGGCTAACAATTCTGAAATCACTGCCAGTGATAATTCTCCTACAGTTATACAGGTGTATAAATAGAATGCGGTTTTCAAATGAACTGACACTGCTCTGGGTATTTTGATGAGGGTACCTCTTTTTGGTTGCTTGTATTTTAGGAGCAGAGATGGACAAGTGTCCCATACCTTTATGAATTCTTGTGGTATGTAAATTACAGAATAACCTGTTGATGCATTGGATTTGGAAGACGTATTATTCAGCTTTAGCTGCAGTAACAAATAATCCCGATATAGTTTGTAGCTAATAAAAATACTCCTTTATGTATTGTACCTGAGTCTGCTGATTGGCTTTGATTTGCTAGGCTCAGTAGGTTTTGATCCAAGTTTTGGGCCTGATTTGCATTTGCTACATGTCCATGGGACCCAGGCTAAGGAACAGCAGTGATCTGAGACATGCTTTTGGCATGGCGAATGACAGAATCACAGAAGTTGTTGGTGAAAGGTTGCCATACCTGTTAAAACTTATGCTCATAGCGGACACACTGTCACTTCTGCCTACATTCTGTTGATCAGAACAAGTCTAATTCTACTGCAAAGCCAAATAGCAAGCGCTGTGGATTTATAATCCTATTACAGGGAGGGAGTGAAGAGTTGGGAACAAAAATCCAAACTATCATAGTAAGCCTCCATTAGAGAGAGGTCTTGGGGTTCATGGAATGTGATTTGTACCTTTCCCCCATAGTTTAGCTAATTTGAAGTGTGAGGCAAAGAGCTTTGATAAGAGTTTTAATTTTAAAACTATATTTAGGAACACTAAGATTTAGAATAGCTTGAACATAAGATGAATAGCTCAAAGTGACTATATGAGTTTGTCAAGTAACATAGACTTATTAGGCATTTATTACTGCTCACCATGTACTGGGTCTGTGTGAAGATATTAAACATCTAGGCAAGTGGAGAAATGTAGATGGACAAGGCATACTGGTTTCCTCTTAGCTGAGATTTGGGATTTCAGTCCTGAGGAGGAGTGTGAGCACCCATCTTTCCACACTGCTGGTGCACCGTCATCACAAGCCCTGAATTTGGAGGGACTGCGTCTACCATTTCCCAGGATGACATAATGATGAGTCTGAGCGGGGTTCACTGAATCATCCTTCTGTGGGCAATACACCAGCCTACCTGTGTCTCACAACTCACACTGGCACTTCGCCAGGCAAGAGAGACAGAAGAGCTGAGCTGGTATTTGTTCACATTTGGCTCTCTCCTCCTTGTTTTGCCTAAATAAAGACACAAGCCCATTTCCTCATTTTTTTTTTTTTTAAGCGGGTGGAGAGGAAAAGCTCCAGCATTTTTCTTTCCACTGAGATAAAGAATTGTCCAACAAGAACTGAGCTCTTCCAAAATTGGGAACAAATGTTTTTCAACATTGTGAGCAAATGTATTCTATTCTGAGCAAACTCTATGTTGTGAGTGTGGGCAGGAGACAGCAATGACTGGGAGTGACCAGCGGATCATTCCACAAGATTGAAAAGCAAGTTCAAGCTGTGGGCTTGAATGAGACTTGGAAATCTCCCTCTAATTTGCTATTTGGAAAATATTCAGTTTGCCTAATGATTGCGTTTAAAGAAAGGTATTCCTGCCAGGTTTTCAGAAATGGAATAACCGACCTAATTTCTATTTGGACCAGAATCAGAATCCAATCCCTGTCTGTAGAAAAATAAGCCTAGAAGAGACCTAGAGCAGCCATCTATTCATACTTACATTTCTAAATAAGGCAGCATCCCAGCCACTGCGCATTAAGACTCTGGGGTCATCCAGATGTTCTGCTGGGCAAGGCGCTGCACAGCTTGCCCTATAACTGCTGCAAAGCAGGTTTAACTCCACTCTTAGAAAACCCAGCTGTGCTTTGTGTGAGGCCATTGTGTGGATAAAGAAATAGACACTTTTTGGATGCAGTGAGTTTTAGAGGCAGCTGCAGAGCAACAGCCATCATCATACATATTGAGGTGTTATCTGCTTTGATCTGCTAACACCCAGTTTGAAGTGGGGTATTACATCTTCTAGTGTAGACCCCCCTTTAATTAGTGTTTTAGTCCTATTTGGAATCAAGGACTCCAAATATATATATATATATATATATATATATATATATATATATATATATATATATATAATATTATATTATATTGTGACACAGAGCTTTTCCGTTATGATCACAAAATATGGTAAATGCTGTTGCCAAGTGCCATCCAATGGAAAGGCAGGGATCTTTAATATGTGAAGCGGCGCATCAAACCTTAGTAAAAGCGTGTGACAAGTTTCAACTTGTTCAGTGCAGTCAGTAGGGTGTGAGCTATGGTGAGAGAAGGTGGGTTTTAAAGTGTGCCATAAATCATCCTCCATCATGACAATGTTCCATGTCACACATCGCTTCTGGCATATGGCAATTTCTGTCAAATAACATTACGGTTTGTCCTCATCCACCTTATTCACCAGACCTGGCACCATGCGACTTCTGGTTCTTCCCCAAAGTCAAAATGATGATGAAAGGTAAACGTTTTGTATCGATTCAGAACATCGGGGCAGCCATGACAGCGCAACTAAAAACACGAAAGAGGACTTCCAGAACTGCTTCAGAAAGTGGCAAGAATGATGGCATAAGTGTGTTCAAAGCAAGGGGGAGTATTTGAGAGGAATTAATAACAATGTGTGTTTTACTGTAATAATTTTTAAAATTTAAACATTCATGGTATTGTTTGATCATATCTTGTGTATACTTCAGGCATTTAATTCCAGAGGTTCACAGAACTCTTGAAGCTATGGCCCCAGATTAAGAGTCTCTCCTTTAGATCTCCTTATTTAATAGCATTTATTTTAGGCTATTTGATGGATAGAAAGACATGAGTTAGCAAAGGGACAAGATGTAGACAGTTGGGCTCCAACACCTAAGCCATTATTAACTAGCCCCAGGACTTTGCTGAGTTTCTTCATTTGTAAAGTGGAGAGTGTTGTAGTATCCTCTCAAGGTTGTTGTGAGAATAAAATGAGGCCATGTACTTGGCTTTTGAGTAAGTGGGTGTTCAAGAAATGGCAATAATTACTCTTGTTGTTATTGCTATATTGACATTGTTTGTACATTATGCATCCAACAAATTGAAAGCACATCCCAACATCTAGCAATAAAAATGTGAATCAAATGATACTGTTTTTTTGAGGGCAGTGTCACTGGCCCTCATATGTGGGACCAAACCAGGGCCCAGCGCTTAACCACTGTGCCACTTGGCCGGTCCCAAATGAATACTTTTAAGGTTGTTACTTTCTCTCGAGATATCCAATGCACTTACATTTATGCATAACTCTTGGTGCCCTCTTCCATGGCACCCTGCCAGGCCCCTATCATCTCTAAACACTGTGCTAGTTAAGCATTTACATGAAATGCCTGGCATTTAGTAGGTGCTCAAAAATTAATCATTATTGTAATTATTATTGGTAGCATTCTTGTTGTTACTGGTGCTGCTTCATAAGTCATTCTCCAGAGAAAACTTAATTTCAGGGGAAGGACAGTCTCCAGATGAGTTTTTCTAGGAGGAAAGAATATCTTAAAGTCATTTGTAATAAGGGGAACAGAAAACTAGCTTTTTATCCCTTCTCTTTTTTTCAATGTCCTATGGAAATTTGTTTCCTTGCCGTCTATTTATTTTGTTCAGGATAGCCTGGATGCACAGGCTCACCAGTCCCTGCAGGACAAATGGCTAAATTGAATTATAATGGTTTCTGGAACAGCCCTTGGCAGAGCAAAGAAATGTGTTGGCTCTCCATTACTGGGTGAGCCTGGTTTAGGTTCTCTTGGCCAAGAAGCTACCTGTTCAAAGTCTTCCCTTCTTGGTGGCCACATTTGTTCTTATGTCCCGATTTCTCTTGAAGGTACAAATGGCTAACAACAGATGGAAGTGTGAGCACTCACCATGCTTGTATTTTAATAAAGTTGGAATCAAAGTCCAGGATCATGTCTTTGTATACCTAGAACCTGGCAAAGGCTCAATAAATATCAAATGAGCAAAGCAAAGGGATTCGAGTGGGTGGAATGTTATTTGTTAGTTGGTGGGAAAATTTATATTTTGGGGGGAGCAGAAGGGGGCTTTTGGTACCCTTGAAAGCTCACTGTGTTCTCTTGTCCTGAATTTTCTGGTTGTGGCAATTGAATACTATTACTGGTGTTTGAATACATTGAATACAGTAACATCTGTATTACTGTAAAATTTTTTTTTTTTTAGCTGAGTCATCCTGCCGCCTGTTGGCAGCTCAACGGCAACTCAGCTCAGGCTGGCATCGAACTGCTATTGCTCAGAGCTCAGCTCACACTCTTGAGCCAGCTCTTAACCAACTGAGCCACTCGGCCAGCCATAAACATTACTGTAAATTTTGAACTTGAAGCTCTGCTTTTCCTTCCTGTTCCAAGGTAGCCCCAGATTCACTAACATAGTAAGCTTTTTTCAAGGTGCCAGAGTGTGTGTGTCTGACTGAAGACACTTTACTGGTTAGTTATTGCTGTATAACAACTGCCCCAAAGCATAATGCCTTCAAACAATGGCCATGAAGTTTTTGTTTTCTTTTTTCGCTCAGGATTTTGCCGTCTGGGCTGGGCTCAGCTGGGTAGTTCTTCTACTGGCTGTGCTGTGTATACTCATAAGGCAGCATTCAGCTGGTGAGTTGGCTCAGGACTGGGCTTAGTTGTTTCAATAATTAATAAAAGAGAAGGGCTAGCTCTCCCTTACAGTGTAATTCCAGTTGATAAATGTAGAAGGAATAAAAGAGATAGAAGATCTTCACTGGAAAAACAGCACCATAATAGTTCTTCTTAGTTATCAGTAGATGCTTAGATCAGTGGACAGAGGATGATGAGAAACAGAATATTTGCATGGTCTCAGAGTGTCTCCCTATAAGATATTTATTGATGACAAAAGAAAAAAATATTTATTTAGAAATGGAGAAGGTTGGCAGATACCACTTTAACCAAGTGATCAGAGTTGACATTACCAGTAATAAGACATATTGACACCATTTACACCTGGTACGAGGCACTGAGAACACACCACTTGTGTGGTATTGTTACCAAAAATGCTTAACCTCAATCTGATCATGAAAAAGCATCCCACAAACCCAACTTGAGGGATATAATCCAAAATACTTGACCAGTACTCTTCAAAAGTGTCAAGGACATGAAAGACAAGAGGGGGACTGAGAAACTATCACAGAGTGGTAGCGACTAAGGGACATGGTGACTAAATGCAACATGGTATTCTGAATTAGATCCTGGATCAGAGAAAGGACATTAGTGGACAAACTAGTGAAATCCAAATAAAATCTGTAGTTCAGTTAACAGTAATATATTACTGTATATTTTTTACTTTCGATAAATGAACTATGGTTATGCATGATATTAACATGAAGCTGGGTGAACATTACTGTACTCTTTGCAACATTACTGTAAGTGTAAAACTTTTTTTTTTGAGGGCAGTGTCTCTGGCTCTCATATGTGGGACCCGAACTGGGGCCGCTGGCTTCCCAAGCCAGCTCTTAACCACCACACCACTTGGCCAGCCCAAGTGTAAAACTTTTTAAAATAAAACATTAAAAAGTGAGATATATGTACGGAGCATAAATTGTGTGTATATGCATAGGTGTAGTGGGGCAGGGGCTGAAGCAGGGATCCGGAAACTGAGAGTTCATTACAAATTACAAATAGTCCAGGCAAGAAATGATGGTGGTTTGCAACAGGTTTTTACAACAGAGGGATGAGATTGGATCCTGTTTGTGATGTGTAACCAACAGGATTTGCTGATGGACTGGTTGTGAGGGGAAGAGAAAAAGAGGAGCTGAGAACATTTGAGACCTTTTAAAGAAGTACTCCCCCTCTGTTTCCTATAGGGCTAGGGCTCTTTAAAAAAAAATCAAAGACTGACTCTAGGAACAGGGCACCTGGAAGTCAAGTGATCGGAGTGAAGGTCTGGGAATTGGGAACCAGCAGGCTGAAGACAGAACTGGCATTGATAAAAAGGAGATGCCCAGAAGAGAGGATATTTTCTATCTAAATCCATTTTTTTGTCTCTGACTGACATTGATCTCTTCCCTCTTATAAGGACAACGGACACAACACAGTAATATGAGGAAAACATGAGTTGAGAATATATTGAGTAGTTAAACAGAGAGGGAATGTTTGATGAACCATGGTTTCATCATTGGCCTGCAAAGCCAAAATATTTACTATGTGGCCCTTCACAGAAAATGTTTGCCAAACCCTGGCCTAGACAGTGAGGAGATAAGAACACCATGTCTGTATGTGAGTGTTATATATGCTGCCCAATATATTGTAGGGCACCTAAAACATTAAGAAATAAGATGGAGAAAGCTGGCATTGAAAGACCACCTTAATCCATAATTCACCTTTATTAGCAGCTTCTATCTGATGGACAAAAACCCTCAGCTCCGCTGGTGTCACTTTGAAGCATCATCCTTATTTCCAGGATAATCTCTCTGTGATGGAATGGAGACATCCATCTCACTGTTCAACCTGTCACACTGTATTTATTTTCTCCTTATGCCTATTTTTGGTCCCCTTCTTATTTCTTTTCTATAATTTTCCCCCTCTTTTATTCAGCCTTTGTCTTTCTCCCTTAGATATTCACCCAATTCTGACAGCGTGATTACTTAATACTTAGCTGCCAAATTAACTGACTTATTTTACCAACTGGGTGGATATACAATAACTTGACACTTGCTATTTGAGTATTTTACTGATTTTTTTGTATGGCCATGATGAATAAATAATGGTACAAGTATTCATGTATTGGTAATTGGCCTGTTTTGGTTAAAGTATGCATCACAGTATATATTGTCTCTCACTGTTTGATTTTAGTTCAGTGAAGGGTAATAGGTTAATATTAGAATTTATAACCTCCCCCATTTCTCTTCACTTTCTAGAGCCCCTTTTCATTGTCCAAATTGGGATATTTACAACAGAAGAGAAAAGGGAATTTCATCAAATGAGTAATGTGAATAGCAGTGTAGTCCAGTTATTTGAAAATAGGACATACTTCCATAATTACAGAACATTTAGTTGTAAAATGGCCTCAAGTTTATTGTAACAACCAAGCGTCATTGGCAATCATCTGTTGGTGCTGTTTGTTTGTTTATTTATTACATTGGAGGGTTGAGTTGTAGTCTCCAATACAAAACACACTATCATCATTAAAACACACAAGTCTCTCCCTTCCCTCCTTCCTTCCCTTTTACCACCACTTCTCTCTCTCTTTCCTTCCCTCCTGCCCCCACCACTGTCAATGATTCCAGTGTGTCTAATGTGTATATTCAAATTTGTATGTATCAGAATATGTAGGTGATGTTAAGACTAACCTTACAGAATCTGTAAGGTTACATTGTGGGTATGTTTTAAAGTTTATGTTAATGGTTTTCCTAGAGAACTCGTTCTGTTTCTGAATATTTTTTTCCATTTAGGACCATGTCCTCAATTTCTATCCATGTTACTATGTGTCCACCTACTTTGTTGCTTCTAACTGCTGCATGATACACTACAATGTGCACACAGCAATAGACACTTAGGTTGCTCCAACTTCCTTTACCACAAATATCACTCCTCATAAGTGTCTCCTTTTGGGCTATATGTGCATTTCTCTGGGATATATTCCTAGGAGTGGGATTGCTAGATCATATAGTACATGAATACTTTGATTCACTTCTGCCAGACTGCTCTCCATAATGGTTGCATCAGTGTGTGTGTGTGTGTGTGTGTGTGTGTGCATGTGCATGCGTTTGTACACACACACATTCTCAGAGCGTAAGGGTAAACTATTGCATGTCAGTTGTTGTCTTTGAAAATCCATGAAGCCAGATTGGGGACCATTGCTTGGCATGACAGAAAAAATGGAATCACATGAATTTTTCTTCTAGGATACAGTCTTCATTCTTTGTAATAATAAAAATAACTACCATAAAGTGAGTACCTAATATGTGTCAAGTACTATGCTACATTTTTTTGTCTTATTTAACTTTTACATAATGCTATGATGTCAGTGTTGGTATTCTTACTTCTGTTTCATGGATGTAAAAACCTATGCTTAGAGAGTGTTAGAGACTTGCTTGTAAATTTCAGATCTGTGATGTGACTCAGGTCTGTTTAACTCCAAAGCCTGTACCCTTAATCACAATGCTGTAATGCCTCCCCATCATCCCTTTATCAGAAAAACTTTTTGAGATACTTGATATTTTCCCCACCCTTTCTGTATGCTGTATGTTTTAGAATATCAGGTTAATGTTGGGGTGGGGTGGGGAAGGGAGAAGCTATGCAATGGACCACTGGAGCCTTGGGCGTCAGTGTTTAATACACCATAAGAGAACACATTTGCATTCTGGTTTATAGCTCAGTTACTTTAATTTTTTTTTGAGGGCAGTGTCATTGGCCCTCCTATGTGGGACCCGAACCAGGGCTGCTGGCTTCCCAAGCCAGTGCTTAACCACCGAGCCACTCGGCCGGCCCTCAGTTACTTTAATTTTGATGAGTGTGAATCAATCTCAAGTGGTAAACTCATGTATTTTTAAATACCCAAGCTGAGTCCAAGACCTGTGACTGACAGTGCAGATTTCTTAATTGACCTAGACTTAATGACATTGTCAGAGGAACTGATGTTCTCCATTCCATCTATCAATGCTACTTACTCTTGCCCACAGCATACTGAACATGACACTTGTGGTTAGTAGGCTACTCGCCACTGTGCCTTAACACTTCTGCTCTCACCACATGAACTCCATGCTTCACTCAGATAGTTGAGTTTGTTCCCCAACCTGTTTGTGGCAGCTGTACTTATTTGTGTCAGTTATGTAGTTGAATCAAATATTAAATGAATGGATGAAATGTGAGGGCAATGTTGTGTCTATGAAAATTAAGTTGAATACATTCATAAGACTCACTAAATATGAGTTGCTAAAAACAGTTATTGACAAATTAGGTGTGGGGAGGCAACTGTAAAAGATGGAAGAAATCATTCAATTTCTTCAAGTATTGTTCACCCAGATTGCCTCATAAGTGTCTTTGAGTTCTCAATCCACTCTGAAGAAACGGAACCTGAAAATCATAGATGATCTGTTGTGGGTTTATGTAAGAAAGACTATCTACAACTCCAATTAGCAGACCCATCCTCAAAGGCCTTGGCCTTTCATCAAAATATTAGCAAATAAGGGCCCGCTGAGTGGCGCATTGGTTAAGAGCTGGTTTTGGGATGCCAGCGGCCCTGGTTGGGATCCCACATATGAGGGCCAGTGACACTGTCCTCTACAGCTAACAACAGCTCCACCTGGAGCTGGGCTGCTAGCCCCGGGGACGGTGTAGGCTGCAGCCCCTGCTGCAGTGGGCTGCCATAGGCTATAGTGAGTTGCCGGCAGCCAGTGTGAACTGCCAATAGCCACAGTGAGCAACCATCCAGAGGCCAGCGGCCGATCTACCTCATGGGAAGAGCGCAATGACGATACCAACATGGGCCGGTGAAGCAACGTCCTCCGCAACTAGACTGAAGAACAGAAAGACAGCAACTTGTCTGTTCCACTTCCCCAATTTCCCAATGCTGTTCCCCTCCCCCAATTCCCCAATAAAATCTTTAAAAAAATATTAGCAAATAAATCTACAGTGTTTTTTTTAAATTAAAGTTTATTGGGGTGACAATTGTTTGTAAAGTTACATAGGTTTCAGGTGTACATTTGTGTTTTAAGTTAAATCTAATAGATAATGTGTGATTCTATCATTTTTATACCTCTCAGCTTTACTCGATTTATTTTGTTAACCAGCAAACCATATATCTGTGTTACATTGAGCAAACTCTTCTGAAAATCCATGCTTGAAGAGGCTGCCCATTATCTTCTGTTACCATATGTTAGCTGCATCAATACCAGGAGAAATATCCTCTAATTACTAAATATGTATACAACGTCAAATAATTTTTAGCAAAGTTTAAAGGAATCAAAATACCCAGTACAATGTGGTGCCACTGTCATACTGAGTACTGGCTGTTACCAGCCTTTTTTAAATCTACCTTTGAATGTTCTTATTTTGCATTAAGGAGAACCTTTAGCACTTGCACACGCTGGAAGGCCAGAGCTTTCACAAGTCTTGTCATTGCTTGTTGCTTCTGCCCGCTGAAAGTCTCAGAGGAACTTATCAAAATTCTGATCTCAGCCCCTCATAACACAGGAGCAATGGCATTAAATGTCAACCTATCACTCCCTAATGACTCTCCCTTTGAGATTGGAGGGTCATATACCTTTTTTTTTGAGGGTCGTATACCTTTTTTTTTTTTTGAGGGTCATATATCTTTTTTTAAAAAATTTATTTATTTTTAATTAGTTTTAGTTGTACAACACAGTGCAATAGTTATACTTTTTACCCTTCAAAGTGACAACTCCCCTCCCCCAATTCGCCACATATACCTTTTTGAAAATCAAAAAGGGGGACCCTCTCCCGCACAGATGCAATGCACACAGAAGTTTACATACACATTATTGTACAAGATTTTGGACATCTTAAAGTTCATCCATGGTTCATTACCTCAGCTGTACTTGATGCTACATGGGAAGGTTAGGAGGTCTCAGTTATTCTTGGCTCTGCCATTAACTGGTTGGGTCATTTTAGGCTAATCCATTAACCTCCTTGGGCTTCAGTTTCCTTATCTATAAAATAAGAGATTTATCATACATGAATCTCAACTATTCCTTTCAGTTCTACCATATGATTCTATTCAGGCTCTCTAGCCTTTCTTATGAAAAGGAACTTGGCATTAGCATCAGAAAGGCCTGAAAGCACTGTTTCTTTGCAGCACATAAAACAATGGTAACAACTAATAGTGGAGAGTCTCTAGAGACATTATCCTTTCTTTTGATTCCACAAACAGGTATTGAGGGTCTACTACGTGCCCAGCCCTGTGCAAAGCACTGGTAAGTTTCACAGATAAATAAGGTTCTGTCCCTGCCTCCCAGAGTGGGGGTGGTTTCAATACACTTACTATACATTTTGTTTTAAGAAGTGAAAAGACCAAGTTAAAGATGCGAAATTCTCTGGGCCTGAATTAAATCTACTTAAATGGTTACTCTAGTCAGGCTTTTCCTGGCAGCTATGCTTCTAATTCAGCTCCCTCCTTCAGGAGAAAAGCTCATGTATGGAGAGGTAGGCTTTCTTTGCCACTTTACAAATCTCTACTTGCCAGAGACCAGCTTCTCATTCTTAAAGGGACCAGGACTTTCTTCCCTGAAACTCTTGAAAACCCGTCTCAACAGCACAGCTCTGAAGTAGTCAGGCTCCTCATACCCACATTTCTTTCCTGACTTCCAACAAGGAGGGAAAAAGTCTCCAGGGTTGAACTGGTTTATGGGGGATACAATAGAGTATTGAGAACTTCTCATTTTTATTTACTTATTTGATAATCTGCTACTTATTTTATTTTTCCTCCTTTGTTCAGTCTTTGTCTTTCTCCCTTAGATATTCACCCAATTCTGACAGCGTGATTACTTAATACTTAGCTGCCAAATTAACTGACTTATTTTACCAACTGGGTGGATATACAATACCTTGACACTTGCTATTTGAGTATTTTACTGAATTAAAAAAAATGTCCCTAGTGATATCTTATCCAAAGGTGAAACCCTAGGGTTCCTTTATTATTTTTTTTTTTAAAAAAGCCCTTTTGTTGCTTTTGTTATTTTTAAACCACGTTTGGTTATAATACACGTTCTACTAAAGGATAGAGCCAGTCAGTTTTCTCTTTTCAGTTACAAAGGGTGAAAGATATACATATAACCATGTATTCCAATTTAATTTTGTGGAAATTGTTCTGCCATCCCCCAGCAAGAATATGGCTTTGTTCACAGATATTTAGTCCCTGGATTGAGCCAATTAAGCTATTTTTTTGTTTGACATATTTTTTTGTATACAGTCAGCAATGGAGAAATAAAATATTTCCCAAGAGCCAAATAACTACTTTTTATGAGTAGAGGTGGGATTAATGACATTTCTTTTCTTATCTTTCTAGAACTTACTATACTGCTCACCCCCAACACACACATTTCTCCTAATATATCAGGATGAAGGGGTGAAAAGAGAAAAATGAGAGCTCCCATATATATTTTCCCATTCTCTCAAATACTCAACTAAAAATCGAGTCTCAAAATAATGATATCTTAGGGCTGTAGTAGAGTGGCATACTTTGTTCTACAGTATGATATAGTTAGATATTTTGCTTGGCATTTGTAGGCTTCTCTGAGATGACATGATTTTGGTTTCAGGTCCAGATAAGGTCAAGTCATGTAAATTTCCCTGGGACTAAATAGAATCTGCTCAAATGAAGCCTTCCTTACCTTGTATGACACCTTTCAGCAATTTGTGTTTGGACTTCTAGAAACAAGGAAAGAGAGAAAAACAACAGGAATATAATGGACTGAAGGGACTGTGGGAGTCAGGTTGTATACCCTAAAGGACAAGGATGCTTTCTCATTAATTCAGTGAAAACTAACTCTCAAGATGAAATGGAGGTAATGCTTAACACTTAGTGATGGAAGCCATCTTGTTAAGCTTTATTGCCAATGGATTTGATATGATTAGCATGGTTTAAAGCACAGGGTATTTCACGAAGAGGTTTAGTTTACTTCCCATTTGATCTCTATGGTTCCCAGAATCTCTAGGCTTTGTCCTTACTAATTTCAATTTCCTAGAAATAATTTCAGTCCCTACAACCTCAACTAGCAATGGTTCTCAAAGTGTGGTCCAGGGACCCAGGAGGTTTGCATGAGTTCTTAGGGGATACACAAGATAAAAACTATTATCATAATATTAAGAAACATTTGATTTTTTACTTCTCATTTTTTGAGTATAAGTGGAGGTTTCCAGAGGCTGTATGATGTGGGATAACAACAGACTGAATGCATAAACAGACAGATGAAACAGTTGTCTCCTATTAAATCAGACATTAAAGAAACTTGCAGGGCCCACTGAATGGCATGGTGGTTAAGTGTTGGCTTGGGAAGCCAGTGGCCCCGGTTCGGGTCCCACATATGAGGGCCAGTGACATTGCCCTAAAAAAAAAACCCAAAAAAAGAAACTTGCAGAAATATTAAACAATGCCACTTGTCTCACTATTTTTTTTTGTTTTGCAAAATATAGCTATTTTTCACAAAACATTTATATTGACATGTAATGGGTTTATGGTTATTTGAAAATAAATAAATATTGTAAAAGTTCTCAGTTTTCATTTCTAATATGGTAAATATCAATAGATATAACCTATATAAATGAAAGCTCTTTGGACTTCTCAGTAATTTTTAAGAGTGTAAGAGGTCTTGAAACCAAAAAGGTTGAGAGCTGCTGCATATATATATATATATATATATATATATATATATATATATTCTAGTGTAGAAAACAACGTAAGAGAAACACTGTAAAAAGTTAAAAAAATTAATGAACATTAATGAGCCCGAGGACTTTTTTTCATAAGCTAGCAATAACACACCTAAATTTCAATGCTGTTGCAATTGCATACCCTACAAAGGCTCATTGGTGTGACAGTACACTATCTCTGTCATATGAATCTGCTCGCTAATTTAGCAACTCAGGGCTAACTGCCATTGCTCTGTATAATTTGATCATTGTCCTATAGGTGACTGTTTCTTCATTTGCCACTGAATGGAATATCTGACTATTGTTACACAGGTTAAGTTAGTGGATTTACCATTTGCTCTGTTTTACCCATATTTTGTTGGTTCTGAAGATAAATAACATTTGGTGATTTGTGTAGTACAATTATCTATGACCATCTTTTAAATTTATAACTACCATATGTTTCTTTTCTTTCTTTTTTTTTAAGATTTTATTGGGAATTGGGGGAGGGGAAGAGCATTGGGGAATCAGGGAAGGGGAACAGAGAAGTTGCTGTCCTTTTGTTCTTCAGTCTAGTTGTGGAGGACGTTGCTTCACTGGCCCATGTTGGTATCGTCATTGCGCTCTTCCTGGGTGAGGCAGATCGGTATCCGGTTTCTGGACGACTCTTGGCAGCTCACACAGGCTCCTGCTGCTCACGCTGGCTGCTGGTCACTCACTGTAGTTTACAGCAGCCCACTGCAGCAAGGGCTTCAGCCTATGTCGTCGCCGACGACTCACAGTAGTCCAGCTCCAGGTTCCGCTGTTGTTCACCATCTAGGTTGTAGAGGGCAGTGTCACTGGCCCTCATATGTGGGATCTGAACCGGGGCCCCATTGCTCAGAGCTGGCATCCCAAGCCAGTTCTTGTTTTTGTTTTTTTCCCTTTTTTGAGGGAAGAGTCACTTGCCCTCATATGTGGGACCTGAAACGGGGCCGCTGGCTTCCCAAGCCAGTGCTTAACCAACACGCCACTCAGCTGGCCCTGCCATTTTTTACTTAATTAAAAAGGTGGTAGCTTCAGAAAAATAACTGCTGATGGTTTTGACAAAACTGTAAAAATTTGACATTTGTGCTGGCTTTCCATAATTCTTTATAATTACATTTCCTTTACCGCAATCTCATATGTTTTTTTCCCTCCTATTCTTCAGAGAGGACTGTATTCAGTTAAGAGCAATTTAAATGGGAAGGTGGAAGATTTAGATAGAGATTTTATAGAACACAAGCTTAAATTGTGACTGTTTAGCCTGAACACGAGAACTTAGCAGAAATCTCTAAGCATAGAGAGCCTTGTTTTGCAGAAGATGGATACCAGCTGTCTTTCAACTCAAGGAGACTAGAATAAGAGGACACAGACTTAAAGTGTAATCAGAGGGATTTAGTTAAGACACACTGAGCGTGTTTCCTTGCTGAAAGCCTGGTAGACTCTGGAGCAAGTTCCTGAATGCAGCTGTGGACTTTCTTACTCTGGAATTCGAAACTGTTTTCATGTTGATCAGCTGTAGGCAAAAGTGAGGTAACTGCTTCCTAACCTATTGAGATTTGGACACTTAGACATCTTAAAATTTTCACAGGGATATCTGGATATTGGTGGGCAGAAAGGACTTTGTAAACTTATAATTGAATATTACCAGGGGTGCCAAAAAAAAGTATACAAGTGGACACTTTGGTCAACGTTGCTCAAGCAGTTGTCCGCCGTAATCAGAAGTGTCTGGATGCTGATGGTAACTCTTGTAATTGCAGAAGTCAAACGTGACTTGTATTCATCTTTTGTTATCGGTATATATTGAGTATTACAATTTTACTACAGTTTTTTTTCCTTTCTTAAAATGTGATACAGTTTTTGATACCCTCTGTATAATGAAGAGGGAGAGCAGAAAGGGAAGAGACCATAACTGCACAGAATTTAGCAACATGGGTGGTTTCTGCCTGTCTGCATGCTTCCATTCTTCCCCCTACAGTTAAGGGTCTTTTAAAAAAATATTACACCAAATATATTTTTATTGTGGTAAAATAAAAAAATAACATAAATTTTATTTATCATTTTACCATTTTTAAGTGTACAACTCAGTGGCATTGAATACATCCACACTGTGTAACCATCAACACCATTCATCTCCAGAACTTTTCATTACCCTAAACTGAAACTTGCTCCCTATTAAGCAATAACTCCCCACTTCTTCCTCCCCCAACCCCTGGTAACCTCTATTCTACTTTCTTCCTCTATGAATTTGAAGAATGATCTTTTAAGAGAGCATATCAGATCACATAGTTGCCCTGCTTTGCATACTAGATGTTGCTTCCGATTGCAATTAGAATAAATACTCAACTCTTCACTGTGGCTCCCCCAACCTCTCTGAGCTCATCTTCGAGCATTGTCTCCCTTGATCACTGCATCCCACTACGTCACCTTCATTTTTTTGCCCCCCAAGATTCCAAACTCATTTTCATCTTGGGGCCCATACCTTTGCTGGAATGCTTTTCCCTGGGACTTGGTATGGTTCCCTCCTTCTCATCCTCTGGTATCAGCTCAGGTATGACCTTTTTGGAAAGGCCTCCCCTAACTACTCAATGTAAAGAAGCATCCTTTCATTCCTGTCTTTCCCATTGCCTTATTTTTCCTGATAGCACTTATAACAGCCTAGAATTACTTATCTACCTTCAAGATATATCCAGAGTCTGGCCCCTTCTCACCCCTCCATTCTTACCTCCTTGGTCTAAAACACCATCCTCTATCACTAGGGTGGCCATGGTAACCGCTGCACTGGTCTCCTTGTTCCACTCTTGCTCTACCCACACCAGCCTTTTCTCAACACACCACCAGCCAGAGAAGTCCTTTAAAATAGAAGTCAGATGATGTGGGTATCCATTACTCCCAGAGTGAAGGCGAAGTATTTGCAAATAGCCTACAAGGCCCTCATGATCTGGCCCTCCGTGACCTTTCTGACTAACTCCTGCTGCTTTCCCTCTCATTAATTTTATCCCCACAACACTTTTTTTGGTCTGTTTTATTCACTGCAGTATCCACAATGCCTAAAACAGTGACTGGAACATACTAGATCATTGTTATGGGTTGAATTGTGTCCCTCAAAAAGATGTGTTGAAGTTTGGACCCTCAGTAGCTGTGACTGTGATCTTATTTGGAAATAAGGTCTTTGCAGATGTAATCAAGTTAAGAGGAGGTCATAGGGTTGAGTCCTAACCCAACATGACTGGTGTCCTTATAAAAGGAGGAAAATGCCATGTGACAACAGAAGCACCTGCAGCCACCACCAACAACAAGGTAGAGGCCAGGTAGGCTCTCACCCAGAGTCTTAGAGGGAGCGTGGCCCTGCTGACACCTTGATTTCAGACTTTTGCTTCCAGAACTGTGGGAGAATACATTTCTGTTGTTTTAAGCCACTCAGTTTATGGTACTTTCTTATGGCATCCCTAGGAAACTAATACAATTCTTAATAAATATTTATTGAATAAATGTACCTATTATTTACCTATTTATGCACCGTGTCCTCCACAAGAATGTAAACTCCCTGAAGATAAAGTCTATGTCTTACTCTCCATTGTCTTCTTGGTATCCAAAATGAAGCCTGGCAAGGAGGAGTTCTACAATGTTCTAGAGAAGCAGTGTAGAGTGGTGGTAAAGCATGGTACTGTAGTGCCAGGTCACCTGGGTCCAGGTTTCAGCTCGACCATTTACCAGGGGTGTGCCTCTGGGCATTGCTTCTGTACCTGTCTCTTCATTTGTAGGGTGGGTTGCATACATAAAGCACTTAGGACCACACCTGAGTCGTTAAGCACTTAATATCTGTTATCTGTTATTAGCTAGCTTATATGGCATGATGAGACTAAGATTGGACATGAAAAGCTTCATGAACTGGGAACTCAAGAGGCCAGGACACTGTGGGTCCTTGGGTGAGTGACTTTGCCTCTCTGGATCCTTGTCTTCTCACCTGCAGGGGAAGGTGCTGGATTAGCACTCCTAAGGTGATTTCCAGCTGCAGTCTTTTGTGAGTTCATGCAGTGTATTGTCTGCACAACAGGCAAGACTGGTGCTGCTTTCCAAGGGTACATTGAGAATGTAGCACCAAATTGTTGGGCAATCAGAGACTGCCTGACAACTCGGTAGGCCTTCAGTTGAGAAGAGGAGATGCAGAGAAAGGCAAAATCTGGCTTTCCCTGATACCCTGCCCTTTCAAGCAAACATCAAGTGCATCCTAGTGTACTTGATGGCAGAGCCTGGGAAATCCCTACAAGTTCATTGGGGCCATTTTATGCTGAAAATTATATTCTTGCCATTCCCTTTTTCTTTCTATTGATATGGACCCAACTTAATAAAAAGCATCATTTCTCATTATTTTGGAATAGCTCATGTTTTTGCTTTTACTTGGCAACATGCCTGGCCTATTATTATTATTATTATTATTACAGTTGCAAGACAGGTACAGTAAGTAGGTGCCAGTGAGATTATGAATTACACATAAGTGTTATCAATAGTAGAACAAAAGTAAAATGCAGCACCTGTCATTTCAGGCTGAGACTACATACATATTAACTGAGCTGGTTAGTAATTGGTTAGTTACCAGTCAGCTCATTCAAACACTCAAATCTTTTATTGCGTATAGACACCATCTAGGCATCCCAGATTTCAACTAATCCTACTGGCGCCATTGTTATCACTGGATTTGGGGCAGAAGATTTATGAACGAGTGAGAAGTTTTCATGTCATCAAGTTAGGGAGGGAGAGAGAAAATATTAACAGCCAAATCAAATCCCATTAGGTCACATTGCTTGTCCCAGAAGTGTCCACGTAATTGGGAATTAGCAATGGGAAGGGGAACAGAAAGAGAACGGCTCTAGAGTCTGGAGGCCTGAGTTTGAATACCTTGCCACTCACTTTGGGTGTGATTTGGCCAAGTCACTTGCATTCACTCATCTGTAAATAGGTGGTAGAAGAACCTGCTTTACCCACTTTACAGGGTTGTTACAATCACAAATGAAATAATATATGTATAAGCGCTTTATAAAGTGTAATACACTATGCAAAAAGTTATTATGGCTTCTTGTTACGCATGAACATAGTGCAGGAGAAAGTGTTTATAGTGCTTTTCATACTCCTGTAATATAATCTAAGTATTTAAAACCAATAATGTCCTTAACATTCTAGTGACTTTATGGCCATTAGTAGCCCCAGGGCAACTTCAGGTACAATTGGGTATTTGGAAGGTTTGCACAGCTCTTAGTAAAGTAAAAGCTGATACTGTCCCCAGTTCTTCCCTCCCTTGCCCACACAGAATTATATGACTGTGCCCTTTGCCATGTGACTTTACAGCTTCTCCCACTAGAGTAGGTAGAGTACATTTCTCCATCTTATTGATGCTGGTTTGGCCATGGACCTTCTTCTGCCAATGGAATGTTAGTGAATGAAATGCCTGGATTTCCATTAAATGTCCTTGATGATTTTTCTTCCTTTTTTGCCATTAGAAGAATATAATTCCAATAGTCACTGGTCCAAACAGAATGTGAAGCAGACTTAGACTCTACCCGCAGCCTGATGCTAGTCAGCAGCCATGGAAACACCCTAGCTGCCCTTCATCACTATGAACAAGAAAAAGAAATATTTATTGTCATAAACCACTGAGGTTTGGGGTTGTTTTCTATGCAGCAGAATCTGACCAACACACAGTAAAAGAATGCAGACTTTATGAAGCATAAATAAAGGCATCCCTCTAAAATTTCCATTATTGGTTTCATTTTCAGCCAGTCAACCTGGAGCATACCATGTGGCTTTTATTGTTTATTTTAATACATGCACTCTCTCTTTTAATATATGCACTCTCTCTTTCTCTCTTTTCTTTTTTTTAAACAATAAATTCATGGTCATAAGAGGATGCCGTCACCTTGATTGATCCACTGATACATTGCCCTTCACAGCCGCCATCTTTCTTCTTTCCTCCTTGTTCCCTTAGGAGATCTTATGCTCTTTCCAACTTTAGCAGGATAGCTGCTCGCTGGCCCTGCAGCCATCATAGCTGGGTCCTTGAACACTCACATCACCCCTATCTTAGACTCTTCCCCATCAGCCCTCAAAACAGTTTTCTTCTGAACAATATCTGAGGCATTGATGATAATTTAGTTATAGCAACTTTTGTTTTCATTCTGTATCTTATAATAGGTTCTTAGTTGTGTAGAATACTTATCCCTGGCCAGGATATTTTGCTGCTATGAAATACTATCATATACATAAATTATACAAATATGTTCGTATTAGAACATGGATCCAAAAGTGGACAAATGGAAATGTTCTTTCCTCTATAGGTGATCTTAAGAGAGGCTGGTTTAGGAAAACACTTTCGTATTTTTGTCCTTCTAACCTCACCCCTAGTCAACTTGAGTTTTGTCAAAAGTTAATAATGCATTTATTGACCCCAAACTTGTTTTTATCAGTGCCAGCTTTTTGGTCATATGTAATTGCGCATTCTAAAAGAATGGTTGTTTCTCTCTCTCTCTGTGTGTGTGTGTGTGTGTGTGTGTGTGTGTAAAAATCCTATTGCTATTTTAAAAAAACAGAGGCATTTGAATAGACAAATTTAATACAGCCCCTCTTCTGAAATTCCATTTTCTGAGTTTTTTCTGAGGAGTCTTTAGCTTATATGCTGATAGAAGTTGTGTTAGTTCATATTTATTAACAAGTCACATTGCAGTTTCCTATCCCATTGCTGTTGGGAAATTTTAGCATTTCAGGACAGCTGGCCCCCTTTGATGATGCCCTGAAACACTTTTTCATGATTCACAAAGAAAACTGGTGTGTGACCAGAATGGGCAGTGACAGGTGGAAGGTTCAAAGGTCACCCTTTGTACAGGTTCCCACCACAAGTGTACACTCTTCACTTTTGTTATGTTAACGGCTTAATTACCCACAGACAGACAAGGGTGGTGACGGATATTAGCTAACTTAGAAGGCTGCTGCAGTCATTTGAAATCCATGGATGGGCTCTGTATAATTTTCTGGTCTGGGAGTAAACCTGAAATAGACTTCAGAGGATTCCAGAAATTCTGAAATAATCCAAAGTTTGGAGGATCATTTCTCATAGTACAGCTGCAAGTAACGTTGAGATAGCTTTGTGTAACCTTCCTAAATGATTAAAATAATACTTGGGTTTTTCTGGTCCTTGGGTAATTTGTTTTTGGTTTAAGAGTGTGATATACTACCAGGTCTTTTTTTGCATGTGGAAAGGATGAGATTTATTAATTAGCAAAGGATTAAGCCTAGCTGATAGTCAAGTCCTGGTCTTAAGACAGCATTCTGGTCATGAACATGTTTCTTATTTCAATTCCATATTGAAGTAGTTCTTTAATAGAGGAGTCTGAAATAAATGACCTTTATTAAAGCAGACCAATTGCAATATCCACTATAGATATTTTCTTTTTTATTGAATATTTATAGACATTTTCTAATGACCAGTTTTCTTAAATTACTAAAGAATTGCATTATTGGTAAGAACTGTACCCCATTCTTTACAAATATTATCTCTAAATTTCTGTCTTCATCTCCCAGATGAGAAAACTGAGGTTCAGAGAGATTCAGTAACTTGCCTAAGGTCACAAAACAAATAAAATTCAGTGGGTTTCCCGTTGAATAGTGCTACCTGTTTTTCTGTTTACATTACCCAATTTTCATTGTATTTCATGGATGGAAAGGCCTGAGTCCAAAATCTAAGATGGAAAATATATTTCAGAAAAGGCTTTAGTAAGAGCTCATATAACATGTAGTCTGGGAAAACATCCCTTTTCTACTTTTTGGGTTGCTTATGGTGTGTTTAACTGTGCTGGTTTGCTAGAGAATTGACTTTCTTTGCACCACAGATGTTAGTTACTTCTGTGAACACGGGTGAGTGCTGATACTTGGCAGTATATCTGCTTGATTTGTAGCTTCTTCATAGCATGGTATACCAAGTAGGAAGGCTACAAAGTAAATTTTGTTTAATACATATTTAGTAACCTATCCAACAACTGCTCAGTAGGTGAGGGTAGAAATACAAGGATGATTAAGTCAAGATCTCAGGGCCGGCCGAGTGGTGCGGTGGTTAAGCACTGGCTTGGGACGCCAGCAGCCCTGGTTCGCATCCCACATAAGAGGGCCAGTGACACTGCCCTCAAAATTGCACACTTGAAAAAGAGCCTTAGGACAAAAGTTTCCGTTTATTGGTTCACTCTTTACTAATGTCAAATATTTATGGTTTGTAACCTAAAAAAAAAAAAAGACATGATCTCAGCCCTTGACATGAACATAGACTTATAGTGGGCCACTCCAGTATGGTCTAATAAGAGGTACGACAGAGACTCCAATCTCTATGAAGAGAGATGAGGGGGCAACTAACTCTCTTTGGAGGATTCATGGAAGGCTTCACAAGAGAGGTGGCATTTGAGTTACGTCTTTAAAGATAAGGAGTTCGTTGGATGGAGAAGGGGGAAAAGGCAGAAGTAATGCACAAACACAAAGTGTATCAAAGGGCATGGAGTGTTTGGGGGAGCTGTGAGTAGCTTGATGTGGTTGGAGCACAGAATATGTGTGTGTGGGACTCGAGGGAGAAGAGTTTGGAGAAGTGAATTGAAACTAGATAGCAAAGAGGCCCGCTAAGGAATGGGGAACCATAGAAGGATGGAATTCAAACCAGACAGTAAAGAGGCCCACTAAGCAATGGAGTACCATAGTAGGATGGAGTAATATGATCAGGTTTGTATTTTAGAATGTTAGCTCCATATTCTGGTTGGCTTTGAGGAAGAGGGGACTGGAGAAAGGGGGATGGTTAGAAGATGAGCACTCATGAGAACTAGCAAAAGCATGAGTGAGAAAGTGAGAGTAGAGACAATTCGGAGGTACTACTTACTACACTTGAAAATGAATTGTTTAGGGTGATTGAAAGAAAGCATGGAATGGACTTTGAGTTTCAGATTTCTATTTTAGGTAAAGTGGGTCCATCAGTTGAGATAAGGAATTTCAGATTAGGAAGCAGATTGGGAGAGGGATATGAAAAAATTAGTTTCAATATGGTAAGTTTGAAGCCCTTAAATGCAGAGGTGGAGTTGACCAGTAGAATGGAAATTTGGGTCCAGAGCTCTGGAGAAAATAGGGGTTAGAAATAGAGATTTGTGATTCATTTACATATAGGGGACAGTTAAAGCTTTAGAAATAATGGGCTCATGTAGAGGGAGTGAAGATGCCAGAGAAGGAGTGAACAGAGATTTCAGAGGAGAACCAAGAGAGAATGTTGTAAGGGAATCAGGGGAAGAGAACTTAGAAAGACCAGTGGTTGGCAGGGAGGCCAAGGAGACTAAAGATTGGTATGAAACCTTAGGATTTAGTACTTAGGAACTCACCAGTGACCAAGTCAGTTATAAAGCTGGTTTCAAAACCATTCATAAAACACACACCCGAACAATATGTATTCCCTAATACTATCTTTATAACACCATGCATTGAAAGCTCTGAAGGGACAGCTCCCTGACAACAGGGTTATCTCTGAGTGGTGGGATTAGGGGATATAAATATAAATATATATATATATATATATATATATATATATATATATATTTATATTTATATTTAATGGAACAGTCTTCTTTTAACCTATTTCAGGTTGTTTTTCTGAAATCAGGCCCCATTTCCTTTCTGGCTGTCAGTTGTGCGTGATTTCAGCTTTAGAGGCCGCCTGTATTCCTTCCTGTTGCCCTCCTTCCTCCATTTTTAAACCAGCAATGGAGGAATTGAGTCATTCTCATTCTTTAAATTTCTCTGAAGAGATAGTTAACAGCTCACTAGGGTAGAAAAACTAGACAATTCTTAGCCATACAGTGGCAGTAGAGCACAGAAGATCAACATGTACTTTGGCATCAAAAGCACCTGGTGATATTTTCTGATGTGACTTTCTAGCCATGTGGTCTTCATCATGCTCTTTAACTTCTTCCTTAGTTTCCTGATCCTCCCCAGCTTCTAGAAGCTGCTTGAAGTTCTTGACTCCTGGTGCCCTTCTTCCCACTCTGATCAAGGGTGATTTCTTTTGCTGTTTTTTGTTTGTTTTTGCTTATATGCATTGTCTAAATATCCTACAAGGACTATGCATTACTTTTTTAATCATAAAAGAATGTGATACAAATTCTTACAAAGGAAGTCACCGGTGACATTGGTCAGAACAGTTTTAGTGGCATGATGGGAAGCAGAAGTTCGATTCCAGTGGGCTGCAATGATAACTGGAACTGAGAAAATGGGAACAAGGGATGTTTAACTCCCTGTTGGTGGCAAAGAGAGAGAGAGAGTGGTATCCTGAGTGAGTAGCAGCATTGAGAAAATTACTTGTAGCAACATTTCTTTTTTTTTTTTAAAGATTTTATTGGGGAATTGGGGGAGGAGAACAGCGTTGGGGAATCAGGGAAGAGGAACAGACAAGTTGCTGTCCTTTTGTTCTTCAGTCTAGTTGTGGAGGACATTGCTTCACTGGCCCATGTTGGTACGTTATTGCGCTTTTCCCAGATGAGGCAGATTGGTCGCCGGCCTCTGGATGGTCGCTCACAGCAGCTATTGTCAGCTTATGCTGGCTGCTGGCCACTCACTGTAGCCTATGGCACCCCACTGCAGCCAGGGGCTGCAGCCAACACCGTCGCTTGGGCATGCTGCCCATCTCCAGGTGGAGCTGTTGTTAGCTGTAGAGGGCAGTGTCACTGGCCCTCATATGTGGGATCCGTCCCAAAGCCAGCTCCCAACCAATGTGGCACTCGGCTGGCCCTGTAGCAACAGTTCTTAAAAGAGCAGTCCTTTTGCTCTCAGGATCCCTTTTTTTAAAGATTTTATTGGGGAATTGAGGGAGGGGAACAGCATTGGGGAATCGGGGAAGGAGAACAGACAAGTTGCTGTCCTTTTGTTCTTCACTCTAGTTATGGAGGATGTTGCTTCACTGGCCCATGTTGGTATTATCATTGCTCTCTTCTCAGGTGAGGCAGTTGCTTGCCGGCCATGGGACAGCCGCTCATGGTGGCTCACGGCAAGCTCATGCCAGCTGCTCACGCTGGCTGCCAGCCACTCATGTGGTAGCTCACAGCAGCCCACTGCAACCCCACTGCAGCCCACACCGTCACCAGTGACTCACGGCAGCCCAGCTCCTGGTCGAGCTGTTGTTCATCATCTTAGCTCTAGAGGGCAGTGTCATTGGCCCTCATGTGGGATATGAACTGGGGTCCTGCTGCTTAGATCGGGTGATCCGAAGCCAACTTTTTTTTAAAGTTTTTTATTCACATATTTTATTGACAAACTCAACATATAATGATTGGGTACAATTTATCATAATACCAATCTACTAATGAGAAGGATAGAAATCTTTTTTAAATCATTATTAATAGTTACAGATGTACAAAACAATGTAATAGTTATCTTTTTCACCCTTACAAAGTGACTACACCCTCCCCCTCTTTTGCCACCCCCACCACCGATATCATACATACCTATTACAATTCCATTTTCTCCATCCCCACACTATATTCCACATCCCATGACTATCTATATGTTCAATTATAGTCAACATCTAATATTATTCAGCAGCAGCTTCAGATGTACAGTGCAGTGGTCAGGCCACTACACCGTCCGTGAAATGGTCTCCCTGACAAGACATGTGTCCTTCTGTTCCCCTAAAAAATATTTACAACATTATTGATTATATTCCCTAAACTGTCTCTTCTGTCTCTGCAGTATTGTATTACCAGTTTATGTTGCCTCGTCCCTTCCCCTTCTCCCTCATGCCCATCCCCGTCCCATCTAGCCCTCATCAGTTTTTCCTTTGTGTCTCTAAGACTATTTCTGTTTACATTGCTCGATTATTCAGTTATTTAGATTCCACATATAAGTGAGATCATATGGTATTTGTCTTTCTCTGACTGACTTATTTCACTTAGCATGTTCTCTAGGTCCATCCATATTGTTGCAAATAGAACGATTTCTTTCTTCTTTATAGCTGCGTAATGCTCCATTGTGTAAATGTACCACAGTTTCTTAATCCACTCATCTACCGATGGGCATTTCAATTGTTTCCAAGTCTTGGCTATTGTAAATAGCGCTGCAATGAACATAGGGGTGCACATATTTTTTTTTAATTAGTGTCTTGGGTTTTTCAGGATAAATGCCTAGGAGTGGAATTGCTGGGTCAAAAGGTAGTTCCATTTCCAGTTTTTTGAGATACCTCCATACTGACTTCCATAGTGGCTGCACCAATCTGCAATCCCAGCAACAGTGCCGCAGGGTTCCCTTTTCCCCACAGCCCCACCAGCACTTGTTGTTTGTTGATTTATTGATGATAGCCATTCTGAACTGCATGAGGTGGTATCTCATGGTGGTTTTTATTTGCATTTCCCTAATGATTAGTGAGGTTGAACATTTTTTCATATGCCTGTTGGCCATCTGTATGTCCTCTTTAGAGAAATGTCTCTTCATATCCTCTGCCCATTTTTTAATTGGGTTGTTTGTTTCTTTGGAGTTGAGTTGCATGAGTGTTTTATAAATTTTGGATATTAACCCCTTAGCAGATATATCGTTGACAAATATATTCTCCCATTCAGTAGGCTTCCTTTTTGTTTTATTGATGGTTTCTTTGTTGTGAAAAAACTTTTAAGTTTGATATAATCCCATATGTTCATTTTTCTTTTACTTCCCTTGCCTGCAGGGATGTATCAGTAAAACTATTGCTCCGGGTAATGTCTGCAAATGTACTCCCTATATTTTCTGTTAGGAGTTTTATGGTTTCAGGTCTTACATTTAAGTCTTTAATCCATTTTGAATTTGTTCTTGTATATGGCCTAAGGAGGTGGTCCAGTTTCATTTTTTTGCATGTGTCAGTCCAATTTTCCCAGCACCATTTATTAAATAGACTATCTTTATTCCAATGTAAATTCTTGCTTCCATTGTCATAGATTAACTGTCCATATATGCCTGGATTTATTTCTGGGCTCTCTGTCCTGTTCTACTGATCTATGTGCCTGTTTTTATGCCAGTACCATACTGTTTTGATTACTGTAGCCTTGTAGTATGTCTTGATATCTGGTAGCATGATACCCCTGACTTTGTTCTTATTTCTCAGGATTGCTGAGGCTATTCGGGGTCTTTTATGGTTCCATATAAATTTTAGGATTATATTTTCTATTTTTGTGAAAAATGCCCTTGGTAGTTTGATAGGAATTGCATTTAATTTGTATATTGCTTTAGGCAGTATGGACATTTTAACTATATTAATTCTTCCTATCCATGAACATGGTAGGTGTTTCCATTTATTTGTATCTTCTTTGATTTCTTTCTTCAGTGTCTTATAATTTTCTGAGTGCAGATCTTTTACTTCTGCTCCCAAGCCAACTCTTAATCAACATGCCACTCTGCCGGCCCAACCCCTTTCTACTCTTAAAAAGTTATTGAGGACCCCAAAGAGCTTTTGTTTATGTGGTTTCATATTTATCATATTACATATTAAAAGAAATTTAAAAATATATTTTCCTTTAAAATTAACAATTATAAACCCATTGTTTTTTTAATTTTAATTTTATTTTTTTATTAGTTTCAGGTGTACAAAACAATGCAATAGTTATACTTTTCACCCCTCACAAAGTGACAACCCCCTCCCCCAATCCACTGCCCCCCCATTCATACATATCTATTACAACATTGACTCCATTTCCCACACTATACTCCACATCCCATGTGTATATATATATATATATATATATATATATATATATATATATATACACACACACACACACATATATGTATATGTAATTATAGTTGACATACAATGTTATTCAACATCAGTTTCAGGTGTACATTTATACAATGGAGTATTACTCAGCTATAAAGAAGAATGAAATTTTACCATTTGCAACAATAAACCCATTGTTTTGTAACGTAGCATATTTTTAAGAAAAATAACTTCAAAACAAAAAAAGATTAGTGAAAATAGTGGCATGGTTTTTCATCTTTGTACATCTAATATCTGACATAGTTGCATTCTCGTATCTGCTTGTGCATCCAATATGTTGCAATATGTTGTCTTGGTTGAAGTAAATAAGAAAAATATGGCCTTACATGGATATATAATTGGTAAAAGGAAGACCCTCATGGATTTCCTGTAAGGGCCTCAGAGAACTCCTACAAGGGTTCTAGGGCCACACTTTGAAAACCACTGATTAATAATATGGGAGGAAATTTGAGCATGCTATAACCTGAACAGAAGGAAGCCAGTAGAGAAGCATAGATTTAAAATTCGAGAGAGGGGGCCGGCCGAGTGGCGTGGTGGTTGAGCGCTGGCTTGGGAGGCCAGCGGCCCCGGTTCGGGTCCCACTTGTTAGGGCCAGTGACACTGCCCTCAAAAAAAAAAATTCGAGAGAGGGATGTATAATTGAAGGAATGTAGCAACATGGATAGAGGAGAAGAGGTAGGCAGAATAGAGTTGCAAGGATATATGTGGCTACAAATATGTTTGGAGGAGTTGAGGCAGTTGATAGATTTCACCTCCACGGCTCTGTTTTCTGTGAAACAGAAGTGAGGGTCCACAGAATGGGATGGTGATTTATGAACTGCCATGAAAGTTATTTCTATAGCTTGTCTGTATGCATACCGTAAGGTGCTATTCTAGCTGTGTGAAGGTAAGTCTTTCTGTGAGGAGGAACCTGCATTTCTAGCAGAGTTCAGGGAATATCTTGAGCTGGATGTTCACCCCAGGAGCCTTATCTACCACACTTTAATCCAAATGAGCCAAGTTAAAATAAATACCAAGGACACCTTTGGTTGAAAAGAGAAATCAACAAAAGTGTTCTAAGCATGAGCTGTGTGAACACAATACGTGAGGGACATTTGTTTTTCACTTGGTTTTATCAGGTGATGTTTATTAGCTAGTTGTATGTATGTGTGTTTATGGCATGTATTTGAGAATTTGAGACTTGAGTGTTTTTAGCACTAATTAACGGTGTTGCTTGGAAGAGATGCTCTCCAAAGCCCAGGGTCTGGGATTCTAGCCTCCATTCCTACGGTGGGCATGCCTCCCAGTGGGTCACCACTTTATTTGATTTTATATTGGGACAGTTTGCATGTATGTCCATGTGTATGTGTATGTAGGAGGCAGATTCACTGCTTTGTTCAGAAGCACTTCATTTTGAGTGTCTTTGGTGTTCAAGTATTTCTGGAAATGTTCAACAAGATTAGAACAAACAAAAGTAGAAATGAAAGGGAAACAAATTAGGACTACCTGAATTGTAGAAGAATATTTAGTTTGAGAAATAAAAGTATAAGTAATTCATATAAATATATTTTTAGTTCATGTGATTAAAACAAATTTAAGGGATTTAATCAAAGCCTTTTATGGAGAAAGTTTTCAAATTAAGATCTGTTCCCATCAGTCTAGAACAGGAGTGGGCAAACTTTTGAGACAGAAGAGCTGCCAGGGGTCGGCAAACTGTGGCTCACGAGCCACATGCGGCTCTTTGGGTATGTACATGTGGCTCTGAAATAAAACTGAAAATGAAAATGAAACTCTCATAGTTTCATTTATAAAATTTTTAAAGGATATTATTCGCATAATGGTGATTATGTAAAAATATATTTATGACTCTCAAATAATTTTTAAATTGTTGTGAGGGAAAGGATTGGCTCTTCCAGGGGTCAGCAAACTTTTGAGACAGAACATACCCACGTCTAGAATAATATGGGCCTTTCTCTCTCAAACTTTTTTCAGTAAAGACGAGGGCTTAAGTACATCTTGGCATCTTTTCATTTTTTCATGGAAAAGTCTATGTCTGGGATGAGGAGTTCCTGACTCACAGGCTGATTCTTAGAATAAGCTCTTAATTTAGAAAAAGGCATTAATTCACTTGATAAATGACAAGAAAGTTGACCATATCCTGATGAAATATTGGAACTGGAAGGAAACTTACAGGATGTATGGCTTGTCTCAAAAAATAAAAAACCAAGAGCATAGGGGAGCTCCCGAAGTCCACATTGGTAGCTTGTTGCAAAGAGGTTTTTTTTTTCTTCCAGTCCTGTATACTTTTCTTTACACCAGAGATCTAAACTTCTTGTGGTTAAAAAAATGCAACAAGCCTTTAGAGTCTTTCACGGCACAAATAAAATTACTATCTCTATGTATTTGAGGAGTCTCTCTCAGTTTAATTGATTCATTTAGTTCCCGGTCTGTGGTTCTTGTCTATTTAAGGATATTTCTTGCTCACTAATCTGTTTGCACTGTATTTTATTATCTGTCTATTGGGCTGTATAGAGTGAGAGATATATCTATACATCTATATCTTTTTCTCTATCCATGTGTGTGCACCATTCCCTCTGTTCTGCTGTCAGTCTCTCCCTTGGGTACCTCATTTCATCTCTCTCTTTCTCCCTTCTTAATCATCTCTCTTAACTTGTGCCAAAGGATTCTATAGGACAGTTCTCTATTCTCCCTTTTTATCTTCTATGTTCTTTCCATCTTCTTAGCTTTCTATCTTCCATAAGAGATGTTGATCTTTAGTTTTCTTTTTTTGTATTGTCTTTGTCTAATTTTGGTATCAGGGTAATCCTGATCTCATAAAAATGAGATGGGAAGTGTTCTTTCTTTTATGGATGAGCTCGTGTAGATTTGGTATTTCTTCTTTAAAAGTTTTTGTAGAATTCTCCAGTAAAACCATTTGGGCATGGAGATTTATTTTTTGGGGGAGATTTTAAATTATGAATTCAATTTCTTTGATAGTTACCAGACTATTTAGATTATCTGTTTCATCTTGGATGAGTTTTGGTAGTTTATGATTTTCAAAGGAATTGGTCTAGCTTTTCTAAGTTTTCAGATTTATGAGTGTAAAGTTGTTTATTGTATTCTTTTTTTTTAAAGATTTTATTGGGGAATTGGGGGAGGGGAACAGCATTGGGGACCTGGGGAAGGGGAACAGACAAGTTGCTGTCCTTTTGTTCTTCAGTCTAGTTGTGGAGGACATTGCTTCATTGGCCCATGTTGGTATCATCATTGCTGTCTTCTCCGGTGAGGCAGATCGTTCGTTAGCCTCTGGACGGCCGCTCACAGCGGCTCTTGGCAGCTCACGCTGGCTGCCGGCCACTCACTGTAGCCTATAGCAGCCCACTGGAGCAGGGGCTACAGCTATGCTGTCCCGGGGAATCACAGCAGCCTAGCTCCAGGTGGAGCTGTTGTTCACCATTTTAGCTGTAGAGGGCAGTGTCACTGGCTGTCATATGTGGGATCCAAACCAGGGCCGCTGGCGTCCCAAGCCAGCTCTTAACCAACGCGCCACTTGGCCAGCCCTGTTTATTGTATTCTTATCATTTTAATAGCTCTAGGATCTTTAGTGATGTCCCATTTTATCCCTAACATTGGTAATATGTGTCTTCTCTGTTTTAATTTGTGTCAGTATTGCTAAGGGTTTATGGATTTTATTGAATTTTTCAAAGAATCAGCTTTTTGTTTTGTTCCTTTTCTTTATTTTTCTGTTTTCAATTTCACTGATTTCTTATCTGATCCTCTGCTTGCTTTTGGTTTATTTTGCTCTTCTTTTTCTAGTTTCTTGAGGTAGAAACTTAGATTATTGTTTTGCAAACTTTATTTATTTTTTATGTAAGCATTCAGTACTATAAATTTCTCTCTCGGCACTCCTTTAGCTGTATTTCCATATATTTTGTTATGTTTTATTTTCATTCAGTTCCATGGGTAATTGACTTCACTGTTTACTTCCTCTGCTCACTTGGAAATTAACCAATATACTTCTAAATGATCATTTTCTTTCTGTTTGGAGAAGTTCCTTTAGCCATTCTTTAAGGGTAGGTTTATTAGTGACAAATTCTTTTAGTTTCCCTGAATCTAAGAATCCCTTTATCTATCCCTTCATTCCTAAGGATAGTTTCACCAGATACAGAATTCACAGTTGACATTTCTTTTCTTTTGGCACTTGAAAAATGTTATGCCACTTCCTTTTGGCCTCCATGGATTCAGATGAGAAATCTATTACCATTTGAATTGATTTTCCTTTATAGGTTGTTTCTTTTTGGCAGATTTCAACATTATTTCTTTGTCTTTAGTTTTTAGAAGTTTAATTATGATGTGTCTTGGCATAGATTTATTTGAGTTTATCTTATTTGAGGTTTGCTCAGCCTTGAATCTGTAGGTTTATGTCTTTATGCAAATTTGGGAAATTTTCAGCTATTAATTATTTGAATACTCTTTCAGCCTCATGTTCTCCTTTTGGACTTTTCTCTTTCTGGACTTCAATGATAGGAATATTGGGTCTTATAGTCACAGGTCCCTGATGCTCTGTTAATTCTTTTAGTCTGTTTTTTCTCATATAAACTGAATTAATTCCATGAATATATATTCTCAAATTCTCTGATTTTTCCCTCTGTTCCCTCTGGTTTTTTTTTTGTTTTGTTTTTTTGGTTGAGCCTATTGATTAAATTTTAGATTTTGGTTATTGTATTTTTCAGTTATATCATTTGCACCTGGTTATTTCTTATAACTTCTATTTCTTTTGCTGAGATTTTCTACTTTTTGATTTATTTCAAGTGAACATTTAACAGCCTGTTGAAGTATTTTTATCATGGCTAATTAAACATTCTTGTCAGATAACTCCAACATCTGATTTATCTTGATGTTGGCATTAGTTGATTGTCTTTCCTCATTCAAATTGTGGTTTTGTTTGTTCTTTGTGTGATGGGTGATTTTTGATTGTATCTTGGACATTTGTTCTATTCAATCTTTTATTTTAGCATGCAGTTTCCCAGTTTAGGTTTATCATGCATATTCTTTAGTGTTGTAGGACTTTTTCTCCTCTACATTTAGAAGCTGTCTATATATTAAAGATATATTCATTGAGGTATTACATTTCAAAAACTTAGGTGATATGGATAACTTTAATAAAAAATACAAATTATCAAAGTTTACTCTAAAGGAAATGGCTAACACGAGTAAAACCATACTCAGTAAATGGATTTACTAACTAGTCAAAAGTTGCTCATAAAATCCTCCCAAATAGCCCTCCCATTCCACCAAACAAATCACAAACACCAGGCCTGGTTATTTTTACAAATGATGTCCACCAAAATTTAAAGGAAAACATAACACTCTTATAACAACTGTTTTAGAGACTAGAGATAGTGGGAGAATTTCCCAGTTCATTTTATGTGGTTAGTGATGGGAAAAAATGATTGGAAGGAGTCTCAGCATAAAGTACCAGGTTATATTATGCCTCTGTTTCTCAGATGATACATTAATTTTAGCACCTATGTCTGCTTGTAATATCAGCTGAAGCTGAGATGCTGGCAGTGAAAACCCAGATGCCTTCCTGAAATCATGCTTCTAGTCTCTTCTTTTTTGGGCAACTGGAGTGGCAACTGGTGCTTGTACTGACCAGTAAATAATTATGTAGCAGCCTTCTAGTGCTGCATAAACACTAAACCTTATACAAACAATTTCCATGGCTTCTTCATGACCAGGGTCTACAGCTATGTGTGTCTCCTTGCCAACAGACTCTTAGCTTCTGTTTTCTCATTCCTGGATGCTTCTATCTTCAGTTAAAAGCATGAAACTTATATTTGCTATTTGCTATTCTCTGCTTTTGATCAAAATAAACAAGTCTTCAGCTGTATGAGACCCAGCTGGTTGAGATTGTTATTTTTGGTTTCAGCAAGTCCATTAAGAGGAAATATATCCTATAGATATAAAGAAGAATCAAATGGGTATTTTAGAAATGAGTAATAAAATAACCAACCAATCAACCAACCAACAAACAAAAAAACCTGAGCAGAACGGAGAGGACAGGGGAAAGAATCAATGGACTTGAAGGTAGAACCATAGAAATTACCCTGTGTGAACAACAAAGAGAAAATAGACTGAAAAAACTGAGCAGAGACTCAGAGAACTGTGGGACTATTAAAAAGGCTGTACAATTTGTGTGATTGGAATCCCAGAAGGGGAAAAGAAAGAGGGTGGGCTGAAAAAGTATTCAAAGAAACAATGGCTGAAAATTCCCTATATTTGGCAAAAGGCAGAAATCTACAATTTCAAGAAGCTGAGAGAAACCCAAACAAGATAAACTGAACAAAATCCATGCCAAGACTAAGAAATACTAAAAGAATTTTCCCCAAGCAGACCTACCTTTAAAAAGATGTTTAGTGGAAGTTCTTGAAATAGAAAGGAAATGAAAGAATCCTGAAGCATCAGGAAGGAAGGAAGAATAAAGGAAAGAGCATAAAATAGACCTTTTCTTCTTCTTGAGTTTTGTAAATTGTATTGACAGCTGAAGTGAAAAGTACAATATTCCTTGTTGTGGTTCTCAATGTATGTAGAAAAAATATTTAAGATAATTATACTATAAATGGAGGAGGGTAAAGGTACTTAAAGGGAGGTAAGGTTTCTACATTTCACTTGAACTCGTAAAATTTCACCACCAATTGACTAAGTTATGAATGTATAATGTAATACCTAGAGCAACCACTAAACTTTTATTTGTGCATGCAACAACTATCATTGACCTCAAGTGCATTATGCTGAGTGAAAAAAGCCAGTTTTACAAGGCCACGTATTGTATGATTCCTTTTATATAACATTTTCAAAATGGCACACTTAAATTGCTGGAGAACAAATTAGTGGCTGCTAAAAGTTGGGGGTGGTGGGGTGGGTGGATGTGACTCTGAAGAGGTAGCATGATGGAATCTTTGTTTGATGGAAGAGTTCTGTATCTTGGTTGCAGTGGTGGATACACATATCTACACATGTGATAAAATGGCATAGCACTATATACACATATTGAATCAATGTCTATTACCTGGTTTTGATATTGTACTACATAAGTTATGTAAGATGTAAGCACTGGGAGAAACTGGGTGTAGGAGACATGGGATAGCCTCTCTTCTATTTTTGCAATTTCTGTAAATTATATTTATTTCAAAATAAACAAAATTAAAAAATTTAAAAAAATACTTATTTGCTGAAAATATTTCATTTTTATTTTAATTGACATTTAATAAGTATTTCTCAAAATGGAACATTATTTTTAGTTTTCTCCATTATTATTGAAATTTGACTGTCACATAGAAACCTTGGATGGCAGTAGCAAATTAAAACAGGAATTTTCTCTCCTAAATGTTATTTTACCATTTGAGTCAGCATGGTTTTAAGTTGGGAGCTATTGGTGCTGGTTTTTATAGGACAGAATGGTGTGACTGCCTCACTGCCTACTCACTCCACTGTAAACAGGACTGCTCTGTGAATTTACTTTTATGTAGGAATGCTAAAAAAAAAAACCCTCCAAAACATTCGATTTGAATGTTATACCTGCCTTACCCAATGACCTAGTTTTTTTTTTTAAACATTGTTTTTATTAGTTTCAGGTGTACAAAAGCAATGTAATAGACATTTACACCCCTCACAAAGTGATAACCCCCTCCCCCAACCTACTACCCCTCTGACATCGTATATAGCTGGTACAATTCCATTGACTCTATTCCCGATGCTGTACTCCACGTCCTGTGACTATATATATATATTAAATTATATGACCTAATTTTGTGAGTTGGTCAGCTGAAGTCAAAGGTACATTGGTGGCTGTGGAATGGAGTTCTAATTACACAAGATTAAGTAGCCTTTATAATGTTTCCTTTTTGTAACCTTGACTAACTGAATTTGGATTAACTGAAAGTTTTCTTTTGTGACTATCATGTTTTCCCCTATTAATCAAATTTTCCGGAAGCTGTATCTGTACAACTAACTAGACTAGATCTCTCTGCAGAGGTAGGAATAGAAATTACTGTGGGAATCTTGATTGTGTTACTGATTTGCATAGTGTTGATGATTTGTATGTTAATGGGATTGGGAGGCCAAAGGATTGCATGTCAGTATAACCTGTTTGCTATTTCTAGTTCTGGAGCCATGCAAGTTCAATGTCACCCTCTTTTTTGGGTTTCTGTTTATGCTTGTACTTTATTTTATGACCAGAATTTAATATCAATTAGCATTTATTTGAAATATGACTTTGAGCTCTCTGCTACTGTATCAGGTGCTTTTACATATACCGTCTCATTACTCCAAATAGCAATCCTTTATTTTAAGTAATAATTTTGTATTTCAGCATTCCATCATGTTGGCATTATGTTTAAATGCCAAGTTAAATATGAAAAATTTGATGAATGCTGTCAAATGCATTCTATATGACACATGGGGCACTTACATTAGTTTGATACAATAGAATTATTAAATGTGTCTTAAGAGACTTTTTAATGCATACAATGAAGGGAATTCAGGAATTATAATCAAGAAGCTCATCTGTTGAAAAAAATATATACAAGATAGAGTAAAACCTGACATAGAAAATTTCATACTACCATTTATTTACTTCATTCCCCCAATGTTCATCTTTGAGGAAGTTTCTATTTCAATTATTATTACAGAAGTAAGAGTAAAGGTAAGATGAACAGTAGTATATCCCAAGGTCTATGTAATGGCTAAATGATAATGAAACCACTACAGTTCATCATGGTAAAGCAAAAACGCTTGGAAATATATTATTGTTATGATCATTATGATAGTGTTGAGAGAAGCTCAATTAATCAATCAAGGGTGTAGCCATCTGATAGAAAGATGGGATTTGTAATAAGAGGTTTACTATTGGGTGGCAGATGTGGCAGACATCCCAGAAAACAAGCTTGTAATAGTGAACCACACATTCCACTGGCTACATTTGTGGCACTGGATGAGATCAATATGTACATATTTACTCAGAGGAGTAGAAAACTGTAGAAAAATAAGAGCATGTGTGTGAATGGGATTATAGAGCAGTAGACTCCCAAATTATGAGCTTTCAAATGCAGTGACAATTTGAAATCCAGTTTTGTCTCCTTACAAATGCTAATAATGTAACATGTACTGCTTGTATTGTAATATATAAATGGTAAAAGTATAATTGTAGATATATTTTATTGAATAAATTGGCTCTTATATGGTATGGCAGGCAGCTTCCAAGAAAGCCCCCAATGATCTCTGCCTCCTGGTATCCAGGCCCTTGTGTAATTCCCTCTCCTTGAGTGTAGGCTAGACTTACTCGCTTGCTTATAATGAATAGAATCTGGCAGAAGTGATGGGATGCCACTTCTGATATTAGGT
Organism: Aselliscus stoliczkanus; assembly: GCA_033961575.1. Classification (NCBI taxonomy): domain Eukaryota; kingdom Metazoa; phylum Chordata; class Mammalia; order Chiroptera; family Hipposideridae; genus Aselliscus; species Aselliscus stoliczkanus. The sequence continues at coordinate 94,740,173 of CM066737.1, read as the reverse complement.
TATAAAAAGACTGTAACTTCCAGCTTAAGGTGCTCTCTCATAGACTGCTTGTTCTGGAGTGTAATAGTTTGCTGGGGCTGCCATAACAAAAAACTGCAAACAACAGAAATTTATTTTCTCAACAGTCCTGGAGGCTAGAAGTCCCAGATCAAGGTGCTGGTCGATTCTAGGTGAGGGCCCACTTCCTGGCTTGTAAGGAGGCTGCCATCTTGCTGTGCCCTCTTTGTGTGTATGTGGGGGAGAGAAAAAGAGGAGGTGTCTAGTGTCTTCTTATAATGACACTAATTCTGTTGCATCAGGGCTTCACTCTTATGACCTCATTGAACTTTAATTACTTCCTTTGAGGCCCCATCTCCAAATATAGCCACAATAGGGGTTAGGGCTTCAAATTACAAGTTTGGAGGGGACACAAACATTCAGTCCACAGCTGCCATGTTATGAGGCAGGCCTGAGGAGAGGCACACGTGAGTGAGCTTGGAAGGGGATCTCCTATGGCCTGCCAACAGCCACGTGAGTGATCTTTGGCATGGCTTCTCCCCCAGTTGAGCCTAGAGATGACTGCCGCCCCAGCCCACATTTTGCAACTACATGAGAAATTGAATCAACACCACACAGCTAAGCTGCTCTTGGGTCTTGATCCACAGAATCTATGAGATAATAAATGTCTATTGTTTTCGGCTGCTAAGTTTGGGGTAATTTGTTAAATAGCAATAGATAACTAGTACACATAATATTATTTACTATTTGACTCTTCAATTCCTATATGAGAAACTTTAGAAGTAGGATCTATCATTGAGAGAGTCTGATTATTAGCAGGGAGGGGAAGAATAGGGCATGTGAAAATGAACTGACAACTCTCTTTCTATTATTCTTCCCAGAAATGATTTATGTGTTCTGTGAATATCTTGATGAGTATGATTTTATTTGACTTGGAATTATATGTTTGATGGGAGCTACCTCTAGGACCTTTGATTCTGCAAATGCATCCTGAATAGAATGCATGGAAATTCTTTGTTACTACAGGATTTCACATATGCATTTGTCATTGAGCATAATTTTTATAAACCATAACCACATGGCCTACAAGGGGCGAGAGTTTGATAGTCAGCTGGAGGTAAAAGTTGGCAAGTGAACCGTTTACAATTACAGTGCTGCCCAGCAACCCTTAACATTCCTGAATGCCCAGTGTAAGGATCCATTTGCCTCAAGCCTCCTAACACTGTGCACTACCCCCACGCTCCATTGGCATGCCAGAGTAGTTACATTCGTAGCCAATTAGCAGGGTGGCACACACTTCGCCAAGAAGCCCCAGTCTCTATAGACCCGGTATAGAGAGTGAAATTAGCTGAGACAAATACCTGTTAATCCCCCGTTCTTGGCTGGTGTGGAGCGCCTACTGTGCAGTGCTAATAGTTCTGGGAAATCCCAATTCCCAGTGTCAAGAGTTGAACAGACTAAGTCTGTTAAATGAAGAAATTTACAGCGCATTAGCTTTGATCAAGAAATTCTAGGTGCAAGTCTCTTACACAAATGAAGGCTACTTGGGAATACAGGTCACCCTTTCTGCGAAGCTGTTTTTGAGGGAGTTTATCTTCATTCTCTTTCCCATGCCAGAACCAGAGCAGAAAGGTGGCAGTTTGAGTGGCTGGACCTGGAGGCAATAGAAAACAATCTTATTTGAACAAGAGGAGATCACTGAGTCACTATACCAGAGTTTTGTCCATGGGAGCTTTGATGGGTTTTTGAAAATGCGAAATTTATGGCAAAAATCGCAGGAGCCCTTACAGCTTTCTGTGAAGGCTTGTTTATACTTATATGTGTAAGCTGCGCCCTCTGCTGTCTGAATCAAGCCATGTTCCTGTCCTTCCCCCTCTTTCCCGCCCCACTTCCTGGGAAAAACGTGTTGTATTTTCCCAGCTAAATGATGTTTTCAGTTGCATTCTATCAGCCTGATACTCTCTATTGCAAAGAAAGAGGCAAGCAGAATTGAAGTCGTGGCTTGTACCATATTCTGTCCCTCAAAGCTCTGTACAGCGGTTCTCAGAGAAGGACGAAGGATTCAGAATTCACAACTAAACATTTTCAGATTCCGATTCCTTGGCTAAATTCGCAGACATCCAGGTTCATTTATTGCAGCATATCTTTTAAATTTTCACTGTGGAAGGCAGAAAACTCTTTCCTTAGTCTCGGGAAATGCTTTTAATTCAGACGTGCTTTTAATTCTTGGTTATGTGAAATGTAACAGAGTTTGGTGATTGCCCGCAGCCCGGGATAAGGCAATGGAGAAAGGATGAATAGAATCACAGTGAAAGAGGAGGAGGGTGGGCTAAAGAGACTAGTGAAGGGAAGAATAGATGATCCTATGCCCCGTTGTCGCCTTGAGCGTAGGAAGAACGATGATTTACATTTTGACATGTCAGTGAAAGAAAACCAAAAGAAGTTGTGCAACTAACAATTTGTTAAGAGCTCGTCAGGCGGAAAGCACTATCCAATTTTTATTTCCAAAAAAGGAAGAAAGAAGTATTCATTCCAGGGATTGCAGAGGAGAAAATACAGCCCAGTCCCCTGAGATGAGTTAAGCCTGCCATGAGGACTGGAGGTGGTAGATGGTGCTGTGGAATTTCATTTCTGGAAAGGCATATTTAAAATGTAGTTCAGGATGTTTGTAAAAATGAGCCTACATCATCCTAATCCCTCTAGAGATCGACACACATCATTTAACCCTCTCCCCCCGCTCCCTGCACAGAGGCATTATTTGGTGTACTCAGCAGGACTGAGACCCATGACAAATAGCACAGGTGCTTTTATAAACTGGGATTAAGTCACAGTTATCAGAGATGTACAACTGAGCTGTTTGGATAACCCTTTCCCTCCTCCAGTCGCCTTTAGTTGATGAAAGCATTCCCTAATAACTGTGGTTACTGTGTGTGCATTCCATTTATCCCAATTCATAAAAATCAAATCTACAGCAAAGAAGTTTCTATTGATTCAGGCTTTGGAAAACTCACTTTCAGGCAAAGACTATGCATGGGGGATGTTAAGCCCTCACAACAATGGATTCCAGCTACTCATGTTTACCAAGAGCTGGGTTTCAGGACCTATGCTGTTATTCTACAATGGAATATTATGGCGATTACATGGGGATACTCCACAGACATGTTTAATCTGCAATTTGTATGCAATATAACATTGCTGAAACCTTTTAGCTGCTCTAAGCCCTGAGTTAAAAAAATCAAGTATTTTTATTTTAAAGACTGTATTTTGGCATTTTTCCAGTATGTGCAATATATTCATGTTAACAATTGTTTGATCATCCTGTCCTTATAATTTGAGAGTTGTTTTTTTTTAAGGGCAGTGTCACTGGCCCTCATATGTGGGACCTGAACCGGGGCTGCTGGCCTCCCAGGCCAGCGCTTAACTACCACGCCACTCGGCCAGCACTTTCTATACCAAAGTGTTTACCAATAACTCACCAGAGTAATGGTTCAAAGCACGGGTTTTGGAGTCAAACAGACCTGCATTTGACCTTAATAGATGTGTGATCTTGGATAAGTTATTTCATGCCTCTGGATCTTCTTTTTCTTTAATTATAAAAATGGGGATAATTATAGGGCCTACTTATGGAGTTGTAAGGATGTAGGTAAATTATGCATAAGGAGTTTAGCCCAATTCTTGGCCCATGTAACTTCTAAACCTGTTAGCTATGTAACTGGTACATCAAATAGACAAGAATCTTGGGATGAACTCAGAAAGCATTGGTATTGCTTTTTGGTCTCTCATTGTTACTTCACATTTATTTTGTGGAAAATGTTCTTCTCCAGCCACTTTAAAAATCTGGTCAAGTCCCAAGATTTCCTGGCTACTCATAGAAAAAAAGCCAAATTCTGAGATGCCTTGCATTTGCAAACCCTACCTCAATTCAGTTAAACGTGTCCAGTCCCAGAGAGTCCCGAACCTGATTGAAAGCGAAATTTCTCTTTGTTCCCTGCTTCTCTTCCCCAGCTTGCTGCTTCAGGATTCTGACCCCTTTGTAATCAGAGCATGGGAAGAGAGGAAGCGAAAGAGGGGCAGGAGAGTTCTTATTGGCTGTCCCTGTTTCAGAGTGTCTTTGTGATCTCTGGTCAAATGTTTGAAGATGACTCTCTGAGAGCATTTTTGTGGGTTCTGTAGAGACCCCCTGCTGGGCCTCCCTTGATTTGGGCAGTCTCTCCTTTAGCCAGCCTCCACCATCCCTTCTTAGTCTCTGCCCTGGTGATGTACCGCATAGCCTCTTAGCCTTGCAGGCTCCACACCCGACAAGCTGCTTTCTTGGACAGAGTTCACATCTGGTCTATACATGTTTGGCCCATGTAACTTGTAAAAATGTTAGCTATGAAACTGGTATATCAAATAGACAAGAATCTTGGGATGAACTCAGAAAGCATTGGTATTGCTTTTTGGTCTCTCATTGTCACTGGAGGGGACTGTAGTTACTTCCTAGATGCAGCCCTTTAATCTGATGTCTCCAATTGGCTCTCCATTGGCTCTCTAAAACGTGAGTTAACCACCAGCTCACTGTGTGCCGTCTTCTGTTGAACACCTATTAAGCTCTCTAAGAGATACCTTTGGAGCCCATCTCACCTGGCTTGGAGATAGGAGACAGTGCCCCACCCTATCCCATTCCTTTGGAGGGCATAAGGGTTAGACTCAGAATTCAGCCCTCTCCAAAAAGTCAAAAATTATCCTTCTTACAAATTCTCTTAATTTCCAGCACTTTCCTTTTTATATCCTTGATGTGGATGAAATAACTAACTGGCACTCATTCTCCTACTATAAAATTTTCTCACGCTAGTCTGTCTTACAGGTCACTGTGGTATCTGATATCGTAGTGTCTCAGTGAAAACTTCCAATTAAACATCCTCTTATAGCTGTCATTAATCTATATTAAAGGCATTTGATTTGATTTATAGTTTTCTCTCATCTATTCCCCATTGTGACCAAGTGGTATATATTTCAAGGTAAAAACATAACCTTTTTATGAGAAACTTAATCAGCTAATTTTCCCTAATGCTGTTGGTTGGCCAGTTATTTTAATATTAACCACAGAGAAAATGATGCTTAAGGAGAATGTATTGATTAACTCCATTTTCAAGGAGTTTTATAATTGGGTGGAATCTTCTCAGTGCTAGTGCCTGGCCCACATTATGGAGATTGTTGTTGGGTTTCTAGAACTGTATGGAAAACAGAAGCTGCTCTGAGCATGTGTGATAGCTCATGAGTCAATTCCGGGTCATTGATGTTCAGCTTAAGTGAAGCAAAGACTGAGGGAAAGCCAATGATTTAGTCATTTCTTTTGTCATTTGCTCAAGCCTGGTTCTTTAGCTCATGGGAGACAAAGCATAATTCTTTGCTGGAGCCAAAGCAGAATTCAGATATCTAGAAGAGCTGGAGGGAGAGGAATAACAGAGATTTGGAGGGAGAGGAATCTGGCACAATGCAGGCCTTTGTGTACTTATCACACCGTGCTGCTCACTCCCCAAAGCCCTGAAATTTCACTCTTCACAGCCCACAAAGGGAGGGAAAGCCTCTAGGGTTGTGGCAAAAGGGGATGTAGGCCATGCTCAGGATCCAGGAATTTATATAGAATAGGGGGCCCTATGAGGGATTTTAAGCTGGGGAGTGACATATTCATGTTTGCTTTTTAGATGGTGAATATGAGTTTAAGGGGGAAAGATGAAGTCATGAAAATGCACTAGGAGGCTGTGATGATCAGTCCTGGCCTGGATTCGAGCGATACGAGTAGAGATGGAGAGCAAAGAGCAGAGTTAGGTAACACTTAGAAGATGATATTGACCAGAGTTGGTGACTGGGTATGGGTTCTGAAAGAGGATGATGGATATAGGAAGACTTTTGGTGACTTATATGGAATGGGAAGTGTGTTAACTGGGGTAAGTGTAAATCATGATGTGAGTTTCATTCAATCCTTTGAAAATATGGAATGGCTGTCATTTAGCAGGAATTGGGTAAATATTTGCTGACTGTGAATGAATTTTAGTCTAAAAAAGGAATTGACTAGGTTGTTCATATAAATGTGTTGCACAACACGATTGTAACTTAGCTATAAAACCAAAAGGGCTGTTTTAAAAAACCAATATCCTTTACAGCACAGTGAATTTGTGTGCTGACTTAGCTGGTCAATGTAGGAGGGTCCTTAAGAGTGGGGGTAGTGATCCCAGGGGGTACCCTGGATGACAGGGAAACACAGTAAAAAGAGCTTGCTGAAATAACTAACCCCTTTCTTGGCTCACATTTATTTTTGTCCCTTTGCAGCCACATCCTGCCAGCAGTATCACTGCTGAAATGTAATAGGCTCACTAAAAGTGGCTTTGTGTGTGAGGGCAGTGGAGTGGAGAACTAGAAGGCATTTCTAGGATGCCATTTCAACCATACAAATGAACACTTGCCCACGTACCTGGAATTTAAAGGAGAATCTTCACTTCTTTCTTCTGAGTTTCATCAGAATTAAGGTTTTCAAGGTAGATGAGTAAGTGGTTTGGACCCATATGACATAGCTCCAAGTGGAAATCTGAGGTCATTGTCACTGGCTATTAATGTTGGAGCCACAATGAAGTAGTTTGATTGTTTGCAGTTATCAGGCTTACCAGGTAACTATTGAATCAATGGGAATGATGACCTTTCCCGTATATACACAGCATATGTATGTTGGCCTGAAAGAATATGATTACTTTTAAGCAAGTGATGGTGGATTACTTTAGAACAGCTGGAGAAGAGTAATTAGTTCAGTGTTTTGAGGACTACTGACTTTCTACAGGGAGCTACAAACACATGTGAGGCTCAATTAAAACATTAATCCAGCTGTGAGCTCTGGTATTGAAGATAAGAGGAAACAAATAACAAGGTGGCTCGTTTTTGAACAAAGCAACTGGCCCATGATGATATTATTTTGATGTATCTGGAATTATCATAATAGCAAAGTCCAACAATAAGTAGAAAAATGAATGACAGTGAGAATCCAATAGAGACAACTTCTCTAAGAATAGGAATCAGAATATGCACCATTGTATTCACAGTATCATTAAAATATGAATAAACAGCAGCAACTTTTTATTATACAGTAAAAGAACCTCCTACAGGGCACTGAAAATTGAGTGGTGTGTGTTTAATAAATTAAAATCAACAAGAAATGGCTATTTACCAGGATGCAGGAAGGACTCAGAGAATAAAGGGGGGTTGCCAGGGACATAAATAATAAACTGATTTATTATTAGGTGGGGTTTTAAAGGCTTACAAATGTTAATTATATAGCACAAGTTCAGGGGAGGAGGAGAGGGAATGGCAAGAGATGAGACTATAGATTTTAGCTGGTGCTAAATTGTAAAGGGCCACATTTTAGTAAGTTAAGGTGTTTGGGTTTTATCTTAGGGAAACATATTCTGGGATTTTAAGCGGGGGACAAGAAAAGATCAGTTACCTTTGGCTTTTAATAAACTACCCCCAAACTTAGGGGCATAAGACAAGAGCCTTAATTGCCTTTTAATATTTATCATGAAGCTGTGGGTTGGTTGGCCTATGCTTTGAGTCTAAGCCAGCTCTGCTGAGACTGAGTGATCTAGGAAGGCCTCATCATCAGGGATCTCAGATGCATTGGTTGGGATCTCTCTCCACATGATCTCTCATCCTCCAATAGGCTATCTCAGGCTTGCTCTCACGATGGCCGCAGTTCCCAGCAGCAAGAGAGAGCAAGCACCAACATGAGAACTTGTGAAGCCTCTGCTTGTATCCTGTTTATTGGCCAAAGCAAGTCTCCTGGTCAAGCTCAGATTCAAGGAGTGGAGAAATAAATTCTACTACTTGATGGGAGGAGCTAGAAATATTGTGGTCATTTTTCCCCCCCTGATCTATCACAGTTAAATTTGCATTATGGAGAATGGACTGGAACATGGCAAGCCCTCAGCAAAAAGAGGGGTAGGTGAGAGTTGCAATAATCTAAAAGAGCAGCAGTCATGGATAGTGGCAGTAGAGACAGAGATATTGAGAATTCAAGAAATACTTAGGAGACAGGATTAACAGACGTGGTGATTAAGGATGTGTGTGTATGTGTGCGTGGGTGTGTGGTGGTCGGGAGTATGTTCAGAATAAAAGATGCTATTCATGTTTTCAGTTTGAGCTTCTGGGTGAAATTAGATTCATAATAGTCCTTCTGTGGGGATTCTTTATTGATACATTTTTACATTTATAGCTAAATTAGACTAGTCTAAAACGTTTAATTTCTACTTGACCCTACAGCTAAATATGAGAAAGAGAACCAGAAGTACAGATCTTTCTAGGCAGAGAAGATGCAGAGAGCTTTTACCTGTTCAGACAAACATGATGATTTTTCTAGTCATTAAAAAAATTTTTCTCAGAACATTGCTTGTACATCTGCTATGGACTGAAGGAATGGGTCATTATTTAAACAACTGGTTCAGTTAGTGAAATATTTATGGGATACCCTCTATGCCCAAGTTACTGTGCTAAGTCTTTAGGTCAATTTAAAGAGACATAAGCCCTTGACTTGATTCCATTTGTGTTGGTGAATGGGCCATGTTTAAGTACCTAGAGAATGGTTTGTCACAGTTCAGAGCTGTAGGTAGTGTTGAATCAATGGGAACGATTGTAAGGTCTTCCAGAAGTCCTGAAGAGGAAGCAGGATTCAGAATCCAAGCTGTTTAGGTAGGAATCAAATGGGTAGAATATATACTCTGGAAGGTAATTCAATTTTAAGTCAGTTTCCTAGAAAAAGTTGATGTGTTTGGGCTGAATTACTTTGACAACTGAGTTACGAAAAAACAGACCACAATAGGTTTCTTTCTATGTTGGATGCTTTATTGCTAGCTCTTCTGCATTTAGCAAAACTCTTATATAAAGGCTTATTTAATAGTCTTAAAATGTTTTTCCTTATAATACTTGTTATAGTGAAAATGTAGTGCCACTCCCCCGCCTTTTTTGCAAATTTATAGAAAATGATATGGACGACTGAAGCTACTATCTGGGTAATTCAGCTTTCCACAATTTAGGTAAAAAATGTAAATATGATATATATACAGACGGTGCCAAAAAAATGTATACACATTTTAAGAAAGGAAAAAAAATGGGCTGGCCGAGTGGCACGGTGATTAAGCGCTGGCTTGGGAAGCCAGCGGCCCCAGTTCGGGTCCCACATATGAGGGTCAGTGACACTGCCCTCAAAAAAAAAAAGAAAGGAAAAAAACTGTGTTAAAATTATGCTGATGGGAACCACTTTGAGCATCTCTTGTAATTGCAGAATCAAACATGACTTGTATTCATCTTTTGTTATTGGTATATATTTTTATAATTTTAATACAGTTTTTAAAATGTGTATACATTTTTTTGGATATATATATATATATATATATTTATATTTATATTTGTTTGTTTTTTTCTAGATAGTTGTTATAAGGTTAGCCTTGGGTCAGAGCTTCCAATGTGGCCTTAATTTCTCTCTCTGATTTTACATTGTATTAATGTAGACACTTTCGATATTGAAAGCAAGGTTAGAGTATCTCGTTTAGCCATTTTAAAAATGCTTTGGTACTTGCATGTGATGATTAGGGAACCCTTGTTTTACTTTCTAAGGAAAAATAAAGTCTCTATAATATTTAGACTATTTTTGCAACTGCTAATGATGGTGATAGATAATCAAATAATGCTTGCTAACACTTGATATCCAGTCCTCTTTCACAGGAACCCTATAATGTAAGCACTATTTCATCCCATTTTACAGATGATGAATCTGAGGAACAGAGTAGTTAAGACACTTGTCCAAGACCACATAGTGGCAAAACCAAGACTGAAACCTGTGGAAGGTTGGATTATGGTTCAAAAGTACTCATGTTCTCACCAGGGGAGGAGTATACTGGCCCATCCCACTGGTGTTGGGCTTGGCTATGTGACTTGCTTTGGTCTCATGGTGGGTGGAGTGTACTTTACCACTAGCTGCCTTTGAGCTTGACCATAGACTTGAATTGGCCAATGGGATATTAGCAGAAATGATGCAAACAGAGTCTTGATATGTGCTCATGCGAATGCGCTTGTGCTCTTGCATTTCTGCCGTTATCATAAGAAGAACATGCCCCAGTTAACCTACTGATCCAAAGAAGAAGAGAGACATGTTGAGTAGACCTAGACTCAACCAACAGCATGAAGCCAAGCCCAGCTGAGCCCAGCCTGGATCAGCAGAGCCACCCCAGCTGACCCACAGATGGGAGAGTGAGAATAAGTGATTGTATTTAAATTTGGTGCAATTGCTACACAGCAAGAGCTAACTGATAAAGAGCCTAACTAGTCTAAAGCTAAGAACCTGCACTGTTAATTACTATTAATGCACTGAATTCGGAATTATTCCTAAATGACATTTCTAAAACAACTACATTGAGAAGTGCCAGTAGTCTCAAATGATAAACGCTGTGACAGAATCTGATGGATACTATTATAGAAGTATTCTCCTTGAAAGTTACATGTCTTCATATCCCTTTCTCTCACTTCTTTTAAAATTAAGAATACAGATATTTGATTTTGTTTAATGTCCAAATCACACAGCTCATATGTATATTTCTTGGTCCTCAGCTTCCAGATGTAGTCCACTTATGAGTTAAGGAACATGTCTGGCACTCTGAAACAATATCTGAGATGGATAACTGAGCATGTTTTGAATGACACAAATGGTTCCTGTCCACAGAAAAGCAATGACAGGGAAGGAAATGGAAAACTGGATACTTACAATAAAAATAACTAACAACTTGAAGAGGTTTGTTCTGCACCGATGGGCCAGAGATGTAAAATTTAGATAGAGATGTGGACAATAGCTACCTGAGCAATGACAGACTTTGTTTTTCACCTTTAAAGATGTTGATCTTATGCATTTAAAACAGGGCTGAGAAAAGTGGAAAGCAGGTCAAGGTCTTGGTTTGAGCTTGCCTACGTTAGATCTCTGAAGCTTTAGGGCATAAAATAGCATGGGAGATTATATAGTTTAGAAACACAGAGTGATTATCTAGCTTCCTCCTGTGGACTGTACATTTATTTCATGTGGTATTTTCTAAAATATATCCTGAGAGTTTGGGATTTTGTGGGTATATAGGTTTTGCAAATGCATGATCACTCAAAAGGTTCATAAAATTTTTTATTGCAGGAATTCTCCTAGACTTTAATATACTATGATACATGATGAATCTTCCAGAGAGGGAATAGCATTTCCTAGGCTATTTGTTCACAAATACTGTTCAAGGAGTACCTCCCAGGGCTAAAGTGACATAAAATATATATTGAGGAATTTTGTGTAACGTACGAGTATTTCTATTATGAAATCCTGTTCCTTCAGGGATCCTGGTCTACCATATTCTTATAATATCCAGTGAAACAAGTAGATGATAAGCTTTATTGGCCAGGTTCTTCTTGATACAGAAGGGGAACCTGCCTATGTAAGTCTACATGGTAGTGAGTAAGAGGTGAGTTCTGGCACCTGGCTGCATGGAATCAAATTCTGGGTTTATCACTTACTAAAGGGTGTAAGGTTGGGTGCCTGTGCCTCAGGTTTCTCATGTATAAATAGGAATGATAATTAAAGTACCTTAATCTCATAAATTTGTTGTCAGGATTTAATGCGATAATAACTGGGAAGCAGTTAGAATAGTGCTTGACACATGGTAGATTCTCAATAAATATCTTAAATTATAATTATTATATATCTGATAAGGGACTTGTATCCAGAATATATAAAGAAATCTTGGGGGCCGGCCGAGTGGCATGGTGTTTAAGAGCTGGCTTGGGATGCCAACGGCCCTGGTTCAGATCCCACATACGAGGGCCAGTGACACTGCTCTCTAAAAAGAAAAAAAAAGAAAAAAAGAAATCTTGAAACTCAATAAAAAAGACATCATCCAATTCCCCAGTTAAACAAGGGCAAAGGATTTGAATAGATATTTCTCCTAAGAAGACATCCAGATGGCCAATAAACATGACAAGTTGCTCAACTTCATGAGTCATCAGTGAAATGCAAATCAAAACTAAAATAAGATACCACTTCACTCTCACTAGGATGGCTATAATGGAAAAGACAGATAATAACAAGAGTTGGAGGGGATGTGATGTGGAGACTTTGGAACCCTCACACATTGCTGGTGGGAATGTAAAAATGGTGCAGCTTCTTTGGAAAACAGTTTGGCAGTCCCTAACTCATGTCGTTATCATATAGGTCAGCAGTTCCATTTCTAGGCATATACCCAAGAAAAATAAAAACACATTCACACAAAAACTTGTACATGCAATGTCATAGCAAAATTATTCATAATAACCAAAAGCAAAAACAACCCAATGCTCATCAGCTGATGAATGCATAAAAAATGTGGCCTATTCACACAATGCTATATTATTCAGCTATAAAAAGAAAGGTAGTCTTTATATGTGTTACAACATGAACAAACCTTGAAAACATCTTAAGTGAAAGAAGCCAGTCACAAAAAGCCACATATTGTGTGATTCCATTTATATGAAATATCAAGGATAGCAAATCTATGGAGACAGAAAATAGATTTGTGGTTGCCTAGGACTGGTGGGGAATAGGGTCTGGAGAGGAGCAACTGCTAATAGTTTTTTTTTAGGGGGATAAAAATGTTCTAAAGTTAAATCATGGTAATAGTTATGTGAACCTGTGAATATAGTAAACATTGAATTATACACTTTATTTATTTATTTATTTAGTTTCAGGTATACAAAACAATGTAATAGACATTTACATCCCTCACCAAGTGATAACCCCCTTCCCCCAATCTACTTTCCCTCTGACATCGTATATAGCTGGTACAATTTCATTGACTATTGAATTATACATTTTGAATGGGTGAATTGTATGGCATATGAATTATATCTCAATAAAGCTGTTACAATTATAATTATTATTACTATGCAGAATGGCTGGCACTAGGTTGTAGGACTTCTTAAATCATAGAAATGTCTCGTATCATTTGGATCCCTTCCATAGCTGCTAATTGTGCTGTAGAAGTAAGACTCTCCAGTGAGGTCTGAAATATGAGTTGGAATGGTTGGGAAATTGCTCCCCCTCCTTATGATTATGATACAGCTTTGTGCTGAGGCCCCTGTCTGATTACAGTCTTGGTGTGTGGTTGCTGAAAGGGATGAGAAAAGATGTGGATGAGGCCAAATCCACAGCCCATTGAGATGATCATGACCAGGTGGCTTTGCTTCCCGCTCCCGGGATAGAGAATTCCTCCTCCTGTGCAGACTGGCCCTTGGGGAATTTCTCTTGTAGAGTCCACAGCTGGGAAGTGATTCCTTCAGTTTGGTTATGAGGTCTTATTCCCTTTATGTCTTTGGAAATGAGCTCATTATTTGTGTTTTAAAAAACAGAATGTAAAATCACTTCCTTTCAACCAGCTAGCAGCATAGCTGGGCAAACTATGGTTTTATATTTTGCATTGAGAATTAGACTGGGAACAACTTCTTCCTCTTCCTTTCCCTCTCCCCCCCCCACATCTTCCCCCACTCCTTTTATCCTCATATACATTATTTTATACTGAACTGTTTGAGGGATTGTTGCAAACATCATCATGACGTTTTACCCCTAAATACATCATCCTAAGAAAGAGGACATTCTCCTTCATAAGCATGATAGGACTGCGACCCCCAGGAAATTTAACATTCATAAAACACTATTATCTAATATACAGACCATATGCAAATTTTCTCAGTTCTAGATTGGGAACATTTTGACGGCCTTTCTAGGGCCTCCAAGTCTTATTTAGGTGGGCTGCTTTTGTGCTCGTCATATGATCTTATTTTCTATTAACTTGTCCTCACTCAGCGAGGCTATGAGTTCACAGATTTGCTCACAGTGGAGATTGAGCATGCTACCAACTCTTCTGCTCACAGCGCCACCTAGTGTGCTTCATATGGTAGATGCTCAACAAATGCTTGAGGGATTGGCTTGAACTGAGCACGTTGACAGTCAGAGTCCATGTTGTAAAGATGTATGTTGGTATTTCTGAGTGTCTACTTTTAAAGCTCACTGTGATTTGCCATTGATGCCCTTTTCTCCTTCGTATTTCTTGGCATTGCCTTTGGTCTTTTGTATACCGCACCTCTATCTAGTAGTTTGCTAAGAATGATTCCCCATAAATGGTTGTGGAATTGATGAATAAACAAATAAATGAATAATCAGTTGGATATTGAAGTGACATGTGAGAGGCACACCTAAGATGGGTTTCCAACATAGGTCCAGTCATGGTGGGTAGAGGAGTCTGTGTTTTGTCTAAATGAGAGGTTGGCCCTCTTCTGTGAGAGGTTGCTTCTCAGTAGGAGATTATGGCAAAGTTTAAAATTTAATTCTCTCCAAATTCACAATCTGGCAAGAGCAAGACCACATGGTTGTATTCTAGGTTTACAGGCAAGGGTATGCGTGTTGTAAAGTTGTTGGTTATTGACCAGTAGAAAGGCAAACATAACATGTAGAATAGATGGATTCAAAGCATTGTGGAAACATTGCTCACAGGAAGCCTTTGTGTGTGTGTGTGTGTCTGTGTGTGTGTGTGTGTGAGTGTGTGATCACAAGTGGCTGAAGCCAGATGAAGCAATGGCTAAAACTGACAAAACTAAGCAGTTCCCAGACAAACCAGTTGTTTGAAGGACTGAGTTTATATGTGTAAGTAACATGGCAAGACAAGGAAGGAAGGGAGAGGAAGGAATAGGTCCGTCTCTTTAACCAACTTTTCTTTCCAGAGAAATGAGGGGAGCCAACATCTGCTCTGGAGTGTGTGAGACACACAGTTGGCACATGGCCTAGTGATAGCAATGCCAAAGGAGATGGAGATTCTCTAAATATCATGCTTCAGGTGAAAATGAACCAGTTGGGGGTTAAGGTCGTTTCTTCATTACATCATGCATGGAATAGGGTCTCTGAAAGGTGATATCAAACAGGATGAGGAACATCTGAATGAAGGTGCATAGGCTTCATTGGAGTCAATAAATAGGCAACTTAAGATTTCACTTACATGGGCCGGCCGAGTGGCGCCATGGTTAAGCGCTGGCTTGGGAGGCCAGCGGCCCTGGTTCGGGTCCCACATATGAGGGCCAGTTACACTGCCCTCAAAACAAACAAACAAAACAAAAGATTTCACTTACATGTGGAATCTAAAAAAATCCCAAACAAACAAAACAGAAACAGAATCATAGATACAGAGGACAAACTGATGGTTGCCAGAGGGAAGGGTTTGGAGGTGGGTAAAGGTCAAGGGATTAAGAAGTATAAATTGGTAGTTACAAATTAGTCACAGGGCTGTAGCATACAGCATAGAGAATATAGTCAATAATATTGTAATAACTATATATGATGTCAGGGGGTGCTTGACTAATTGGGGTGATCACTTCATAAGTTACATAAATGTCTAATCCCTATATTGTGCACCTGAAACTAATACAATATTGTATGTTAACTGTTTGAAAAATAAAAAAAATTATCTTAAAAAGTATGCAGCAGGGCTGGCCGAGTGGCTCAGATGGTTAAGAGCTCGCTCAAGAGTATGAGCTGAGTTCTGAGCAACAGCAGTTCAATGCCCAACCTGAGCTGAGCTGCCGCTGAGATGCCAACAGGTGGCAGGATGGCTTAGCTAAAAAAAAAAAAAAGTATGCAGCACAAAAAACAGGCAAGTTAAGATACTGACTAGTTTCATAACAAATGGAGCTGTTGTCTTCCTCTAGCAAATATTTAGGTGATCATTTGGGTAATAACTTTGTGTAGAAGGAGAATCCTTGAAGATGGAGACCAAAACTCTTTATCTAATATCAGTTACAAACATTTCTACAAATGCTACTAAGAGGGTACAGAACACTAGAGGAATGGCAGTTTGTAAGCCGGGACCAAGGTATACTTTGAAATGATTTTCATAGTTGTCTATCTGTCCAGTAAGCATTTAGTGATTATGCACTATGGAGAGATCTGTTATGAATGTAATAAATGTGGTCAGCCCTTTGGCTGACAGAATCTGCATAGCATTCTGTTCCTTTATTTAGCCCTTTAATTTTTTTCAGCTGATGCCTTTTAACTCCAGCCCGTGTGTTCAGCTATTTAGGCTTTGGAACCAAAGGCAACCCTAGTCAGGGAGATTTTAAGGAAGTCTAGCTCAACAGACACGACCAAGCCTCAACCTTTATAGCATAAGCTCTCTGCTTAATGGAGACCACTGGACTCAGGCTGCCATATTCTAGAACTGCATACTGTGTGAATAGTGGTTCCTGGAATTCTGCAGTGTACATACAACTTGTGCAGCTTAACATGGCAACCCTCCATAGGAAGCAGTTGTTCTCACATCCTTTGTCCCTTCCAGTGAATCTATACTACAGTGTCCTTATGTAAAGATAATAAAAATAAAAAAGGAGTCAGGCCAATTTCTGGTTTGTTATATCTCAGAGAATTCACAATTCTATGAGAAACTCTCTGGTAGTTTTTAGAGGGTAGGTATTGTCTTGGAAAACTTTGAATCTCACTGAGGATGCTGATAAAATTGACCTGGAACCAGAAGTGAATAATTTAACTTCTAGTCATGCTATTATAAACTAGAATTCAAATCCGTTTGTAGAACACAAATTTCAGTACAGAGTGTTACCTTTTGGGGAAAAATTCAAGTGCATTCATGGTAGAGGATAGAATTTCAGATTATGTACTGAAAGAGTATGGAAATTGCCATCTTATTTACTTGGATCTATAGCTTTGGCTCTGTCCACTGTGATTGCCAAAGTGGATTCAGCCAGGAATAGAAACATAAAGAAAAAAACATGTATGCACCATTCTAGCTATCCAAGTTTTTGGTAGCAGTAAAGGCCTCAGGCTTAATTTTAGCTGTGATGGTTCTGCAGTGCTTTGGCCTAGTGGTTCCTACATATTGCCTAGGCCTTGTGTGTCACGTGCAACAGTAATACAAACACCACATAAAAGTCATCTAGGCTGTGGAAACTTCCCATAGTTGAACAGAGCTTAATCTTAATGCTCTGCTAAGGTTATATGGAGTTGTTAAGCATTGCTGTGTATTTTCCCAGTTACCCAGGCCTTTTAATGTGTTAAAGATGCCACTATATCTTCATGTTTAAACCCACCTGTCTGTACTATCTTTCCATTTAGTTGTATTCTTTGGAACTTAGGAACTTCATTTTCTTCCTTAGTTGTACAAGGGAAATCTTACATGCATATTAAGTACCCAAGAAATATCAGATACCTCAAAAATCATCCAGACCATTTGGGATCTTTAAAGCAGTGTCTTCACTTGTATTCCAGGGATAAAATAAAAGTGCTGTGTTAGTAAGATTGCCTGGACCTGATGCGTTGTGTCTGATGGCCAGAGCGGTAGCGAATCTGCTGACAGGCTTGGACAGAAAAAAATATAAAAACCTACTTTGAAATATCTGTGCAATGCTGCTTCAGGGAAATGCTACTTTTAAAGAAATGAAACACATTATTTAGGGTTGGTGGATGTAATCCAGGCCTTTGAAGATGGGAAGAAGATCTTAATTAGAAATAAAGGGAAGACTGAATGCTTTTATGGAGAAGCCAACTTTAAGAGGTTTGTTTATCAGAGATGCAGATGATATATATTGTGTACTGGCTGCAGCCCTTCTTTGACAAAACCAAAGCCTTCAAAGTTACTGGAGTGCATCTGACCACAAGTTTGTTCAGCATCTAATGAGCAGGCATTAATCTTGTAAAACTTGGAGGGAGTTCATAAAAGGACAATGAAGATGATTTAAAGCTTGGAAAATAAAACCTAAAAGGAAAGGTTAAAACAATTCCCATTATTAGCTTGGCAAAAAGGAGATGAGGAGTGAGAATTTCCAGTCAATGCAAAGTTATTTTTGGTGGGATGGCATGCTTAATGAGAAACGATTTCCCAGGGATTCCAAATTTTCTCCTTTGTTGGTCTTATTATGAAAATAAATTCATAGGAAAAATTAGGAAGCAGACTATGTTCTAAAACTTTCTCACACAGAGGGGATTCACAAAACTGAAATGGAGATGATGAGCAGAATGTTTGGAGCGAGGGTTTTCTTAGAAAGTACAATATCCCAGGGGCGGCCAGTTAGCACAGTTGGTTAGAGTGCAGTGCTCATAACACCAGGGTTGCCAATTCGATCTCTGCATGGGCCATAGAGTTGCACCCTCCACAACTAGATTGAAACAAGTACTTGACTTGGAGCTAATGGGTCCTAGAAAACCAAACTGTTCCTCAATTAAATTAAAAAAAAGGATGGAGTAGAGGTTTGATCACTGCACTGTATTACTAAAGTGGAGGTGGTATACCTACTGTAATTGAATATATATAGATAGTCACGGGATGTGGATTATACTGTGGAAGAGAGTCAGAGGAAGAGTAATAGATATATATGATATGGGGGGGGAGTGGGGTGGTGTATTGGGGGTGGGGGGTTGTCACTTTGAGGGGTAAAATGTGTAACTATTGCACTGTGTTGTACACCTGAAACTAATTAAAAATAAAATAAAATAAAATTAAAAATAAAAGGAAGTACAATATCCTGTATTTCTGTAGCATTTTTCATAATTGCAATTAATTAATGGCTTGTATACTTATTGATCTAATGTCTACCTTTCTGGCTAGACTGTAAGCATCACAAGGGCAGAAATTGTTTGTGTTTTCATCATTGCTTTTGAAAGCTTAACACTGTGCCACATGGGGAATGTATTCAAGGTCTGACAATTAAGTTCGAGAACTTGTTGCAATGATATTGCTAACCTTTTTTGATATCAGAGGGATTATTCATTATGAATTTGTTCCAACTGGACAAAACCAACTTTACTATTTGGAAGTGCTGAAAAGGCTGCATGAAAAAGTTAGACGACCTGAACTTTTGCCAACAATTCAAGGCTCTTGCATCACTACAATGCACCAGCTCACACAGCACTGTCTGTGAGGGAGTTTTTAGCCAGTTAACAAATAACTATATTGGAACACCCTCCCTACTTACCTGATCTGGCCCCCCAATGACTTCTTTCTTTACCCAAAGATAAAGGAAATATTGAAAGGAAGATATTTTGATGGCATTCAGGACATCAAGGGTTATACGATGACAGCTCTGATGGCCATTTCAGAAACAGAGTTCCAAAATTGCTTTGAAGGGTGGACTAGGTACTGGCATCAGTGCATAGCTTCCCATGGGGAGTACTTCAAAGGTGACCATAGTGATATTCAGCAATGAAGGATATAGCACTTTTTCTAGGATGAGTTCACGAACTTAATTGTGCAACTTTGTATGCATATAATATTTTAAACAAAAATGGGATCATCCTGTAGATTATGTTCCATAACTCCCTTACTTTTAATAAAATATTGTGACAATCTTTTCATGTTATTATTCTACACTATCACTTCAATGACAGCAAGGTGTCCTGCCATATGCATGTGGCCTTAGGTATTTAACCATTTCTCTGTTGGGGGACATTTAGGTTGTTTCCAGTGTTTCTTGTTTCCAACAATACAGCAATAATCATAGTTGTAACTAAACCCTTCTTCACAGACATTTTTAAAAGATTATTACAAGAGATGGCAAGATGCTGTTCACTGAAGGTATTGAAAACATGGCAAATATTGATTTAGCCAGTTTTGCTATAGTCCTGTATGGAAGCAGGGAAATGGATTTGATGACCTCAGGATTGTATTGTGCTTGGAACCTTTTATGAGTATTTACCACTGTCTTAGTCTGTGGGGGCTGCTATGTAACAGAATACTACAGACTGGGTAACTTAAACAATAGACATTTATTTCTCACAGTTTTGGAAGCTGGCAAAGCCAAGATCCAGGCGTCAGCAGATTTGGTGTCTGTTGAGGGCCAGCTTCCTGGTTCATATATGGCCATTTTTCATTATGTCCTTACATGGCAGAAGGGACGAGAGAGAGCTCTCCAGGGTCCCTTTTATAAGGGTACTAATCTCATTTACAAGGGCTGCACCCTCATGAACTAATCATTGCCCAAAGGCCCCACCATCCAGTACAATCACATTGGGGGTTAGGTTTCAACATATGAATTTGGTGGGGTGGGCGGGGGGACACAAACATTCAGTCCATTGCAATGACTGTCTATTTTAAGCTACTCACACACTTGTATTACTTATTGGAATGGTGAGTTTGTAAAAGTTATGGAGAAGGGAAGTAAACTCTTTTGAGATAGGCGAGAAAACAAAGTATTTTAAACAGAAATCACAGTATCAATTTGCTTTTGTCATTTAAGATTTGTCAGCATCAGAGTGGCTGGCAAACTGAATCATGATACATAGGAAAGTACTGACTATTTTCTCAGACCTAGCGGAGCACACTCTTTTTTTAATTTTTTTTACACTGAAAAACTAAAGCCAAGTTCAGATTTTTCTTAAAAATGAAAGTAGAGAATTTTATTTTTTATTTTTTTTTTTATTTTATTTTATTTATTTATTTTTTAAATTTTATTTTATTTTTAATTAGTTTCAGGTGTACAACACAGTGCAATAGTTATACATTTTACCCCTCAAAGTGACAAACCCCCCACCCCCAATACACCACCCCACATCCCCCCATATCATATATATCCATCACTCTTCCTCTGACTCTCTTCCACAGTATAATCCACATCCCGTGACTATCTATATATATTCAATTACAGTAGGTATACCACCTCCACTTTAGTAATACAGTGCAGTGATCAAACCTCTGAAAGTAGAGAATTTTAGAGGTGATGCTCCTCATAGGTGCTGACATTTAAGGAAATGAATCATTTCTAAGGAGTGATTCATAATGCAAATGTCTGTGAATAGAATTCTATCTTTTCAATCGCTTTCATGATCAAATTGGAGATGTGTCCTGAAAAAAAAAAATCAAAAAGTATTCAAATGTGGCTTTTAGAGTCTATATACCCGATGCTGTTTTCTTCAACTGCCATACTCTTTGTATAAGTCAGGTAGTCCTAATGTTTTTCTCCATTGTGATTGTGGCTAGCTTTGCTGTGATTTGTCATGGTATTACCCACAAATGCTCCGAGATTGAGACCTTCCTATTTGAGGACATACTTCTTCTCTCTTTTCTTTTTTTTAATTGTGAAATAAACATTTTATTTAAAAAAAATTAGTTTCAGGTGTACAACACAGTGCAATAGTTATACTTTATACCCCTCAAAATGACAACCCCCCTCCCCCAATTCGCCACCCCACTCCTCCCCCCCATATCGTACATATCTATTACAATTCCTCTGACTCCCTTCCACAGAATAATCCACATCCCGTGACTATCTATATAGTCAATTACAGTTGGTACAATATTGTACAACATCAGCTTCAGGTGTACAGTGCAGTGATCAAGCTGTACTCCATCCATGAAATGGTCTCCCTAACAAGACATGTGACCATCTGACATCCCACAAAATATTTACAACATTATTATACTCCCTGAACTGTCTTTCACATCCCTGTGACAATACTGTAGTTACCTATTTATGCTGTCTAATCCCTTCCCCTGATCCCCACCCCCCTAGCAACCCTGTTTTTCCTCTATATCTATGAGACTATTTCTGTTGACTTTGCTCATTCATTCAGTTTTTCATATTCCACATATAAGTAAGATCATATGATATGAGCTGCCTTGGATCTTCTCTCTTTTCTTGATTTTTCCATTTGTCTTGCACTGAATTCTGTGTTCCTGGCTGCTGCCTGGTGGTGTTGGCTATTGTCCCCCTTTGCTTTCTGTAGTCTCTTTTGGGCACTACAAGTCTTTCTAGGGCTGTTTTTCTCAATCCATAAATTAAACAAATTTCATGTGACCCTAGATTCCATATGAATTCCTTTGGGGCCAGGAGTGGGGGTGGCATGGGAGACGCTCCCCCTTTCCTTCTGTATTGGCAATCAAAGCTCTTGTGCAAGAAGTGGTGGCATCCTAAAGGTTAGAGTTAGATGGTGAGTTGAGTAAGAGAGTAATTTACACAGCTATCAAGGGCCAGGGCAAGCCACAGAGTAGACCCTGGTTAAGGGAGACTATTGTCCACTTCAGGGCATCTGTACTTGCTATTTCCCCTGCCTAGACCACCCTTCCCTCATTCTCATGGATGTCTGAGGGGCCTGACATTTTACCTTGCATGTAAGCTGTTAAGTTAACCTGCACCATTTTATGGATGCTGGCAGAAGACATGACACTCCTGGGTTGGAGACAAAGGACTTTATTCTTCACAGCAATATCTGTAGCCACAGTATCAGCATTTTCTTATGCTGGTTCCCTGAGTCCCAGTTCCCATGGGGAGGGCCAGGTGACACCAGCATATGTAGGGTTGTCTTATAGGAATGGAACTCTGAGATTAGGAAATCTGAATCATTTAAAGTGGGTAATAAGCATGGCTGTCCTTTTCTCCAGGGCAAGTATTATTTTTATGATACTGGACAGTGAGTGATGTGCTTAATTTTGGAGAGACATTATCTCTACCTTTCATGCGTCTTTGCTATATAAACATCCCTGAATAGCTATCCAGAACAAAAGCAGTCAGTGCCTTTGCTCCTAAATTGTGCAAAAATGCACCACACCCATAGAGAATTGTCTCCCACCAGTGACTTGCTCTCTCATTTCCTTTGGATCTCTGTTCAAATTATCACCTTGTCAGTGAAGCTCACCCTGAGCTTCTTATATCAAATACGCACTTATGATCACTTACATCAAATGTAAGTCATCATGATGACTCCTTATCATCACTGGAATGCTAAACTGTATATACTTAGCTTGATGTTGCTGTTGTCTATAAACTGCAGGCTCTGTGATGGCAGAGACTGTGTTATTCAAAGCTGTATCTTCTGAGCCTAGCACAATGCCTGGAATACAGTAGACATTCAATAAATATCTGCCAAATGAATCAGTACATAAGCAGCAGTCAAGAAGATTACAAAAGAGGTCCATTTTCACTTTCTAAATATGAAATTAGATTACTCTTGGTTTGTCTCAGCCCATAATTTACCTGCCCCTGCTCCAGCTGTTAGCACTGTGCTAAGCACCCAATTTGTGTTCACTCCTGGCTTTCTGGCCTTTTCCTGGGGCTGGGCTGCCCCTCTGTGCATACTCCTTCCTGTCTCTTGTCCAGCTCCAAATCCTGGCTCCTTACCTTATGGTCCTTTATCTGTCACTGCCTCATGTCCCAACACATTGTGGCAACCCTTTGAAAAATCAGCCAGTGGTGTGCTGGTAGACTGGCTCTCTGAATAAAAGCTGGTATGTGTAGCATTTGCAGATTCTGTGGTATAAATGCTCTGCCCAGGGCTCACTGCAAGACACCAGTGGATTAACAGCTGGCTTCCTGAATGTTTTTTTTTTTAATTTTAATTTCTTTTTTTTTTTTTGAGGGCAGTGTCACAGTGCCCTCCCATGTGGGACCTGAACCGGGGCTGCAGGCTTCCCAAGCCAGCGCCCAACCGCCGTGCCACTCGGCCGGCCCCTAGACTTCCTGAATGTTTAACTGATCTCAAGGAGCTGCTAGGAGCTGGCTCCAGCACACCATCATAATAAGAAAATAACATAGATGTAGTATCAGGGCTGTCTTTTACTTGGCAAAATAATATAAAGGTATGAAGAAAAATATATCATGGGTCAAGAGAACCCTTTACCATAAACTGGATTTCTCGTTACTTCTTGTTCCCATATCCTGTGCTAAGAGTGGCTCTCATACTCGGGCTTGCATTAGAATTACCTGGAGGGCATGTTAAAACAGACAGCTGGTCCCACCCCCCCAGAGCTTCTGGGTGGGGCTTGAGAATTTGCATCTCTCACAAGTTCCCAGGTGAGGACACTGAGGGCCCTGAGACCATGCTTTGAGAGTTACTGCCCTAGTGGGATCACATGCAAGATAGTTTGCCCCAAATCAGTTTCAAAGTGCTAAGTGGGAGACGTAAGTTTTTGTAAATAAACAGTGTATCTGGAGCAAAGAGAGGAAAAGCCTCAAAATCAAAGAAAAAAGTTCAAAATGTATTTATCAAATAACTTCAGATGAGAGCGCTAAGTAACTAAAACTCATTGCTGCAGGTCTTCAGGATGGTGAAAAGAGAGTTTCCAAGTGTGTGTGAAGAAACAATCCCTAGGTTTATAACTCGGCTGTAGCCAGGTTTGTAGCACTGTATTGGGTTTCCAAGTGTGTGTGAAGAAACAATCCCTTGGTTTATAACTCTGTTGTAGCCAGGTTTGTAGCACTGTATTGGGTTTCTGAAGGATGAGGTTGAGCTGGAAATGGTTCTGATGAGTGCATGAATCTTGAGGCTTTCTGGGTAACCTCTCCTTTAGATGAAACTGAACACTAGATCACTTATTTAAGGGCCTGCATTTCAAACAACCTTGAAAAAACTTATTTATCTATTACCATGTGGTACTCATGCAAATAAGAGGGCTTGGGCAAAGAGGAACACTTAGCCTTGATTAGATGGGACATATTAGCTTCCTGAAATTTTCTCACCTGTTTAAGCAGCTCTCAATCACAAATCCTGACAGGATAGACACTCACTGTAGGAAGGATTAACAGAGCTCAGCTAAACCCAAGGGGTGTCACACTTATCCTAGATCTCTGGGGCAATGTGTGGTTCTGTTTCCCTCCGGAGGCCCTGAGGCCCCATGTGGTAGCCTCTCTCTTTGCATCTCTCCAGAAGGATGATGCTGTAAGACATACTATTCTGAGCCTGGCATCTTTTTTAACCCCAGGGCTGGCTAATTCACGGACAGCAGGGCCAAACAAGATAGGAATGTGATTGAACATGGGGACTGCTGTTGGAACAGGGTGCCAGTAAAAGCCCAATTTTTCTGAGTTGAGCTCTATTGTTATTTGCCAGGGATCAAAACTGTCCTTCGCACTTAGGCACAGTTTGTTTTGACAAGCGCTACTCTACTCGAAAGTGGTAGAAAGGAAAGACAGTTCATTACCAGACACCTCCTTGGCACAATAGCCTCTCTGACAGAGTATCCTTTTTCACGGAGGGGAAAGAGAGGCCAAGCCTCTCTATCTTACCAGGGTTTCTCTGTACTAAGAAAAATCAGCTTGATCGCTCTGGGGATTGCTATGTGACATCTGTAATTCAATGAAGCCACTTTCTGCTTGGTGGCCTGATGAAATCACCAGCCTTTATGTAGCCCACAGGTTTTCTTTATCCTTCTGGAAGGACTGAACCCCAGGGTATCAGAGGATGTTGTGCCTCCAGGAGGAAGCAACTTACCTTTTATTTGAGGAATCTGTAGCTTCCATTATGACCTGGACATCTCTTCAGGTCAAGAGATCCTCTTGTCCAGGATGGCTCTCTTCAGCTTTTAGATTTAATTGTTAGCAATGCTCATGGGCACACAAAACAATGCCTACCCCAGTGGTTCTCAGAGTGTGGTCCTGAGAGCAGCAGCAGCCCTGGGACCTTGCTCCAAATGCAAGTTCTTGGGCTTCACCCACAACTGCTGATGAAGAACTGTGGGGCGGGGCCCAGCATTCTGTCCTTAACAAGTCCTCCAGGTGATTGTGATGCATGCCAAAGTTCGAGAACCACAGGCCCAGGGAACCTTATCACCTGCAGGCATTTTGTAGCAGCAGACAGCAGTAGCTTTGAGGCATTTGGATGAGCTGTTTCTTGGCAGTCATCCTTTACACTCTGTTTGCATTTTAAATAATACTCATTTCTTCCCTGGCATCTCTGCTTAATGATAAAGTGGCACTCTGGCTGTTTAAAAGGTAAGCGAAACTGCTTCTTGGTAAGTCTAGATGTAAAGGCATATAAATAAAGGGAGACAAGCTCTTTAGTATCCATCTTTTAGCTACTGTGATTGTGTGACTGGAACACTCACTCTGATTAACTCTTCCCTCCACTCCAAATCAGAGCATTTCATGTCTATTATTATACACCCTTTCCATTGGTTTGAAATCCCAGCCTGCGCTTGGCAGAACGTTTTGTAATTGCAACATGGTGGCGGGGCCTAGTTTCTGACGTGCCCTTTGGATTTGGATTGACTTAGTGACCCTAGGGCAGGAGCGTAGGTCTTGCTGTGTCCTGGGTAAAGGTATTTTCTCAAAGGTCAGATCACCACTCTCCTTGTGAACATCAGCACACACCAATGCATGCTGACCTTGGTGTTCACGATACATTTGAGGGTATACACAACTCTTTTTTCTGTGAAGGAGTCTAACAGGTCAGACACGTAATATTGGAGATGTTGAAGTACAATTTTGGTTGTTTGGGAAAAAGGTGGGGCCGCTAAGGAAAAGAAACGCTTTCTGGAAGAGATGGATGATGAATCAAGATTTACTTAATAGCTGTGTGATTGTGAGCAAGTTATTGAACCTCTCTAAGATTTTGTTTCCTCATCTGAAAAGTGGTTATAATATAGAGAATGTATGTCTCAGGGTTACTGTGCAAACAAAGTGAGATTATACCTGTAAAGTACTTAGCAGAGTGTCAGCAACCATGTATGTGCTCAGTAGTTGGGGGCCATTTAAACATTTGTACACATGGATGTGACTACACACTCACACACATACATTCATAATCACCCACATATATGCTCTTGCATGTTATACACACATATATATTTATACATGCATGCATATACATACATATAAAACACACACACACACACACAAGCACCCACATATACTAATATATGGTGTAATAATAGGCTATTCCATGAATAGGAATGATCAGATCAGGGTATATATCGCAAACTATTCCTTTCTTTCTCTCTCTGCATACGAGTACACCTTTCCCTACTCATTGTCACTTTTACCTTAAGATGGGTGATCATTCCTATTGAAGTACTGATGTCCTTGGGATTGGTCACTTTGTACCATCTGGGACTTGCTGTGATTTGGAACGGGGGTGAGATGGGACATTCAGAGCACCAGGCTCTGGGGGCACAGTGGTTGTAGCAAAGTATCAGAGACTAGGAGTCTTAGGGATATAGAAGCAGAATCAAGTTGGTGTTTGCATCCCTCCCAGCATGCTCAGAGCTGTCACAGAGTGGAGATGCAGAGGAGACCACCTTGTCCTATGGTACATGTTGCTCTAAGTGCACTATTTTATGCCTCTTAGAATCTTGTCTCTCAGCACATCTTTGGACATGGGCCTTCAGTCACCCAAGTAGCGGGGTGCACATGGCAGTCTTCACAGACCCTTGTGATCTCGCCTCTGCCTACCTCACCCGCCTTGGCAAGTTCCACTCTCCCTTTGGCTCACTATATTCCTACATCATGGGTCTTATTTTAAGATGCTCCATTTTCTCTCACCTCAGGGCCCTTGCACATGTTGTTTTTTCCTGCTTGGAATACTCTTCCCATACTCTTATCCTAGCTATGTCTTATGTACCTTTCAGGCATTAGCTCAAATATCACTTCCTTAGGAGACTTCACCAGCCTCCCCCACACTAGGGTTGTGTCTCTACTATGTGCCCCAAATAAATTTTTAACCCTTGTATCCCCAGAGCTTAACACAGTGCTAAGGCACATGGGATGTGTTAATATTTGCTGTTGAATAAGCAAGTGAGTGTTATATGGATGGTGAGAGTTGGGAGGAGGGAGAAGGAAACGGACATTGGATTCCTTTTTTGACTCTTCTCCGTCTGGTTAAAATTCATTCCTGGACTCCTAGAATAGAAGCTGTTTAAGGAGGGGAAACCACTACAGTGGGAAAAGAAAACAAAAAGATATTTTCACAGCTCATGTGCATTTCCTTCAAATTCTATGGCATGACAAGAATCTCTTATCCTATCAGCCCTGGGGGCTCAATTGTTAGTTTATGGATGTGTGAAATGTATCTTCCCCATAAGCTCTGTTGCAAAATGGGTACTTTATAAATCTTAGAAATACACACGCACTTTACCTTTTCTATCTTAGCAGGTGGGAGCACTAAGAATTTCTGGAGGTTTGAACGTTTCTTTCACAACACCATGCAGGAAGTGGTTTATCATTTTGCTTTGAGTTGATGTTCCTGGTAATAACATTCACATACCTAGGATGGATGCAATTGTTTAGCTGTCACCCCCAAACTTAGTCATACCATTGATCTGACATCAGAAAGTACTTATCCTATTGATCTAGTGTCAGATGGGTGGTATAAGAGTTATAATGGGCTTTGATTGACAGCTTGAGTTGACAGATTATCAAGTTGCATTTTCCCACAGCCAAGCTCCTGACAGGCTTGGAACTTTCCCTTGCCCACACAGATTCCCTATGACCTTTAACTTCTTGTGACATGTGCTAAATCCTCATTTAACAGCACTGGGAATACTCCCAATTCAGCTTATTCAAAATGCACAGATGGAGAGTCTAGAATGATCTACAATAAACTTCACCAAGAGCATTACACTCAAGAGGTAAACAGCGAATGTTTGTTGAATGGATAAATGAGTGAATTTTTTTTTAAAGATTTTATTGGGGAATTGGCGGAAGGGAACAGCGTTGGGGAATTGGGGAAGGGGAACAGACAAGTTGCTGTCTTTTTGTTCTTCAGTTTAGTTGCGGAGGATGTTGCTTCACTGTTGTTATCCTCATTGCGCTCTTCCCGGATGAGGCAGATCGGTCGCCGGCCTCTGATGTCGCTCACTGCAGCTATTGGCAGCTCACGCTGGCTGCCAGCCGCTCACGCTGGCTGCGGGCCACTCACTGTAGCCTATGGCAGCCCACTGCAGCAGGGGCTGCAGCCCACACCATCACCGGGGCTCACACAGCCCAGCTCCAGGTGGAGCTGTTGTTAGCTGTAGAGGGCAGTGTCACTGGCCCTCATGTGGGA
This sequence comes from Aselliscus stoliczkanus, assembly GCA_033961575.1. Lineage (NCBI taxonomy): Eukaryota > Metazoa > Chordata > Mammalia > Chiroptera > Hipposideridae > Aselliscus > Aselliscus stoliczkanus. The sequence continues at coordinate 94,711,354 of CM066737.1, read as the reverse complement.
TCCGAACCGGGGCCGCTGGCATCCCAAAACCAGCGCTTAACCAATGCGCCACTCGGCCAGCCCTGAATGAGTGAATTTAAATTTATGGTTTGTGTATCAAGAAAGGTGGTCAGGGACGGTCAGGTGACACTGACTATGGCATCTTAGGTATTCAGAGCTAGACTGTCAGCATTGGGGACCAGCCTGCATCAGCCATAACAAGTAATCAAGGTCAGCTGGGGCACTGACCAGACTAAGGCGGGCATGCAGGCCCTTAAGTGTGAAATCAGGGGTGCTCAGAGGAATCCTGGCCTGAAGCCCTACCCTTAGCTGTTCAGCTCTGTGGTTTAAAGACTTGCTCCATAGTGTGTTCTTGGATCAGCAGTGGCAGCAGCTCCAGTGGCCTCTGCCCCAGGGAACTTGTGAGAAATGTACATTTTTTTGCCTTCCTCCACTCCTAGGTTGAACGCCAATGAGTTAACAGCTTACTAAAGGCCCCAAGTGTCTGCCCTCATGATAGGGTTTGTAGGTGACTGCTCCAGAGGGTGGAGGCACATCCCCATGATGGTAGGCTGAGATGAATAGAGGCTGAAACCTGCATTTGTGGTGAATATCAGCAAATTCCAGTTCGGACTCAGAAGTCAAACATGGGTCCTGTAATGGAACCCTTTTGTGGGATCGTTAGTAGAATACTGCCATTGAAAAGCGTTTCACCTAGTAGTCTCCATACACTATGACCCTGAGGTCAGAACCACCTGGGGTCCTGGTAAGGATGCATTTTTGGGACCTATCTCATACTGAATCAGATTCTAGGGTGAGCGGTGGGTAGAGCCTGGACAGCCACCATTTTTTCTTGTTTTTTAAACAAATTTTTCAACACCACCCTCAAACACTTTTTTAACTACTGAATTAACTTGGGGAGGAAGAGAGGCTTGACAGTTAGTTATGATTTAAATAAAGCCAAGAGAAGCATTTTTGGGTCCAGAGTTGATTCTGTATACTGCTTATAAAGCCCCGACCAAAATAAAAGCTGGTAGGTTATAACAAATGACAGAGAGGATAGCAGGAAACCTGGCAATTCCAGACATTCAAAATGCTCCTGGATTTGAAAACAGCAAAGAGCTGTACAAACTGAAAATCTTTTGGATTTCTCTTTCTTAACTGTATTTAACCTTCTGTTAAGATAATACGGGAGAGAAATGTAAAGAAGCAGCTTCATTTTTATTTCACTTTTTACTGGGGCTAATAAAATGTATCATTAAAGTTTACATTCTGGCTACTTTACGATAGTACCTATAAACCAGTTGCAAGACTCATTGGAGAAGGTTGTATTGGGTAAATCGTATCATTATTTTAAAATTCATAACAATGCAGCTCTAATTTCAAAAAAGTTGTGTGCTCTCTTGAGTCTTTTTGACAGTTTTGGGAGGTAGGTATATTTATCCCCATCTCTCAGATGAAGCCAAGAAATTGAGTAAATTGCCTACACTGTTGAGAGGTGGGCTTGGCATTTGAATGTAGGTTTTTTTTTGTTTTTTTTAAATAACTTTTAAGCTCATAATTTTCTCTCTATGTCATTTTGTGATTGAGAAAAAAATAACATCGGAAGTGTTTCTTGTAGTAAGTTTGTGAAGTCACACTATAGGAAGGGACCAAGGCGGAGAAGGGAGACTATAAAATTGAGCTAGCTGATCAGAAGGCCAAGTGAGTTTTTTTTGTTCTTGAATGGTTTAATCAAAGTCAATAAACCATTCCTTAGTGGCTATGAAAGAGGTGAGCTGACAGCTGAGGAAATAATCCTGGATGTAGTATTATTACTGACTGGCTCCTGGTCCCTGGAGGTGCAAAGTCCAAGGAAGATGCGGAGTAAATTAGATCAACTAAGGCCTGGGAAAGAATTATGTTTAGAATAAGCAGTGACTGGTCATGCTTGGAAAGTATGAAAAAATGAAGAAATAAAAAAAATAAGGCTTTAAACTTTGAAAAGTTTTATTTGATATATTCCTTTCTCTGTGAGGTAAGTAAGATAAGCATGAATTTATTTTACAGAGAGGAAACTGAGGCTTAAGAATGTTCTGGAATTTACCCAAGGTTGTAAAGAGTAGGATAGCTGACTGGAATTTTCTGACTCCTTTTCTGACACCACAGTACCTAAATATATGTGGAGATTTGTAAATAGTGAAACCTTATTATTAATTGTGTATTTCTTCTGTATTAACTGGTGCTAATACTGGTCAATGTTTATGCTTAGTGAGTTAAATAAGACTATTGATGCCTGAGTCCCCGCCCAGAGATTCTGATTTTAGTTGGTCTAAGGTGTGGCCTGGGATTTGAGATTTTCAGAAGGTGATTCTGATATGCAGTACAGCGAGAACCACTGGACTAGAAAACTCTCCCTCTCTTGCTCTATTATCTTGCCCTTGTTCTCTTTAGGGAACATTTTTGGGAACAAGATGCTATTAACAGTGGACCTCCCATTAATCTGTTAGCATGATAGCAGGCTAGGGAGTAGCCTAGCTAACTCACACTTATAAATGGGAAATGAAAATTTGACACTCAGTCAAGTTTAGAGGCTAGCCTCATCACTCATTCATCCAGAGACCCTCCTGTGCCTGACATAACTAAAGTTCAAGTGCTGGCTAACTTCTACCGTTGTCAATAAGGCTTTTATTTGCTCTTCTAATGCTATGGCAGTTGAGACCTTGTCTTGATGACAGCCATTAGTGAATGCAAATAAGAAATTGTTCCTGAATGTTTACAAATATGTTTGTGTTTTATTTTCCACACCTGCAAAATGGGGCGAACACCAGCACCCTCTTAGAGTGGTGGACACGTTAGATGGGATATATTTGTGCAGAGCACGGAGAACCCTCTGTGGCACTAAGCAGCTCTTCTTCCTGAAGTGCTAGTCATTGCAAATCCTCACCGGGCTTTGTTTTCCTCCTTAGGATTTAGGCTCTACTAAGGCATTCAGGATCTGAAGCATCCAATCAAATCGTGAAGTCTTTCTCTAACAAGAGGTTAGTGTGCAAAATCATGGTATACACAGAGCCCAGATTTAACACATCTGCTAATTGCTGTTCTTTTCAGAGAGGTATTCGAACATTTGTTCATTTGAGATGACATTTCCCAGAGTTTAGCTTACGCTCACATCCGCAATATAAATTCCACTTGTAGTCTAGATTCACAGAAAAAAATACTAGGTAAGTTTTTCATTAATTTAGGTTTTAATTAGACAGTTAAGCTGCATAGACATAAACTTATCAGTTTAGTGTTTGCATTAACTTCTAATACTTTCCCTTACTGAATTTTTGCCCCTTACAGGATAATCTGCTCAGAGCTGTCAGGTAATGTTTAGTTTAATTCAGGTGCATTATTGTTATTTTTTTTTAAGTGTGCTTTTTTCTTGGTGAAAGAGGGATGTTTAAAATGTGTCTTTTGAGTATCTGAATAAGATAGCGTTTTTATCTCCAGAAAGTAAAGGCAAAGAGAAATCAAGAAACATTTTCTTTTTGACACACATGCTTTTCTTCTGAGACTCCATGGCAGTAAATAAAGAACATTGGAACAAAAAAAAAAGCACTACTGTAACATGTCTTGTCACAGTCTGCTCACCCCTACACCTGATTTCAAATGTAAATTGCACGGCATTTAGTGCTAATGAAAATACTCTAGTGAAGGAAATTGTTAAGATTTCTGGTGCTCCCCTAGGGGTAATATTAAAACCCCGTTACTAACATCTCACTCCAAGAAGACAGAAATGTGCACTGAGAATACAAAAGCCCTGTTGGCTTCTAAATGTGGGCCAATTAATTTGCTGTTATCGACATGTGGGTTTACGAGATGTAAAAGTAGGACCCAGGAAAGCCATTGAGATTCCCATATTGTGGGCCCCTTGACCCTGGATTTTCAATGCTTGCTTAATCATGGCATTCTGCTTTCTATTTATTTATACAGTTGCTTCAATGAACAAATTAATAATTATACAGCACATTGACAAACATGCCGGGTAATATTTGCCAGATTTTAAATTAATTTAATTCAAGGGCCACTTCATTTACAGGATTCATCCGCACACCAGGCATCATCAGCCTTACCTCGTTGCTATTCATGCTACACCAAGATTTTCATCATATTCCCTCTTCTTTTCTTCCCTGCAGACAAAGACAGCACAACTTGCCATATCAAATAAATAGACACTAACAGGCATGTGGAAGACAGATAGATGATAGACAAATAGGGATATAGATAAATGTGCAGATGACATAAATTGAGAAGGAAGGATAATAAGCTGTTACTACGCTATGTGGAAAACAATTAGATTCCACCAAAATCATGTATTTATTTTTCTCTTGAACTCCAATTTGCAATTTATCTTCTCTTGTTACACACCCACAAGGCTTCTTCACAATATACAGACTGGAAATTCAAACAAATAGCTTATAGTTCCAGAAATGATCACTTTTCTTGGAAACAGAAAAACCATGTAAAAATGGAACTTCTTGGGCTTGAGAAGCCAGGCAAAATTCAGAGTTGCTTTGTGTATCAGTGAGGTTTGAGTGAAAAGTTAATAGTGAGATTGGATTGCATAGAAGAGGTCAGTTGCTTTTAGAAAAATCAGAAGTAAGCCATTAAACATAATTGTATTAGGATTTGTAAGAGAGAAAAAGTTTCAACTGTGGTATTTTGTCATATATACAGTTGTGGCTAAAGATGAAACCTTGGCTAATAGGAAGGAGTGACTCCTATCAAGGAAATGAATCAGTTTTCATATATATATATGCCTTTGTTACATATATCAACATGTAAAAATATTGACTGAGTCTGGGTTTCTGCCATTAAAGGAAGGCCTGGACATTTAGCATGTTATCTTCTATTCATAAATACTAATGAAATCTAATACAGTCATAAGAGGTTAGCTCACACAAAAGAACTGTAAACTAGACCCTAACTAAAGAGTGTGCAAGTTGTTTTTCATGCCTCTAGTATTCTATTATTTGGGGCATAGCTGGTCATAGTTGGCTTACAGGCTTTATAAATGTGTATAAACCAGTTGGCAGCTCATGCTTCGGGGAGATGAAGATTTTTTTCCTACATACACCATACACGTGTTCATAAATTGTTACATATCCTGGGTTGGATCAATATCTATCAAGAGACTATTCTAAGATTGGTAACCATTTTGAGTGAAGTCATCACAGGATATCGCCAATTATATCTTAATGCTTAATAACATCTATCACTGAAACTACAAACATAGATTAGTGAGGTGTGTGTGTGTGTGTGTGTGTGTGTGTGTGTGTGTGTGTTTGTGGGGAGGGTTGGGGATTCCACAGGTTGGTGTTTATAAAGATAAGTCTTTTCTTTTAGAGGATATAAATATCAAGCCTAGTTATATATTTCAGAATCAGCAAATACTCTGCATATATGCAGAACTGTTGGTCTGTCCTGATTATATTATTATTGGATATGTTTTCACTTTCTAAGCAGAGAATGATATTTAGGTACAGTGTTATAGAGTGGCTCTTTTAGAAAAAATGGAGTAACCATTTAGAGAAAATTAGGCAAAGACTAGGCAGATAATTTTAGTGCAAGCTGGCTTTTGCTTCAGTACCCGAGATAATTGTCTCAATCTCCTTTTTACTCTGCAGGGTCACAGATGTCAAAAGGCATTCCCACATGCAAGTTGAAATTGTGCAATACACAGCCCAGAAATTATGTGTCTTTTACGAAAAAAAAAATCAGGCAGACCTATATGCCATAATAATTATAAAAATTATACTAGCATTTATTTGGTTATATTAATATGCTATTTGTATTAACTAGTTTTACTAATTACCTAATTACTGCCCGTTAAGGTAATTACTCATCTTGATGAAATGAATGTTGAAAGGTGAACTCACAGGCATGAATTTGGTAATCATTTTCCTATGTAGAATAATAATGCTGAGGGCAGATGCTCAATCCATTTAATACTCTCCTTGATTGTAGAGCTAGAAAGATATTGTAAGGTATTATAAGTAGTTCATAAAACTGGTGTAACTAAATGGGAGATTAAAGAAAATAAATACACAGTTGAAGCACTTAGTGATGTTTCCTTGATAAAAAAAAAGAGCATTAAAATGGGTGATTTCAAAGTCACTTTTAAAAAAGGTGCAGTGAAAAAAGCAATGACATTGGCACCAGATGGACTTGAGTTTGAATGTTAGCCTGACACATGACTTGGAGAAAGCAACCTCATCTCTTTGAGTCTTGCTTTCCTAGTCTGTTCAATGCAGAGATTGTGTTCTGTACAACTTCTAGTATTGTTGTGAGGAGTGGGTTAAATAATGTTTGCAAAGTGTCTGGAACTGAGGAAGCAGCTTTTAAATGTACTATGCTCTACTCCAAGATTTGTGTTTCATAATCTTGGTTGTTTAATTATTAGTAATCAATTTTGAAGTTGAAGTAATTAGAATGACTCATAATGTGAAGAAGAGAGGATTCCCATAACAAGTGTGCTTCAACAGCTATACCCCAGTATCACCAGCCTTAAAATGTCCTGGTTATGGCAGACAGGTACAATTTCAACATGTGTGAATGTAAGCATCATAAAGGTAGAGACTTGGTTCCTTTTGTTTAATCCTATATCTTCAGTACTTATCATAAACCCTATATAGCCTGTTTAATGAATAAAGGAATTAATGAGTATCTGTCTAGATATTTATATAGTAAATGCATCATATCCTTTGTGTTCTCCATGGCTCTAAAGGGCACTTTTGAGAACACATCCATGGTCCTAGGATAATGAGACATTATCTCTGTGGGCAACTTTTGCACGTTAGCAGCTATGATGGACTCGTGTGGTTTACACTGTCCAGCTCTTATCAACACAATGTTCAAGGTGATAATGAAATACATCTTGCCTCCCTTATGTCATCACAGGTATGCAATTTACTTTACATTCCAGCTCCCTTCTGCTCTAGTCTGCAGTTGTGGGCTATCATGGCTGACTCTGGGACCAGACCAGAGATGAGAACCCACTCATCTCACAGGGAAGGTCAGAAGGGCCTTTTTTAGTTGTTGTAAGGGCTCTCTCTGCCCACATTAAAGGGCTTGCTGTGGGGATTCAAAGGAGAATAAGATAAAATCCCTCCTCAAGAGTCCAATGGGCGAGCCAAACAACCAAATGAGTGGTGGCAACCATTAAATAAATGAATGCTCATGAGAACTATGTTCAAGTATAGAAGAGGATCTGCCCAATGCTTCCTGAGATTATCTGTCAGGAGGCATGAGGGTAACCTTTGATGTCTGTTAAAATGAACAGCTTGTTGGGTGGACAAGAGGGAAGGGCTAGTCCAGTGAGTATCCTTGAGAGAACCTGCCTCATTTGAAACCCTGCCAGTCCTCTCAAAGATGTTGATCACAAGAAAAATGTAGTAGTGTGAGTATCGGTAACTGCAAATACCACACCGATGGTGATGATACATCAGCAATTGCAAATACCATCATTTCCCCGGATGGATGGAAATTCGAAATGAAACACAAGTTAAGGGGGTTATTATTTGGATAATTCTATGAGCAAATGAATTTTTTTTCTTCTATACTGCAACTCTTTTAAATAGACACTTCTTATGCATTTGGTGGGAATAGGATTGCATGCATTATTTCAGTGACACAGGAGACTCTAAAGAGAGGTGTACCTACGTAGTTTCCTGAATTTTTGTCTCATAAAAGGTCAGAGGGCCCTCAATTCATAGGTGAGAAACACTGCTGGCGATTAGTTTCTCACCTAACCTACTGAACTGTACTCAGTCTTTGCTTTCAGCTTTCAAACAGACAAACAAATAGACCAGGATCTTGCATTTGATGCAACACAAGCCGAAGGTGAAGACTTCTTTTTTCTTTCTTTCTTTTTTTTTTTCAAGAGCTTTTAGGGGAGAGTCCAATCAGTTTTAATACCATTTAAAAGCCTTTTAAGGAACAGCCTTCTCTCTCAATAATTGACAGCCAAGACAACACCATGGGGGAAAGGAGGTGGAAGGGACTGAGGTGTAGATGTATTTGACTGAAAGAGCCTCTAAATTATGTTGTCAAAAATTTATAGCAACACCATTTGAAATGCTTTTCCTTCTATAATGCTCTTCCCTCCAAACCCAACGTCTCCACTCTGTGTGATCCAACTACAAGGTGAGGTGATGTTGTGTTTTGGGGGTCATTTCTTACAATGTTAAACAGAGATCCCAACACTCTAGGTGGAGAGTGTTGGTTGCTAGTGTAAAAGACAGTGTGGATTCCTGTCAACAGTTTGTTACTGGCTTTCAGGAACTCTTCCATAACTGTATGGAGTTATTATGTGCTGAATGTTCTTTGAGCTTATAAAGCTCAAGTCCTTTGTAACGTCATGAATTAAAGTCTCCAAGAATGTTTTCCTTGGAGAATTCACTTGGAAAACCTGGGTAAGCAAGGGAAATGTGCAAACTAAGGCAGGAAGGGCTTCAGAATTCCCTGCATTTAGAGACTCTGTGACAGTAGCTTAGTAGTCAAGGCACTCCACAGTCCAGAAGGAGCAGTCCCATAGGAAGATTTTGTAGAGAAGCCATTTCCAAACTCAGTAAATGAGCAGAAATGCTTCCATTGGTAGGGCCTTTACATTAAGGCATTAGGAATAGGAAGAACCTAAAGGGATCAGCATGCTACCACCTGTTTTCCCATATCCTTAGAGACCCCAAAATGTAGATTCTCTCTAGGACTGATGAGAGTCCTATGGACTTACTGTCAGTCTCATTGGCTCTCTGATTAATTTTTTTTTGCATTTTTCCGTCTGTTGATCTACCATGCATTCATTCATGAAACATTGAGCACCTACTATGTGTCAGGTTTTGTGGTAGGTACTAGGTGATACATATTTAAGAGGCTATAGTTTAGAGGCTCAAAGGCATCACACATTTGGTTGTTGCCAACAGAAATGTAGGACTTCCAGTTTTGGTCAATCCCTTAATGGCTCTTGTCAATCCTTTGACTTATTGATTTACTCTTCTCTCAGTTACTCCAACCCTTATTCACTCTCTTTCAATCTGCTCTCAATCTCTGAGCTTGTACATTTTTAGCAAACCACCATTAAATTCCCCTTTCCCTTCTATATCCTTGAGGAAATTGAGGTCAAGTGGTTTGTGGCAGAGACTGCTTAGTTATTCACCAAACCATTTTTCTTTTCCTACTGGAAACACATTTTCAAACTTCATTCTGTCTGGTGCAGCTATATGACTGAATTCAAGCCAATATAATTGGGACAGAAGTGACGTATTTTACTTCCAGGCCTGGTACATAAAACCCTTCCAAGCTTCATCCACCATTATTTCCCTCATCTTCCAATAGAATGGGGAAGACTTCTAAGCACCTAGAAGAGTGCAAAGCCATAAAGTATAAGAAGACTGGGTCCCTGAGTCACTGTTTACAGGAGGGCTGTCTAATTAGGGACACCTATATTGGATGCTGTAGAGGGAGAAATAAACATTTATTGTGTCTAGCCACTGAAATTTTGGGATTCCTTGTTGTAGCATTTAACATACCCTACTAATTCAATATATGACCTCATCCAGTTTTTTCCCATATACCCACTAGTTCACTCATCCTTAAGTCTGTTCTTCCTGTCTCTCCCTGTACTAGAATGCAAACTCTGTGGGGACAGGGATTTTTATTTGCTTTATTCACTGGTGTATCATAAGCACTAAGAACAGTGCCTGGCACATAGCAGGTGCCCAATAAATATTTACTGAATGAGTGAGTATGTTGCAGAACATCATCTCTTCTCCCTAAGCCTACTTCTGTCTTCTCTGGGTCTTCTCATTGTCCAATATTCCTTCTCTATGTCCTGTTTCTTTCATTTCCTCCTTGCTGTTGTCTATATTCCCTCAGCACTTGGTCTCTTTCACATCCTTTTTAGATCCTATATTTTTCTACCAATCATACTATATATCTGTCTCTTCCTCTATGTTGTGCTTATTACAAAAATTGTCTACAACCACGGTTTCTACCTCCATATCTTCTAGTCACTTTGCAAGATACTACAACAACTCACAGAAACCATTTCTATGAGGTCACACTAAGTCATTTGCTTGTTTGCTCACAGATCCATTCTTTGCTTTTTCCGGTTCAACTCTTTCAAAGGGAACAACCACCTTTGGCTTCCAGGTAGGTTCACCCTATGGGGTGCACTAGCAGAAGATTGGAGGAGAGAAGCCAGGATGTTTCTTCATTTCTCTCCCTTTTCTTCAAGCATTATCTCTGGTGGTGACTGTGTCTTCTCTTTGACTCCAGCTCCCTCAAAGAGCCCCCCTTCCTGTATGGTATCAGTTACTATAGGGAAATCCCACAGTCCTCCAACCTTAGCTATGGTGACCCCAGATTTGGGCTACTCCTCTCATTGTCCTGCAGCCCTAGGGATGGTGGTAGCTTCTTACTGTTGATAATCTCTGACTTCATCCCCTGTTTGTTTCTCGACTTTTCCATCACCTGTTATTACTTTGCTGTACGTATTGTATTAACTCTGTTTGAAGTGCCTGGTGCTATGGACTGAATTGTGTCCCTGACTTCCCATTCATATGTTGAAGCTCTAACCCTACTGTGCTGGTATTTAGTGATAGGGCCTTTGGGAGGTAATGAGGTTCAGATGTGAGACAACAGAGAGTTTGCTCTCTCTCTTCCTCTCTACATGTGAGGACACAGTGAGAAGGCAGCCATCTACAAGCCAGGAAGTGAGTTCTCACCAGAACCCAGCCATGCAGGCACTCTGATCTTTCTTTTTAAACTTTATTGTTGTTATTATTATTATTATTAGTTACAGATGTACAAAACAATGCAATAGTTATCTTTTCCACTCCTTACAAAGTGACTACTCCCTCCCCGCTCCCTTGCCCCCCCACCCCTGATATCATACATATCTATTACAATTCCATTGACTCCATTCCCACACTATATTCCACATCCCATGATTACATATGTGTTAAATTATAGTTGACATAAAATACTATTCAGCAGCAGCTTCAGATGTACAGTGCAGTGGTCAGGCCACTACACCGTCCATGAAGTGGTCTCCCTGACAAGACGTGTGTCCTTCTGATCCCCTAAGAAAAATATTTACAACCTTATTGATTATATTCCCTAAGCTGTCTCTTCTGTCTCTGCAGTAGTATTGTAGTTACCAGTTTGTGTTGCCTCGTCCCTTCCCCTTCTCCCTCATGCCCACCCCCATCCCATCTAGCCCTGATCGGTTTTTCCTTTGTGTCTCTAAGACTATTTCTGTTTACATTGCTCGATTATTCAGTTCTTTAGATTCCACATATAAGTGAGATCATATGGTATTTGTCTTTCTCTGACTGACTTATTTCACTTAACATAATGTTCTCTAGGTCCATCTATATTGTTGCAAATGGTACGATTTCTTTCTTCTTTATAGCGGAGTAATACTCCATTGTGTAAATGTTCCACAGTTTCTTAATCCAGTCATCTACTGATGGGAATTTCAATTGTTTCCAAGTCTTGGCTATTGTAAATAGCGCTGCAGTGAACATAGGAGCACATATATTTTTTTTGAATTAGTGTCTTGGGTTTTTCAGGATAAATGCCTAGGAGTGGAATTGCTAGGTCAAAAGGTAGTTCCATTTCCAGTTTTTTGAGATACCTCCATACTGACTTCCATAGTGGCTGCACCAATCTACAATCCCACCAACAGTGCAGCAGGTTCCCCTTTTCCCCACAGCCCCGCCAGCACTTGTTGTTTGTTGATTTATTGATGATAGCCATTCTGACTGGAGTGAGCTGGTATCTCATTGTGGTTTTTATTTGCATTTCCCTAATGATAAGTGAAGTTGGACATTTTTTCATATGGCAGGCATTCTGATCTTGTGGTCTAGTCTCCTGGGCTGTGAGAAAATAAAATTTTTGTCGTTTAAGCCAACCAGTTCATGGTACTTTGTTATGGAAGCCTGAGCCAACTAATAGACCTGGAGTGGTTTCTCAGTTTCTGATTAGACTCTGCCTGATACAGTCATCAGTAATTTTCAGTTCTTTATTTTATTGCACTTAACCTTGTTGAACACTATTTTTATTTTTAAAATTTTATTACATTTATCGAGGTGATGTTCGTTAATGAAATTATATAGGTTACAAGTATACAGTACTGTAATATATCATCTATATATTGTGTTCACCACCCAGAGTGAGTTCTCCTTGCATCACCATATATTTGAACTCCTTTACCCTCTTCTAACTTCCCCGTCCACTTTACCCTCTGGTAACCAGTAAATTGTTGTCTGTGTCTATGAGTTTTTGTTTGTTTGTCTGTTTGTCTTATTTGTTTGTTGCTTTCAGTTTCATATCCCACATGAGTGAAATCATATAGTTCTTAACTTTTTCTGACTTATTTTGCTTAGCATGATAGTCTCAAGACCCATCCATGTTGTCACAAGTGGCACTATTTCATCTTTATGGACAAGTGATATTCCATTGTACGAGATGTGATCAAACAATATGGTGAATATTTAAATAAATAAGTGAATAAGGTGGATGAGGACATTCTGTAATGTTTTTATTTGACAGAAATTGCCATATACCAGAAGCAATGAGTGACATGACGCATTGTCAGAATGGAGGATGTTTTAGGGCAACTTTAAAACACACCTCTATCGACCATAGCTCACACCCTACTGATTGCACAGAACAAGTTGAAACTTGTCACACACTGTTACTAAAGTTTGATGTGCTGCTTCCCATATTGAAGATCTCTGCCTTTCTGTTGGATGGCATTGGCAGCAGCATTCACTGTATTTTGTGATCACAATTGTAAGGCTCTGTGTCACCCATTGCTTCTGGTATGGCAATTTCTGTCAAATAAAACCATTATGATGTGTTCTCATCTACCTTATTCCCTGGATCTGGCACCATTCAACTTCTGGCTCTTCCCCAAAGCCAAAATGACCATGAAAGGTAAACGGTTTAAATTGATTCAGGACAGTAAGGCAGCCATGACAGCAAAATTAGACACTCACAAAAGAGGACTTCCAGAACTGCTTCAGAAAGTGGCAAGAATGATGGGATAAGTGTGTCCAAAGAAAGTGGGGAGTAATTTGAGGGGTATTAATAACAATGTGTCTTTTACAGTAGTAATTTTTTTAAAATTTAAACATTCACTGTATATTTTGATCAGACCTTGTAGATGGGTGCCACATCTTCTTTATCCAGTCATCTGCCAAAGGGCACTTTGGTTGTTTCCATGTCCTGGCCACCATGAATGATGCTGCAATGAACATAGGGGTACATATATCTTTATGGACAAATGAGTTCAGATTTGTTTGGTAGATACCAAGAGGAGGGATTGCTGGGTCATATGGTAATTCCATTCTTAATTTTTTGAGGAACCCCCATGCTGTTTTCCATAATGGCTGCACCAATTTACATTCCCACCAGCAGCATATGAGGGTTCCTTTTTCTCCACAGCCTCTCCAACACTCGTTATTACTTGTCTTGTTGATAATAACCATTTCAGCAGGTGTGAGGTAGTATCTCATTGTGGTTTCGATTTGTATTTCCCAAATAGCTAGTGAAGTTGAGCATTTTTTCATGTATTTGTTGGATATTTCCATGTCTTCTTGGGAGAAGTGTCTGTTCGGGTCCTCTGCCCATTTTTTAATTGGATTAGTTTTTTTGTTGTTGTTGAGTGGTATGAGTTCTTTATATATTTTGGATATTAGCCCCTTTTTGGAGGTGTTTGTTTGCAAATATCTTCTCCCATTTGATGGTCGCCTCTTTGTTTTGTTGATGGTTTCATGTGCTGTGCAGAGCTTTTTAGTTTGATATAGTCCCATTCATTTATTTTTTCTTTTACTTCCCCTGCCTTTGAGGTCAAACAGTATTTTTAACCTTGTCAAAATCTTTCTCTGGTCTGAGTTGTTTGCCACGCTCTCGGGTCTTTCCATACCCTCTGACCATTCCTTTTCAGTTTCCCTTTGGCTCCTTCTTCTTTATCCTCTGTCAAATGTTCTTTGGGTTTTAATGTTTTCCCTTTACATATTTTCTTCACTTCTGATTTTCCTCCTGAGTTCTAGACCTCATTATCCAACGATCTCCTAGATATGTCTACCTGAATCAGAATCAGTATAGCCAAAATGCTCACTAACCTGTTCCCCAAACTGCCACCGCCTGTGTTTTCTTACCTTGTGAATTGAACCTGACAAAAGGCAAGAATCCAAAAGTTGTATTTGGTCCCTGACTCTCTTGTTCCACCCTAAATCATGTTCTAATGGGTTTTTACCCTTGGAGTCCTTTCTTATCAGCCAGATGGTAGATGGGGGAAGAGCATGAGGGTTGAGTGTGAGAGGGTTTTTATGGGCCAGGTTTGGAAGTGGTGCACATCATTTCTGCTTACATTGAGAACTCAGTCACATGGTAGCATCTAACTGCAAGCTGCAAGAGAAGCTTAAAAATGTTGTTTTGCCATGTTCCCCCAAAGAAGAGGAATACTAGCAGTTTCGGCCACAGTGAGCGGAAGGGAAACAATCTTTGCCACATCACCCTTTAAGAACTAGTTCAGGAGTCACTCCTCCCAACCTTTCCAGCCCAAGCGTGGCGCTATGTCCTTTCTCAACCACTGTACTCTACTGACCTTAATTGTGATACATATCATTCTGTGATTCACTTAATTCTTTACATCAGTGGCAGTGGGGGACTCAGTGACCCAACAATAGGGAAGTGGTTTACTCTTTTTAAATCACTTTTTTGGAAACATTTTTAATTTTTCAATTATACTTGACATTTGATATTATTTTATATTAGTTTCAGGTGTACAATGCAGTTGTTAAACATTTATATAATTTACAAAGTGATCACCCCAATAAGTCGAGTACCCATTTAACACCATACATAGTTACAACAATATTATTCACTATATTCCCTATACTGGACTTTACACTCCCGAGACTGTTTTTATAAGTGGCAATTTGTATATCTTAAGGAAATGGCGTACTCTTCCCAGTATCCTTGACACCTAACCCAGTGCCTGGACCAGAGTCAGTGCACAATAAAAATTGCTTGACTTAATTATTAAATGAATTCATTGTAATTTTTTTTTTTATTGGGGAATTGGTGGAGGGGAACAGCGTTGGGGAATCGGGGAAGGGGATCAGACAAGTTGCTGTCTTTTTTTGTTCTTCAGTTTAGCTGCAGAGGATGTTGCTTCACTGTTGGTATCGTCATCGCGCTCTTCCCGCATGAGGCAGATCGGTCGCCGGCCTCTGGATGTCGCTCATCGCGGCTATCGGCAGCTCACTCTTGGCTGCCAGCCGCTCACGCTGGCTGCGGGCCACTCACTGTAGCCTATGGCAGCCCACTGCAGCAGGGGCTGCAGCCCACACCATCACCGGGGCTTGCACAGCCCAGCTCCAGGTGGAGCCGTCGTTAGCTGTAGAGGGCAGTGTCACTGGCCCTCACGTGGGATCCGAACCGGGGCCGCTGGCATCCCAAAACCAGCGCTTAACCAATGCGCCACTCGGCCGGCCCTCATTGTAATTTTTTGAAAAATATTTTAAATTTCCTTCAATGGTAGATTTTCTAAATGAAGTAATTTTTCTAATTTCCATTAAGTATGTTGTTTTGTTCTCCTCCCTCCCTCCCTCCCTCAACCTCTGCCTCACAGTCCATGAAAAGAATATAATTCTCCCTACCCTAGGTCACTCAATAATTAGGTTTCAGGGCTGAAGGGCAAGTGCACACACATTTGGTCATTCAGGCAGGAAAACAGTCATTAATAAAGGCAGCAGTTGTCAACTGAGTAGGGAGTGCACTGGGTTTAGAGGAGGCATCAGCACACACACAGTAAAGAACAACACTGATGGGCCGGCCGAGTGGCGCATTGGTTAAGAGCTGGCTTGGGTCGTCAGCAGCCCTGGTTTGGATCCCACATATGAGGGCCAGTGACACTGCCCTCTACAGCTAAGATGGTGAACAACAGCTCCACCTGGAGCTGGGCTGTGCGAGCCCTGGCAACGGTGTAGGGTGCAGCCCCTGCTGCAGTGGGCTGCCATAGGCTACAGTGAGTGGCCGGCAGCTAGCTGAGCTACTGTGAGCGGCCGTCCAGAGGTGGGCGACTGATCTGCCGCACCTGGGAAGAGCGCAGTGATCACAATACCAACATGGGGCAGTGAAGCGACGTTCTCCACAACTAGACTGAAGAACAAAAGGACAGCAAGTTGTTCCTCTTCCCTGATTCCCCAAGGCTGTCCCCCTCCCCCAACTCCCCAATTTAAAAAAAAGAACACTGATGGATCAGGCCTTATTCGTGCGGGTTCACATGCCCTGCAGAGGCCACCACAAGGCCTGTAAGAGTGGCTGCGGGAGGAAACAATCAGTGATTCTGCCTGGGCCACAAGTACTCTGGGTACTTTTTAAGAGTGATTCATCTAGTGCTCTTCAAAGGACCTTCTCTTATATTCTGAGTCAGGGACACATAGCTTAATTTAGAGAATTGAGTTCTCTAATTGCTCAGTGTGTGAAATCCTTTCCCAGCCGAGCTGATATGTTGGAAGTATGTCTATAAAGTGTCTTCATAAAATGTTATTCTTTAAAAAAACAAAAAAACTTTGGCCATTTAGCCTGATAGACACTTAAGACCCAAAGGGACTTTAGAAATTACTTGGTCCAATGATCTTCAAGTCCTGATGCTCAGGATTCTGCAGAAGTGGGTGAGGGAGTTTGGGGTGGGGGGAGAGGTGGGAGAAGGGGAGAGGAAGGGAGGGGATGATGGCAGTGGATGGGTCTGGCCTACCTGTCCAGACATAACCATAGCAGCTGCCTTTTGATCACTTGGAATATTAGGGTTCTGGAAACTGAAAAAAGGGATGGTTTCATTACTAAAAATGTGTGAAAACCTACTGCCCTTGTAATCCCTTGTTTTATTGACAAGGAAACTGAGGATGAATGAGTCATAGTCACGTAACTAGTTAGTGATGGACTGTGTGGTAGAAGCCAGACTCTTTATTTCCCCAACTTTCCATGTAGGCAAAATGATTCTCTATCTATACTTGATATTTGGAAGCAAATTAATTAATTAATTAAATTTTAAAAGATTTTTATTAGGGAATTGGGGGAGGAGACCAGCATTGAGGAATCAGGGAAGGGGAACAGACAAGTTGCTGTCCTTTTGTTCTTCAATCTAGTTGTGGAGGACGGCGCTTCACTGGCCCATGTTGGTATCATAATTGCGCTCTTTTTGGGTGAGGCAGTCGCTATCCAGCCATTGGACGGCCGCTCATGGTGGCTCACGGCAGCTCACGAAAGCTCATGCCAGCTGCCGGCAAGCCCCACTGCAGACTACACTATTGCCGGTGACTCATGGCAGCCCAGCTCCAGGTTGAGCTGTTGTTTACCATCTTAGCTGTAGAGGGTGCAGTGTCACTGGCCCTCTATGTGGGATCTGAACCGGGGCCCTGCTGCTCAGAGCTGGCATCCCAAGCCAACTCTTAGCCAACTGTGCCACTTGGCCGACCCACAAATTAATTTATTTTAGGATGACCTGTTACACATTTGTGTACAACAAATTCTTATTTCAGATCACAGGCAAATAACATGGTTATTCTAGAAAAAAAAGGAAAGTTGCACCCAATCATGAGCAGAATTTAAGTTCTTAGCAGGCATGAGAAGAAAATTTAATTTGTTTTGAAATACTCCTTTACATAAGCCTTACAAATCGTATCTAACACCCTAAATTATGAAACTTAGAAAAGGTAACAACTATAGAAGAACTTTATGAGGCTGAGCTACCTCTCTGTTTCCCATATCATGGAGGGCCTGGCTCTATTTGATAATGTCCATTGTCTGCACTCAGAAATAAATTAAGAATAAGTTTGCAGATGCCAGGGACTGAAGGGTGTGACATTCTGCCGTAGTTGAGAAGTGCGTGAGTTGCTTCTCGTTGGTCAGTGCTCCCTTCAGCAATTAGCCACCAGGTGGCCACAACTCACCCCTTCACCTGCTCAGAAACACTCCTGCTGCCTCCCAGTTGCGTCCTAGTCCCCTTCCCCCATCCCCGCTTTCTTCACATCTACCGCGAAGGGAATTTTAAGTCCATTAAGCAGTGTTTTTGGAAGGCAAGAATAAATATGATTTCATCTTTAATCAGTGAATTTATGATTTGTTATGAAAGAGCTGAATGAAAAGCAACAGATAGTTTGTTGCTGAAAATGGATGTAGCAAGATTCTTATTTTAAAAAAGCTCACAGGCACTTTTATTGGCTTTTTTTTAATCCTTAAATAAGGAAAGGAGATGATGCTGATATCTTAAAAGAGATCATATCTACCATGAAATAATTTTGTGGTTTGTTTATTTATTTATTTAGTGAGTGGGCATTTGGCTGTGGTAAAGAGTAGAGATGATGGGAGAGGTAAATTCACCTGTAACAATGAAATATATGTCTCAAGTGGTCACTTTGAAATTCTAAATCTCTACAGAGATTTATTTAAGTTTGCTTAGGGTGATAGTAACAGTGTGGGCACTGGTGTCTGACAGTTGTAGGTGCAAATCTTGGCTCATAAATGCTGGCACCAAAGGTTATTTAATCTTGTCAAGCTGCCTCAGGTTTAACATCTGTTAGATGAAATAAGAATACCTTCTCCACAGCCTTGTTTTAGAGATTAAATTGATAACATATGTGAACTCTTGTAGCACACTGCTTGGCGTATCGTGGCCATTTAATAACTGTCAGTTTCCCCTTCTTTTGAATACACAGCAAAAATTTGAGGTCAGCTTATTTAAATGGAGGGTATGGTATGTAATATAAAGGCTATACTAAAAATGTGACACTGTGTATGAAAACAAGACCTAAGAGTGCTAGATTTTCTGGGTTTTTCTTTCATGTCTGCTCAAGTATTAAGATCCTATGTATATAGCAGTGTAACAACTTTATTTCAGCTCCATCCTATTGGACAAAATGAATTAGAACTAGAAATGCAAAAAAATAATAAATTACAAAAGAAATAATAGTTGATCTGGAGAAAAACCAAATAATTTTTCTGGAGAAACAGCCAACAAAGACTGGGTGTGAGGGTTGTGGGTAAAGAGTAGGGGTAGGGTGGGAAGGTGTTCTAGACAGTAGATGGCCAGGTACCATTGTGTCCAAAAATCATTGTTCAGGTGCTGACTGAAGAGTCAACACAAGAAAATGGCTTCTAAAAGTAGGACACAATTTTGTTGAAGGGAATTATATTAGGTCGAACCACATGAAATTGCCATTTTTTAAAATTAATTAATTATTTTTATTATTTATTTTTAATTAGTTTCAGATGTACAACACAGTGCAATAGTTATACTTTATTACCCCTCAAAGTGACAACCCCCTCCCCCATTTAGCCACCCCACTCCTCCCCCCCATATCATATATATCTATTACATTTCCTCTGACTCCCTTCCACATTATAATCCACATCCCGTGACTATCTATATATTCAATTACAGTTGGTATACAATATTATACAACCTCAGCTTCAGGTATACAGTGAAATTGCCATTTTTGAAGGTAAGAGGTGGACAAGGTAATCTGTCAAGATTAATTTATCTGTCTCTCCCTGAGGACAATAACTGTTCTTCTAGGATGCTAATAGATACTGTGGGTCAGATCTGGGCCTTTATAGAAAAAAAATCCCTCAATAGTTTCTTCTTCCATTGTTTGTTGTGGGGGCATTTCTCTAGACCAGGGTTTCTCAGCCTTGGCACAAATGACCTTTTGGGTGGGGTATTTGTCTGTTGTGGGGGCTGTCTGTGCACTGTGGGATGTTTAGCAGCATCCCTGGCCTTGACCCACTAGATGCCAGTAGCACCCCACCTACTCTACTGTAAAAACCAAAAATGTCTTTGAACATTGCCAGATGTCCCTTGGGGAAAAAATTGCCCCTACTTGAGAACCACTGCTCTAGATAGCAGTCTGTAACCCAAGAACTTGTTTACTCAGGTCCTACAAAATACAAGGCCTGACACTCCGCCTGCCCTCCCTCCTTTTCCTGCCCTGGCATCTACCCTTTGGTTGCTCTTGGGTGTTCTTTTTTAAAATTAAATCTATTGGGGTGACATTGGTTAATAAAATTATATAGGTAGGTTTTAAGTGTACAATTCTATAATACATCATTTATATATCACACTGTGTGTTCACCACCCAGAGTCAGTTCTCCTTCCATCACCATACATTTGACCCCCTTTTCCTTCTTCTACCTCCTTTCTCCTCCCTTTCCCTCTGGTAACCACTAAACTGTTGTCTGTGTCTATGAATTTTTGTTTGTTTATTTGTTACTTTGTTGTTTTCTGTTTTATATACCACGTATCAGAGAAATCATACGGTTCTCTACTTTTTCTGTTTTGCTTAGCATAATACTCTCAAGATCCATCCATGCTGTCGCAAATGGCACTATTTCACCTTTTCTTATGGCAGAATAGTATTCCATTGTGTATATATACCACATCTTGTTTATCTAATCATCTATCAAAGGACAATTTGATTGTTGCCATGTCTTGGCTACCGTGAATAATGCTTCAATGAACATAGGGGTACATATATCTTTACAGACAAATGTTTTCAGATTTTTTTGGTTATTACCCAGGAGAGGGATTGCTGGATCATATGGTAATTCTATTCTTCATTTTTTGAGGAACCTCCGTACTGTTTTTCATAGTGGTTGTACCAATTTGCATTCACTCTTGGGTATTTTCATTGAGGCAACATGCTTACAGATTCTGAAATGCTTAGAAGTTCTTCCTGTCTTTTTTAGGCATGCTTGACTGAACTTTATGGAAAACTTAAATTTTCAGTGGGGAACCTGGTTACCATCATCATCGTCATGTCATCTATATTATGTGTTACATTCTGAGGTTCTGTGACAAGGTATTATTCTTGTTTCTACTTGCCATCTGTGTAATTCACATTAGTTGCCAGTCGAGTTACCACTGTACCATTTAGTGATAAAGCGTCTCCACTAGGTGTGTTCCCCAAGGCTCCAGGCACATACATAAAACTGGGGGAAAATCTGGCTATATATTGCATAAAGGTACCCAGATGCTGTGGTGTTCTCAGACCATTTCAACCTTTATGGTTTTTATCCAGAGCCTTGTCCTTTCCTGAGCATTCTCTCTCTCAGTGACCCCAGTGAACTTAGGTTATGCAGACAGTTGACCCTGTTGCTAAGCCCTGAGGAGGAGAGGGTTGTGTGTTCCCAAGTAGTGAAAAGCCAGCTGGAGGGCCGGCCTAGTGGCGTGGTGGTTAAGCGCTGGCTTGGGAAGCCAGCAGCCCTGGTTTGGATCCCACATATGAGGGCCAGTGACACTGTCCTCAAAAAAAAAAAAAAAAAAAGGTCATTGGTGCATTAAAAAAAAAGCCAGCTGGAATAGACTCAGTGCTTTCTTCTCCCACTGGAGGCTTTTATTCACCTGTCAGGTTCAGGAGAAGGCAGTCTGTAGACAGTAGCTAAAGGGCTGTGTGGCTTAAAGTTGCCAGTAGGGTATTTAGATCTCTTGGGGCATCTGCCTGAGTGTGCTGCAACCTGAAGGAGGTCTGGGGGACACATAAGCCAATGACACTGTGGTGGCCCATGCCAGTGTGAAGGAAGAAAATGCAGCATCTCTTCCTCACTGTCTTCCAGAGGCACCCCATATCCTGAGGGGAGAGAATGGAAGGGTTGCTTGTATAAAGCCAGCTCAGAGGGTGAGCAAGGATGGGAAAAATGGGCTGGCTGCTGTTTAATTTTCCTGTGCTGTTGAAATACAAGTAATCTTCCCTCATGGACAAAAGCATAGCGGGTTGACAGCTGAGAATATATGTGTGAATACTTTTAAGGCAGCAGAACACCCTATCAGGAAGAATCCAACCTTCTTTTTGAGGTCATTTATATAGCAATCTTGAATCATGTCCTCCCACACTGCTTTACCTTTTACATCAGAGGTTTCCAGCCCTGGCTGTATATTTGAATCACCTGGAGGGTTGGTAAATAATTTGGATGTGGCAGCACATGGATTAAATCAGTCCCTGGTGATGGGCTAGCCTGGGCATCAGTATTTTCCAGGTTCTTCAGCTGATTTTAATGTGCAGCCAGGGTTACAAATGTTAGAATTTTTTTTTAACCGTCCCCACACGATTGTTTCATTTCTCTAGGTCAGTGGTTCTCACACTTGACTGTGCATAAGAATTCCCTGGAGGGTGGCTGGATGGCTAAGTTGGTTACAGCATGTGCTCTTAACAACAAGGTTGCCAGTTTGATTCCCCCATGGGATGGTGGGTTGTGCCCCCTGCAACTACATTGAAAGCAGCAACTGGACTTGGAACTAAGCCACGCCCTCCACAACTAAGATTGAAGGACAACAACTTTACTTGGAGCTAATGTGTCCTGGAAAGACACAATGTTCCCTTCTCCAATTCCCCAATAAAATCTTTAAAAAAAAGAGAAAAAAATCCTCTGGAGGGCTTCTTAATACAGATTGCTGGGCCCCATCCCCAGCAATCTGTAGGACAGGGGTGAGGCCAGAGAATTTGCATCTCTAACAAGCTCCCACATAATGCTGCGGGTGCTGGTCCTGGGACCACACTTTGAGAACCACTGCTCTATGGCTACATAAACTCTGATGACTCCCTGCATTGAGAATATCTCTGACACTGTCCTTTGCCTTGCTTTTCATTGCTACTATATTTACCTGTCAGTTCTTGCTCTTTTGCCACGTTAAACCTCTTCCTGTTAATTATCATCCATCCATCCATCTATCTATCCAGGCAACTGTAGATAAACAAAATATCTGTGGGGAATTCCCAGGCACCTGATACAAGGTGGGGGAAGTCTTCCTGTGTTTTTGTTTCCATAAAGCCTGTTCTTTTCAACCTGGACACCATTGGCAATAGCTGCTTTCCTGCATCCACAACTATTCTTGGTTTATTCTTTGCCTTTGGAGGTTAATTTTGACATTGGCATGCATTTCAGTTTGACACTCATTGTTACCTTACTGAGTTCAATATTTTCTTATTTCTTCTGAGGCATATTAGGTTCCTCCAGCTCTTTTCACTTAGAGGCTGTGCATATGGGCTCTTTGCACTTAGAGGCTGTGCATATGGGCTCTTTGCAAGGAAAAGGTGGCACAGAATGATGATGTGTAGTCAACCAACAATGCTGGGGAAGGAAAACCTTTCTGAAATATGCATTAGGTACCCGTTCTTCTAGATGCCTTGCTCTTAGACATGGAAAGGTAGATGAGGGTGAATGAGAGTGGAAGTACTTGTTCTAATCTGTGATGCTGTGATTTCTTTGTCTGCTTGCTGATTCTTGTGGATTAGGGGGCCACTTAGCAGGAGACTTTAATTCCATTGTTGATTCTTCATGACTGTATTAGTTTTCTATTACTGCATAACAAATTACCACAAACTTAGACACTTAAAATGAAATCCATTTATTATAGTCAAGTTTTTTTAGGTCAGAAGTCTGGGTACAGATTAGCTGAGTTTTCTGTCCTGGGTCTTATAAGCCTGAAAGCAAGGTGTCATTCAGGTTGAGTTCTCATCTGCAGTTTCCACGAGGGAAGGACCCACTTTCAAGCATGGTTGTTGGCAGAATTCATTTCCTTGAAGCTGTAGAATTCATGGAAGCTTGCTTCTTCAAAGTCAGCAACACACACACACACACACACACACACACACACGGAGAGGGAGAGAGAGAGGGAGAGGGGGAGGGGAGAGAGGGAGAGATTGATTCTGCTGCTTCATGTCCCTCACCTCTAGAACCTCGTTTAAACAGGCCCACTCAAGATAATTTCTTTTATGAAGTCAACTGATTAGGGGCTTTAACTACATATGTAAAATCCTCCACCATTGCCATATCCTGTTTGTTAGATGAAAGTCATAGGTCCTGTGTATAATTCAAGGGAAGGGGATTTTAAAAGGGTGTGGGTCATTGGGGTTCATCTTAGAATTTTGCCTACCACAATGACTGTCATTAAATGCCTGTCAAAAACTGCAGAATTCCATAGGTACTTCAGAACTATACCTGTGAGGCCATATCACTGCATTCAGATAAGTGCCTTATGGATGAAGCTTGTTGAGTATAGTGCAGGAGGCAGTGTCTCGTCCCTGGGAAGCAGTTCTATAAGCCACGGAAGGAATTGATTTGGCAAGAGCATCATTTTTCCCTTGTACAGTGAAACTGACTCTTGATTTATTCTGTGCTGCATTCCATTTTTTATTTCTAGTACACTTTTTTTTTTTTTTAGCTGAGCCTTCTTGCCACCTGTTGGCAGCTCAACGGCAACTCAGCTCAGGCTGGCCTCAAACCGCCGTTGCTCAGAGCTCAGCTTGCACTCTTGAGCGAGCTCTTAACCAACTGAGCCATTCGGCCGGACCTCTAGTATACTTTCTAAATCAACCAATTATAAGTTATATTCTTGTCACCAAAGACAAAAGAGTGAACCAACACTTACCCATTTACTTCAAAATAAATGGGGTCTTTAATCAGAAACAACAAAGCTAGTCAGACTGAAGGTAGTCATAAATCACAT
This sequence comes from Aselliscus stoliczkanus, assembly GCA_033961575.1. NCBI lineage: Eukaryota > Metazoa > Chordata > Mammalia > Chiroptera > Hipposideridae > Aselliscus > Aselliscus stoliczkanus. Next base: position 94,686,831 of record CM066737.1, on the reverse strand, counting down.
CCCTTTGGGTGTGTGTAATCAGCAGGGTGAGCTATTATATTAATAACTGGTCCAGAAATCCCAGTCAAGGGGACATGCAAGAACAGCCTTATCCAACTGGAGAAGCATTAGTGGCCCTAGAGTTTTGTCATTCTATAGCAGCCTGGGAATCTCTTGCCATGTTCTAGAGCCAAGTGATACCTGACCCATGTGAAGTGTGATGGGCTTTTATACTGTTGAAACTGAGGACAATACCTTTCTTTGGCTTGTGCAGGAGAACTTATCAGGAGGGCTGAGTACGAATGTTGACAGAAGTAATGGACTGACGAGAAGGAGTTGTGGTGGGCAGGCAGGCAGGGTACTGTGGAGGAGCAGGGAGAGTGATGTAACGAGACTGGGCTTGGTGGGGCCAATGAGCTCCATCCTCAATTCAAGTTTTCCAGTGACCTACTTGAGATTTTCAGGCAGCCCACTCTGCAAGAGACAGTTCTAAAGTGAGCAACTTAAGCATCTTCTGTCCCAAAGAATACAAACAATGGGCTGATCATTTCAAATGACCTTTCTCCTGGATTTAGGAGCATTTTGTCTTTATCACATAATTTTTAACTGAGGCGTGAAAGCCAAGGATCTATGGCATCACATAACTCAGTAATATGAGCTATCTTTAGTAGTGTTTCCCATGGGTCTGGACAAACTGCTCTTCCAAATGTTATTGGAATAAATGGGAAGATCAGTAATGCAAGTTACTGTCTTAAAACATATATAAAATATATTCTGATCCTTAGGTAAAGAGATAATTTCAATGAAATCGTATCAAAGGACATTGGAGTCTTGTAAATAGATATGTTTTGCTTTAAGAAAGCTTGATGAACATTCAATCTAATGATTATTTATTAATGTTACCAAAGTATCCTTTGTTGTTCAAAAGCATTCACTCAAGGATTCCTTTAAATAGTGCCTTTAAATGTTTGTTTATAAACTATTAACTACTTGACAGAGAAGCAGGGAAACTTAAACTGTTGGGAGCCACTGCCAGTTGAAAATTAATCCAAAATGTAGATAAAGCCACTCTCTGATTATAATGTAAGTCAAGGAGAACATATAATTAAATTCATAAAAATTTAATCACCACAGAACCCTCCAAGAGCATATCTTTTGCAAGAAAGGAGGTACACACCTGTGGAGTGTCTCTGTCTAATGGGTCTGCAAATCCTTCGAAAAGTCATCATCCCACAAATCTCTGTTCAGCCCACGCAGTTCTCATGAGCTCTGTTCACATTTGCCAATACTACTCTGCTTCGTATTTTGCTTTTCCTCACAGCGCCTGGCAAATCGCCTGGATCACAACAGGCTCCCTTGTAGGTATTTGCTGATTTGATGTGATATGTTCCTTAAACAGTAGGCCAAAATATGGAGTTCACACATATGGTTTGTGTAAGGTTGTGATAAGTCCTGCTTTTCAAAGTCATTTTTGGAGCAATGATTAGAATTTGCACTTCTGGGCTAAGGGAACATAAACATTAATCTGACTTAACAAATTTAAAGTTCTCTCAAGGACAGTTCCCACAGAACTTCATCCCAAGTGAGGTAGAAAGGAAGGCAGATTCTTCTGTTTATTATGTTTTTACTCATTTATCTATGCATTTTTGTTGGACAAGCATAGACATAGAAAAGTAGATATAACACTATAAAACTTAATTATTATAAGGTCAGCACCCCTTTAAATGACACTCAATTCAGAAATAGAATCACTAGTCACCTAAGAAGCCCCAAGGCCGACCAAAAGACCCGTTCCAACTTCAACCACCAACCTCGCTTCCTATTAGACTTTTATAGTAATTACTTCCTTCTATTTCTTTATAGTTTTATCACTCAACTCTGCATCCTTAATCCCTATAGTTTAGTTTTGTCTGTTTTTTTTTTAAAAAAAATGCTTATCATGGCTAATAAGTTTATTTTGATCTAAACTTTCCCTCTTCCATCTTTGCCTTTCTTCCCTGGAAATTTATTCATTGAAGAATCTTGGTCACTTGATCTGTGGCTTTCCACAGTCTGTATATTTGCTGATTGCATCCATATGGTTTGGTTTAACATGTTCCTTTGTCCTCCTGTTTTAACTTGTGGAATGATGGTTGCATCTAGAGCAGTAGTTTTCAATGAGAGGTGATTTTGCCCCCTTGTCTGGAGACATTTGGCAATGTTTAGAAATATTTTTTATTTTTATAATGGAGTAGGTGGTACTACTTGCATATCCTACAATGCATAGGACAGACCCACAGCAAGGAGTTATCCAGCTCCAAATGTCATTAGTGCTGAGGTTCAGAAATCCCAATCTAGAGATTTGTTCAGATTCAGGTTCAATTTCTTTTCTTTTTATTTAGAAATACTATAGTTGGTATAATCTTTTATCAGCAGGCACATAACAACTGGATGTCTATATTGTTGTGATGTTAGCAACATTTGATGCTCAATGCTTAGATTAGTATTTGCAAAATAGTGATGTTATAATTCTCTAATTTCTTCTTAATATATTAGTTGAAATAGCCTCTATGTAAGACTCTTCCCTTCATCTGTTATTTGGTTAATCAGTGGTATAGTTCATTTAAGACAGGTAGGATAAATACTTGATTCTTTCATTGAACCATTTTCAAGATATGAATTGGTTTCCTATCATCCTCCAAAGGCAAAATAATAATAATAATAATAATAATAATAATAATAATAATAATAATGTTATCTGTGCATCCTGTGCAGATGCTGATACCATGTAGGTCCTGTGGGTGTAAATGAGTTGTTCTTACCTTCTTATATTGTTTTTTGGGGAATATCTTGCTACCTAGTTTATTATAGATGTCGTCTATGGGTTTTTGGTTTTGCTGAGTTTCTCTGTCTGCTTTTATGGGGAAGATTTGAGCAGAGTCAAAAAATATACCATCACTGCCATTATATTCCCCGAATCACTTACATTTATTTGGTAGCATATGATTGGGATTTAGAGCCTTTTCATTTGATTTTAAGCCTTTGCCACATGGAAGTATTTACTTCTGAACAGAAATCAATTCAGTGTTGTGGAAAAAAAAAAGACAGGCTTTGGAAGTAGGCTCAGAGGTCAAATCTTGACTCCTGTATTCATTAGATGTATGGTATTGGATAAATTATTTAATCCATTTGAACCTTACTTTCTACATCAGTAATGTAGAGATGAGAAGATCTGCTGTATAGGGCTTAAGTGAAGGTGAAATAATGTCCATTCCTTCATTAATTCAACACATATCTACTGTCTATTCTATACTAGGTACTCTTCTGGATCCTGGGTAAATATCAGTGAACAGACAAAATGCTCTGTTCTCATTCATGGGGGTAAACAGACAAACAAATGCATAAAATAGATAATATGTCTGATGGTGAGAAGTGCTGTGGAGAAAAATAAAACAGTGCCATCAGCTGAGAGTAAGTAAGGACAAAGAGACATTGAGAGGTGAAGAGAGAGGAGAGGGTATGAAATTGATGTCTAGTGGGAGAGTGAATGGATGAAGGAAATAAGTTGGATGACCAGTCTTACTAAGGACCTGCTTGAAGTAATCATGAACTTAGAGTGATATAAGTTGCTATAGTTGTGAATTTTTTTCCCTGGCAACATTTAAATTGTATGGATGCAGGTCTGGAGTCAGCAGAGATCTGGATTTAATAAAGTGTGGGGTTTTGCTAGGCAATTATGATGAAGGGAAAAAAAGGCAGTGGAGTTGACGATGTATTCAAAAGTGTGGTAATTGACCATGGAGTTTATAAAGTCTGACAATTAAGTTCACGAATTTGTTGCAACGACGTTGCTAACATTTTTTGGTATAAGAGGGATTATTCATTATGAATTTGTACCAACTGGACAAACAGTTAACCAAGTTTACTATTTGGAAGTGCTGAACAGGCTGCATGAAAAAGTTAGATGACCTGAACTTTTCACCAACAATTCATGGCCCTTGTATCATGACAATGCACCAGCTCACACGGCACTGTCTGTGAGGGAGTTTTTAGCCAGTCAACAAATAACTGTATTGGAACACCCTCCCTACTTACCTGATCTGGTCCCCAATGACTTCTTTCTTTACCTGAAGATAAAGGATATATTTAAAGGAAGACATTTTGATGACATTCAGGATATCAAGGGTAATATGACGACAGCTCTGATGGCCATTCCAGAAAAAGAGTTCCAGAATTGCTTTGAAGGGTGGACTAGGTGCTGGCGTTAGTGCATAGCTTCCCAAGGGGAGTACTTTGAAGATGATTATAATGATATTCAGCAATGAGGTATGTAGCACTTTTTCTAGGGTGAGTTTGTGAACTTAATTGCCAGAGCTTGTATGATGGGTAAGTAGGAAAGTGAGGACACTGTAGGGAAGTGAGGGACAGTGAAAGGGTGGTTGTACCATTGAATTGGACATACCAGTGGTGTTGAGTAATTATTGGGAAATTGGGTACTGGAGAGAGAAAGCCAGAAAGATAAAAAATGGTGTTTGGGTATAGAATGATTGAAATTAAGATAATGGAGGGGTGCTGTTATTGGTAATTATAAAAATCTTGGATATGGCCATGAGGGTGCATGGGTGAGGCAAGGCTCAGTGCTTGACATACAGTAGACTGTCAGTAAAGTGTTCAATCCATCTCCTATTTCTTTACTGCTATTTGATTACAGCACCATAAATCTAGGGCATTACTTAGTCATGAATTCTTTCTTTTAAAATGAACCAAACAATCCAATAGCACCTATGAAATCCCTGGTCCACATCCCTCATTTCAGATCAAGGGTTTTGTATTTTACTTTTCATAAATTATCACAGTCCAAATTTTTGGTACTGTCACACATGCTTTGCTGATTGCTAATTGATCCGAACATGTTTTCTGTTGGAATATGACCTCAGAACCATTCTCAACATATTATGCAGGCTTCTACTACCAACCAGTAGGAATTGGCTTCTCTGATTAAACCTATTTGTCATCCTCAAGCTACTGATAAGGTCACTTAGGAATTATTTTAGTGTATTGATTTGGTAAAATTCAATTATTTCTAAATAAAGGTCTTGAATCATATTTAATTTTTCAGCGTGGGGATAAATGCTTTCTTAGGTGAGATAGGAAAACAGCTTTCAATGTTGAGTAATGAATTTTTAGGTACATGGTTTCTACATTACTGTGCTTTCTCTAGGGCAGCCCCATAGAATGTTCTTTTTTGTTCAGATTAGCTTAATAAAAAGAAAATGGGGGGAAATTAGTTTCTCCAGGACACTTTTATACCAGATCATTATTATTAGCTGGAGTTTGTCCTAAAGAGTGGCACTAATTTGAAATGTTAGGTTTTGAGCATGTATTTTAAATCTTTAAATTATAACCATTCAGATCATTGTATTGGATTATTTTAGTTTTTTTTTTTTTTTTTTTTGAGGGCAGTGTCACTGGCCCTCACATGTGGGACCGAACCGGGGCCGCTGGCTTCCCAAGCCAGGATTATTTTAGTTTTATCAGTGAAAGCAAAATGAGTAATCCTTTAAAAACTCTTCATGTTTCAGAGTAACTTTGGATTCTAAGTGACTAAAACCATGAACTGTGTCTGAGTCACTTTGCTTTAACTATATTTTGGGGGATGTTTGATTTATTTGATTGCCTTGAACAGAACACATTTGTGTCCTAGTGATGGCTCACTCTGCCCCTGCTTTCATGTGGGTGGAGCAATTTGAAGATGCAAAGTGATTATTTTGGGTTTCATCCGTCAAAAGGAATAGAATGAGATAAAAAAGCATTAACTTCTTTTTTTCTAGACTTAAATTTCCAGCAATCTCAAAAAACGACTGCTTCTTAGCAAAGAATGTTGGTAGAGTTTATTTGATTGCAAAATTATCAGAATAGTTGTTTTGAAAGTTATCTCTTTGCCAAAGGTCCAATTAAATCTTATTTAATGAGTGGAGAGTTGTGCTAAGTACTGTGAGAATTACAGAGAAGTATTATTTATAGTTCCTGCATTCAGTGTTTTAATGTCTAGTTGGGAAGACATGTTGTACTAACATGAAAATGCAACAAACAGGCAAACTGTACATTTTCAGTATTAAATATGAATAACTGATGGTAGGAACTATAGGAATTCATTGTGGCTTGAGTGGGTAGAAGCTGTACTACAGCAATGGAGACCTGGAGCCAGAAGCCCTGGGGCCAACCCCCTCTTCCTCCTAAGAGTTGGGAGCTCTTGAATAATTATTTAACCTCTCTGGACTTCACATCTATAAAAGAGAACAATAAAAAGATCTATCCCATAAAGCAATGGTATGGATTAAATGAGTTAATATAAACAGCTCACTATATGTATTGACTGATTTTCCAGTTCCTGCTACATGGAAAGCTACACACACACACACACACACACAGAAACACACACACATGGTCAATAAATCTTAGTCTCTTAGTCATTGTTAGGGAATACAGTTTTCTAGAATTGTGTTTTGAAATATTAACTTCATTTTATTAAAATTAGTAAAATAATTTGCTATAATCCAATCGTTTTGACGAAATCTTATGTAGTTCATTGTTCTCTATTTCTTTTCCTCTACATCTCTTAGATCTTTCTACTTCACCCAATTTGCTCTTTCTCTAGATCTGGTCTCTGTTTCTATATCTTTTTCTGATACCCCTCCTCTCATCTCCATTTAGTATTCAATAACTTGTAAGAAATCAGCCAAGAAGCAATAAGCATTCATTCAGTGGGGTTTTGGCATCTATGGGAATACTGGAGTGTGATAAAAGTCTTCCCGAAAGGTTGATTATAATCCATTGGCCAGTTTGCAGACTGACTGCTCTGAACACTGCCCTCTTCTCATTGGCTGTAGGCTTCTAGGACCTGGAGGCAGGGCCAACCAGCAGACAGCTCAGCTCTAGTATTCTTTGAGATATTTATGCAGATAGTGATGGACTCAAGTTCATCAAGACACACCAGGGTTTCAAAGATTCACTGTGTGAATGCACCAATATGACATTAAAAATGACCTGGTCTATTTAAAATGGGGAAGATTCTTCCAACCCATTTTTCAGAGTGATCTCAATTAGGAATTCCTTGCATATTTTTCTTCCTGTATATATAGTTTTCCACACTGGTTTTTTTCACTGGTATAGCTCCTTATTATTAAAGATAATCCCTAAACATAGTTCAAATATGTTGTATAATATCCCACGATATTAGTGTTCCACAATAATATTGTTATTCTCCCATTGCTGGTCATTTAAGTTGCTTTTCAAGTTTTCTACTCTAAACAATACTGTAATGACAGTTTTGTGAGTATATCTTTCTCCAAATATCAGATTATTGCTTTAAGATAGACTCCTAGATAAATGGAAAAAGATGATGTGATACACATACACAGACACTGAAATATTTTTCAACAACGAGAAAGAAGGAAATCCTGCCATATATGTTAGACAGAGAAAGACAAACACGGTGTGATATCACTTATATGTGAAATCTAAAATAGTTGGACTCATACAGAGTATTTACCCTAGTTACCAGGGGCTGGGGATGTTGGTCAAAGGCTACAAACTTCCAGTTTTAAGTTGAATAAGTTCTGGGGATCTAATGTATAGCATGATGATTATGGTCAATAGTACTGTATTATATATTTGAAAGTTACTAAAAGAGTAGATCTTAAATGTTCTTACCACAAAAAAGAAATGGTAATTATGTGACCTGATGGAGGTGTTAGCTAACACTACAATGGTAATCATTTCCCAATATATAAGTGTATCAAATCAACATGTTGTACACCTTAAACAATGTTATATCTCAATAAAAAAGGTAGACGTCTAGAAGCAGCATTACTGGGGTAAGAGTATGAACATTTGAAAGGATTTTGGTAAGTGTTGCTTAATCATGTTGAAAGTTGAGCCAAGTCCCTCACCAGCTCTGAGTAATATCCACCCCGCTTTATTCTGTCAACTGTTGCTGATTTAATAGGTCAAAATGGTATCTCATTGTTATTTTAAATTATAGAACTTATCTTTGATTACTACTGAGACTGAATATTAAATATTTTCTAATAAAAGAAATCCTTAGAATCCTTACTTAGTTGTCGGGTATCATCTTTCCAAAATAGTTTTTTTGGTACTTTAACTCACTTAATTTTAGAAACATACAAAATCAACAGGCTTTGACTCCATCTTCTTTCCTATCTCCCGATGTTTATAATGCCTAAACATTGATTTCTTTCTATTACGTCTACACTTCAAAGATGTAATTATACTTAAAGTGATCATTTATGGAACTGGCTTTAACAAGTGTGAAGGGCGGAGAGTCTTATCCTTCCTGTAAAAGGAAAGGGTGAATGAAGTGTCTCGTTAGTCTGTTTCTCTATCTAATGTGTTCTAGCAGCCTGTGGAGGACCTTAAAAAGTTTGTTTCCTGAATCTGTAAGGGATGATTCATCTCTTTTAGGCTCAGCCACATTTTCCCAATCTCTGTGTCCTTAGGCAGAAAACTGTGGTTTAAACATGGCATCCCGATGAGTCAGGAAATGACTTCATTTTTTTACCAAACTGCTTTTCTCTTTAATGGGAAGCCCTGAAATAGATGTGCCTCGCGTCCCTGCTGCAAGCCTTTGCTGTCATTTAGAGGAGCTATTGCTCTTTCAAAACTCACACTGAAGCCTATTATTCCAGGGAGACAATTTTGTTATAAAGAAGTGATTTGTTATTTCAAGACTTGGCAAACAAGCATATGAGAGGGGGGAAAAAGTTTATTTGGAGAGATGGCAATAACTCTTGATGAGGTGTACTTCTACCTTACTTTGCTTTGTTTTACAGAATGGCCCAGTATTTGGCACGAGCTAAAATTCTGTAAAACTAATTTATCACATCGAGCCAGCTTGTGCTCATTGCCCTTGAAAATAGACCACCTTTTCTTTTGTACACCTACATGTGATACTCCTTCTGTTGCTTAAGTGGTTCAAGTTGGAAGAAATGCCCAAGAAAGCAATGCAAATGCTTTGTGATCATAATCAAGAATTAGTGGAAATTGACACATGACAAAATAATCTGTACTAAGTTTTCCAAAGCCATGCTATATCTCCACCAGTGATCGCCTGTGCTGACTTATCATTTATTCCAAGTCTCATTGGAAGCAATTACAGATATTTTAAAACAGGCAGTCAAAATAACAAGTCATTTAGACTGGCAATTATGCATTATGTGCAGTTGTCCTTTCTATTAGAAGATGACACTATTGATGCTACAATCTCCCCATGTAAAACAGAAATGTGGCTGAAGACTGAAGTGTGACTGTCAGATTCTTCCCTTTGGATCACACATGCTGCTTGTCATTTTGCTGTGAACTCAAGTGGCAACCTGCAGGTGTCCTGGCTTTTCTTCTCCACCTCTTAGCCTTGTGGTCAGGGCCTAATTAGGCATCACGAGCAGGCAAAGAGCACATTTACAAAGTCTGCTCATGTTGGAGATGGTTTTGAGGCCTCTGGGTGGTTTTTGAGCTTGTGACTCATTGGAGGTGCTGTTGGTTTGGCAGACATTTCCTTTAGGGTGATGAAACAGGGAAACAGATCCATGTCTTGGTGGAGGCTGTGAAGACATAGGATTTCTTTGTTAAATTTATATTTGTGGAATGTGTCAGCCTAACTGTATTTAATGTGTTTGGTTGATTTTCAAAATGGGCTGTTTCCTTTAAAAAGTCAAGTTGTAAAAGGCTGTATCTTTTACTGAGAGACTGAGTTAATAAGGAACAGCTGGGGCCGAGTGATGTCATCTGCCACCTGCATGAAAGGCCCCTCAGCGGCTTCACACGAAAAGAGAGTGCCCCAGAGAAGTGGGTTTCAGGCCTAGTATTATTAGTTTTTTGTAAAATTTTTTTGCAGAGGATCATTTCTCCTCTCTGCAAAATCATTTGCAAAACCCCAAAATGTATCACAGACATCCAAACTGACTTGCTGAGGATGAAGTTAGAGTGGAAGCCCAGAACTCATTCAGCTTTCCCATTGAAGTAATAGTCCTTTAAGATCCTCCATGGAGTTTTGGGGAGCAAGGATGACAAGAGTGTTTTTGGTAGTGGGATGTATATACCCCAGACAGTTGATGAAATGATTCATTTGGGCGTTAGAAGGAAATGGTACTGATTCTATTTATATATTTTCCCTCATTTAAAAATGTTTTTATATGCATGATAACATAATAATATAGTGATACATTGGCACCTGTAATTTATAAATAAACATCACATCTTAGAGGAGCAAGCTCAATTTATTTTCTTTCTTTCTTTTTTTTTTTTTAAAGATTTTTCTGTGGAATTGGGGGAATAGAACAGCGTTGGGGAATTGGGGAAAGGGAACAGACAAGTTGCTGTCCTTTTGTTGTTCTGTCTAGTTGTGGAAGTATTTGTTTCATAGGCCCATGTTGGTATTATCTTTGCGTTTTTCCTGGGTGAGGCAGTCAGTCATGGGTCATTGGACAGCCACTCACGGTGGCTCACGAAAGCTCACACTGGCTGCCGGCCAGCCCCACTGCAGCCTATGCTGTTGCAGGCGACTCACAGCAGCTCAGCTCCAGGTTGAGCTGTTGTTCACCATCTTAGCTATAGAGGGCACAGTGTCACTGGCCCTCACATGTGGGATCCAAACCCGTGTCCTGCTGCTCAGAGCTGGCGTCTCAAGCTGTTGTCAGAGAGTGGGCCTTTCTCAGCGCAAAGTCCAGGTCCTTGGCAATTCGAGCAAAGAATTGAATGAAATACCAGAGTAAAGCAGTAGAATAAGTAGTTTATTAGAAAAGATAGTACATTTAGAAATAGAAGTAGACCTGAGTACTAGAGGATGGCTCAAGGGCCCGTTACCAGAGTGTGGAGGGGGCAAATGCAAAGGTGAGGCTTAAAGGGAAGAAGTGGTAAAAAGGAGCAGGGAAAAAGCAGCAGCAGCAGTAGCAGCCGTGCTTCCCTCCCAGGACTTGGGGTTTTTATCCTTTTTCTCCAGGATGGGCTGTTCTTCCTGGGCATAGGACCACTTGATTGGCACCTGTGATTAACAAGAGGTCCTGCTTAGGTGTGAGTGACTGGTCCTCTCTAGTTGGATGTTTTGTGTCCACTTGCTCTTCCTGCAGGGGTAGGTAATTACAATACAATGGGGGAGTTTTGGGTGGAGAGGGGAAGTGCCTTAAGCGGTTGCACTCTGTGGGATGTGTAGGAATGTAGGAATGCAGAGACCCAATGCCTTCCTCTAACTGCCTGCCTAGTTTCTCCTTGAAAGACGTGATCCCCTTAAAATCTCAATGGGCAGCTGAGGGACAGGAGGTCTCTTCTTCTGTATCTGCTTCCTGCTGGGCAGGGGCGTAGAGCCGTCCCTGCCTATTGGGGGTTCACAGAACTCTCACCCTAGCTGGTCTCAGATGAGAGGAAGGGGTCTCAAGCTCCACCTGGAAGACCATGTTGGCTTCTTTGTTTGTTGGGGTATCCCCTGCATCCTCAAGGCTCCTGAATGAGGACAAAAATATAAATCTGTTAGGTTATGAAACTTGTGGCTATTCAATCCATCACTCAGGTGGAGTCAGTTGTCTGGACACAGAATGGGTTTGACATTTAGCTTTCTGGCCTGGGGTATATTAGGAAGTCTCAGGCTTTCAACTAGTTATCTGAAGCAGGGGTAGGAGACTTATATTGTTTCAGATTCAGGAACTAATTTACAAAGCAATTAAGAAGCAAGGGGGATCTTCCGTCCAAGATTCACAAACTGGTCAGAAAAGCAATCAAAGCCCAAGAGCTAAGAAACTAAAGAACTAGGGAGGAGACTTAACATTTTTATACTTAACATTTCTATAGAATAGAAAATAATAAAGTTTTTCAGTGGTGGGGATTGGTGCTGCTCAGTTGGCTGGTAACAAAGCCAACTCCTTACCAACACACCACTCGGCCGGCCCTCTTTATTTTCCAATAGAGACACACTATCAAGCCTATTTGGAGACTTCTCATCAAGAACAGAATATGTGAACAAAGAAAACAGAAATAGACTCAGAGATACAGAGGAAAAACTGATGGTTGCTAGATGGGAGGGGCTTGGGATGAGGAAGGAGGTGAAAGGATTAGAAAGTACAAATTGGTAGTCACAAAATAGTCATGGAAATGTCACAGAATGTAAAGTACAGCATAGGGAATATAGTCAATGGTATTGTAACAACTATATATAATGTGAGAGGGGTAGTAGACTGGGGGGTTGTTATCACTTTGTGAGGGGTGTAAATGTCTAATTATTATGTTGTTTTGTATACCTGAAACTAATTCAGAAAAATTAAATTAAAAAAAAGAAAAAAGATTGAGAGCAGAAATGGAGAGAGATGCTGGGTTGACATCAATTTTGTTTGGGTTCACTCTTCTAGATTTAATATTGGACCTCTGGGCATCAGTTCTCTAATTTTATTTATTTATTTATTTATTTATTTATTTATTTAAAAGATTTTATTGGGGAATCAGGGAAGGGGAACAGACAAGTTGCTGTCTTTTTGTTCTTCAATCTAGTTGCGGAGGATGTTGCTTCACTGGCCCACTTTGGTATCGTCATTGCACTCTTCCTGGATGAGGCAGATCGGTCTCCGGCATCTGGATGTCACTCACCGCGGCTCTTGGCAGCTCACGTTGGCTGCCTGCCGCTCACTCTGGCTGCCGGCCACTCACTGTAGCCTACGGCAGGCCACTGCAGCAGGGACTGCAGCCTACACCATTGCCGGGGCTCATGCAGCCCAGCTCCAGGTGGAGTTGTTGTTAGCTGTAGAGGGCAGTGTCACTGGCCCTCATATGTGGGATCTGAACCGGGGCCGCTGGCATTCCAAGCCAGCTCTTAACCGATGTGTCATTTGGCCGGCCCAGGTCTCTAATTTTAAATGGTTAATTTTTGTCACCACATAGAACCTTTTATAGTTTTTAAAAAGAATTTTAAAGAAATTATGTATCATTTATAATTTTCTAGTTATATTTTTTATATTTATATTTTTCTGGGTTTTGAGTATTTATTACTTTGTCTTTCAATATAATTTAATTTTCAGTTTAAACATTTCAATTTTTAATAATGACTATGTTTGATAGTCAGCTCACAAAATTCTTGCAAGCCAGTACTAGCCCCTCAGTTTCTTCTCTGTAAAATAGGGTTAATAGCACCTATCTTAAATAGTTGTTATGAGGATACATTGAGTTAATATTTATAAAATACCTAGAATAATGACAGGCACATAGAAAACTATATGTCAAGATTTAATGAATATATAGTTTATTGTTAGGGCAATGATTCTCCACATCATTTAAGGCTGATAGTACTTTTATCCTTTGATTTTTTGGAGTTTTCTGTCTATTAGGACTATACTTATATTTTCTATGTTGCAAAAATACATGTTAATCACCATCCAAAGAAATCAAATATTATCTGCAACCCAGAAGACCCTCAGATGTCCTTTCCCACCCCACCCCTTCCACCAAGAGTTGTAACCATCATTCTGTGTTTTTTTTTTTAGTTTTTTTTTTGAGGGCAATGTCACTGGCCCTCATATGTAGGACCTGAACTGGGGCTGGTGGCTTCCCAAGCCAGCGCTTAACCACCGTGCTACTCGGCTGGCCCTCATTCTGCTTTTTATAGGAATCAGTTTCTTGATTATCTTTATAGTTTTAGGATTCGTGTATGCTATTTCTAAACAATATATACAATTTTGCCTGTTTTTCAACTTCATTTTAGTGAAATCATTTTTCTGTGTCTTGCTTTTTATTACTCAACATTATATTTCTAAGATTCATTCATGTTCATATGTATAGCTCTGATTCATGAATTTTCACTGCTGTGTAACATTTCATTATATGTCTTACCACAATTAATTTATCCATATTATTTGATGAACAGTTATTTCTAGTTTGGGACAATTATGAATAATGAACATCCTCATGTATATATTCTGATGTGAAGAAGTATACATTTCTCCATGTTGCTAGATAATGCCTATTTTCCAAATCAGTTGAACCAATTTACACTTTCACTAGCAGTTTGTGAGAATTCTTGTTCCTCTATATTCTTGAAACACTTGGTTTAATGGGTCTTAAAATTTTTTGTCAAACTGATGTGATGTCTCATTGTGGCCTTAGTTTGCATTTTCTCAAATTACTAATGACTTTAATCATATTTTCATATATACATATTAAATATTAAAGTATGTATGTATATGTGCATGTAAAAATATATAGACACATACATATACGTATATGTACATTCTTTGGCCATTTCAATTCCTCTTTTTTGTGTTGAGGGCAGTGTCCCTGGCCCTCATATGTGGGACCCAAACCAGGGCCACTGGCTTCCCAAGCCAGCGCTTAACCACCACACCACTCAGCCAGGCCTCAATTCCTCTTTTTTAAATCAGCTATTTAAGCCTGTTTTACTATCAGTTTGTTTTCCTTTTCCTCTATGGTTTATGGGAGTTCCTTTTATGTGTTTTGTCAAAATATTTTTCCCATTTTGTGGCTTGCCTTTTTCCATTTTAATTATATTTTTGATGAACAGAAGTTCTTTGTTTTTTTTTTTTTTTTTAGGGAAGCGTCACTGGTCCTCATATAGGGACCCGAACCAGGGCCCCCGGCTTCTCAAGCCAGTGCTTAACCACCGTGCCACTCGGCCGGCCCAGAAGTTCTTAATTTTAATGTAGTTAAGTTCATCAATCTTTTACTTTATGGTCAGTTATTATTATTTTGTCTCTTTTCCTTATTTCCAAAACTATACATGTTAATCGCAGAAATTCTAGAGATAAAGAAAAAATAAATAGCCCATAATTCTACCACCCAAAGATAACCAGTGAACTGTCTTTCTCGACCCTACCCTTATTGCAGTTATTTGACAAATAAAATTGTATATATTTAAAGTTGTAATGAGATGATCTGATATATGTATACATTGAGAAATGATTACCACAATCAAGTTAATTAACACCTCCATCACCTCATATAGTTACCTTTTTTTTTTGGTGAGAATGCCTAAAATCTACTCTCTTAGCAAATTTCAAGTATAGTATTATTAAGTATAGCACCCATTCTGTACATTCGATCCCCAGAACTTACTCAACTCATAACTGAAAGTTTGTAACCCATTCCCCCCACACACACACACCAACTCCTGGAAGCTACCATTCTATTCTGTTTCTAGGAGTTTAATTTTTTGTTTTTAGATTAGACATATAAGTGATACCATTCTTATTTGTCTTTCTCTTTCTGGCTTATTTCACTTAGCTCAATGTCCTCCGGGTCCATCCATAGTGTTTCCAATGACATGATTTCCTTCTTTTTTATGGGTGAATAATATTCCATTGTGTGTATGTGTATAATCTCACATTTTCTTTATCCATTCATCTTTCGATGGACACTTATATTGTTTCCATGTCTTGGCTATTGTAAATAAGGTTAGCATGTCTTTAGATCATTTTTATGTACATATGCAGCATAACATTTCCTTTATGAAAGAGGAATCTAGTACACACTTAAGCATTCAGTAACAGAGATGAATACATATTCTCTGCCCTCAAGGAGTTTATAGTTTATTTAATCAGAAACAGGTGAGTTTATAAATATGTGTGATAAAATGTTATAGATACAATGCTAGAAGGGTGTAGAAGACACAGTAGAAGCCAAAGGAGAAGAGGTTGCTTGCAACTGAGTGGTCTAGGAAATGCATCATAAAGGAGATACCATGAGGTGAGCAGCTGGGAAGAAGAAAGAACACGCCTAAAGGCTACAGAAGCATGATTTATGAGGGTCAGAAAATTGAAAATTGTTGAATGTGGCTAGAATGTGAGTAGGGGGGATGTGAATAAATTCAATTTGGTCATATTGCATTATTCCTTTCATATTCTAATAGATTTAGTTTGATATATATTTTGTTCAGAATATTTACGTAAGTTTCTGAGTGAAATTGGCCTGAGTTTTTTTCTCGTATTTTATGTATCAGATTATCCTAGCCTCATAAAATAAGGTGGGGGTAATGTTCTTTCATTCTCTTTTCTCTGGAAGACTTTGTGTGGAATTAGAGTATTTCTTGGCTGAATATTTTGTAGAGCTCATCCATGAAGAGAACTGGGCTTGGAGTTTTCTTTGTAAGAAGATTTTGACTACAGATTCATGTTCTTTAATTATTACAAGACTTTTCAGATTTTCTCTTTTTTAAGTCAAATTTGATGCTACATTTTTCTAGGAATTTATGCTTTTATTTAAATTTCAAATGTTCTTATTATCATCTTATTTTTTTAATGTCTGACGAATCTGTAGTCATGATCATTTTTTTCACATATGACTTTGGACATTTGTGACTTCTCTCTTTTTACTTGATCAGTCTCCCCAAAGGGTTATCAATTTTTTTAGTCTTTTGCAAAATCAACTCTAGGATTTACTGCTCCTGTCTATTACATAATTGTTTTCTATTTCATTACTCTTTTTAGTAGTTCTTTCATCCTTCTTTCTTTGGTTATATTTTTTTCCCCAACTTCTTGATGTGAATAATTTCAGTCTTGCCTCTTTTTTAATATAGGCATTTAAAACTTGTAAATCTTACTTTTGTTTATTTGTTTCTAAGTGTCACTTTGCCTTGTTGGTAATGTTTTATATACTCAATGTTCAATTATGTTAGTTCTCATATTTACCATTCAGTTTTGATCTTCATTCTTTTAATATATACCTTCCATTTAGAATGATTTTCCTTTCATTTGAAATAATTTCCTTTTAACTTTCCTTTAGAGAAAGTCTGTGGTGATATATGTTATCAGTTTTTGTTTGCCTGAAAATGTATTTATTTCACCCTCATTCTTAACAGATATTTTCCCAGTATATGCGATTCTAAATGGGCAGTTCTTTTCTTTTGTCACATTGAAAATATCATTCCACTGTATTCTGGCTTTAATTGTTTGTTTTTTTTTTAATTTTCAAATTATTATTATTATTATTTTTATTTTTCAAATTATTATTATTATTATTTTTATTTTATATTTTTTTATTAGTTTCAGGTGTACAACACAATTCAATAGTTATACTCTTTAACCCCCACAGTGAAAACCCCCTCCCCCAGTTCACCACCCCACTCCCCCCCCATATCATACATATCCATCACAACTCCCTTGACTCCCCTCCACAGTATACTCCACCTCCCGTGACCATCCACATATTCAGTTGCAGTTGGCATACAATACTATACAACATCAGCTTCAGGTGTACAGTGCAGTGATCAAGCCTCTACTCCATCCATGAAGTGGTCTCCCTAAAAAGACATGTGACTATCTGACACGCCACAAAATTTTTACAACATTATTATATTCCCGGAACTGTGTTTCATATCCCTGTGGCAATATTGTAGTTGTCTATGCTGTCTAATCCCTTCCCCTTCCCCCCCATCCCACCCCCTTCCCAACTAGCAACCCTCAGTTTTTCCTCTACATCTACAAGTCTGTTTACTTTGATCGTTCACTCAGCTCTTCAGACTCCACACACAAGTGAGATCACATGGTACCTGTCCTTCACTGACTAACTTATTTCTTGCAACATAATAGTCTCTTCACAACATTATCAATTACATTCCCAGAACTGCCCCCATATCCCTGCGGCAACATTGTAGTCCCATATGCACTGTCCAAAACCTTCCCCCTCTCCCTCCTCCCCACTCCCTCCCAGCCAGCAACCATCAGTTTTTCCTTTATATCTGCTTGATATGACTTCAATCTTCTTAAATTGTCTCTCTGGGTTAGCTTGTTTACCCCTTTCTTTTGTTTAAAAAAGCCCTTTTAACATTTCTTGCAATGCTGGCTTGGTGGTAATGAATTCCTTAAGCTTATTCTTTCCTGAGAAGCTCTTTATTTCTCCTTCAATTTTAAGTGATAGCCGTGCTGGGTAAAGCAATCTTGGTTGTAGGCCTTTATTTTGTGTCACTTTGAGTATCTCCTGCCACTCCCTTCTGGCCTGCAGAGTTTCTGTAGACAAGTCAGCTGTTAGTCTAACAGGCGTTCCTTTGTATGTAACCTCCTGTCTTTCTCTTGCAGCCTCTAGGATTCTGTCTCTGTCTTTAACCTTTGCCATTTTAACTAGGATGTGTCTTGGTGTGGACCTGTTTGGGTTCAGCTTGTTTGGAACCCTCTGCACTTCTTGGGCATGTATGTTGATTTCCTTCACCAGGGTAGGGAAGTTTTCAGTCATTACTTTTTCAAATACATTTTCGATCCCTTGCTTCTTCTCTTCTCCTTCTGGTATCCCTATGATTCGAAGGTGGTTGCGCTTCACCTTGTCCCATAGGGCTCTTAAACTATTTTTATTTTTTTTAATTCTTTGGTCTTTTTGCTATGCCAACTGGGTGAGTTCTGCTATTTTATCTTCCAAATCGCTGATCCGCTCCTCTGCTTCATCTACTCTACTGGTGATTCCTTCGAGTGTGTTCTTCATTTCAGTTATTGTATTCTTTAGTTCTAACAGGTTTTTTTTTATGGTTTCCCTATCCTTCTTTATGTCCTCGCTAAGTTCCTTAAACATTCTTATCATCAGTGTTCTAAACTCTGTCTCTGAAAGGTTGGATCCCTCTGTTTCATTTGGTTCCATTTCTGGAGGTTTCTTCTGATCTTTTACTTGTGACATGTTTCTTTGTTTCCCCATTCTGGCTGTCGCTCTGGGATTGCTTTGATGTATTAGATAGATCACCAGGAGAGCCCTGGCTGGATCACGCAGGCACACAGCTCACGGCCCAACACTCCCAGGAAAACTCCCAGTCTCAGCCTGTCTCAATCAGCCGCTCGCAGATCAGGCCGAGCAGTCCGACAACCAATCAGCAGCCTGGCAACTCTGCAAGTGCAGGGCGGAGAGCGGGGACCGAGGCGGCTTGCCCACTCCTGCGTCTCAGTGAGCAGCCTGTTGGAGCTGGATCACTCCCACTAGGCATTTCCCTGGCAACGTAGCACAAGCCGAGCGGAGGGTGGGGATCCCAGGCGGCTCGCACACTCCCGGGTCTCAGTGAGCAGCCTGTCGGAGCCGGAGGGCACCCGCCTTGCGTTTCCCTGGCAACGCAGCATAAGCCGGGCAGAGGGTGGGGATCCAAGGCCGCAGGCGCGCACGCACATGCACACGCACTTCTGCGCCAATTCCACCAGACCAATGAGGTCTCGGACCTGATCCTCCGTGGGAGGGCCCAACCCTGATAAAATGGCGCCCTCCCTACACCACTCGCGTGCAGGCCCCACACCACGGGAACAACAGACCAAAAACCTCCAGCCTTTGCACCAAAGGTGCTCAGCTCAGTCCGTCCCCGCAGGCTCCCGGCTCACACAGCCACTCCCTCCACCAGGAACCAGGTAAGTGCTCACCAGCGAGCAAGCCCGGGCGCTGGCCCCACTGATTCTCCAGCCGCTCCTAGCCTCACCGAGCTGAGCAAAGAGAGTCCTCACTAATTTACTGCCGGCTATCTTAGAACTCCTCTTCCCAGCAAAGGAACTCTGGGCTGGTGAGCTTGGGGTGCAGCCGGAGGGTCTCTCCCCCAACCAGACAAGCTTCCCACGGCTGGGGCTTCCCTCACGGGGCTCGCCCTCTCTCGTCTCCGCCCATCCAACAGACCCGATGCGGCTTCCTCTTTAAGTTCTTCGTTTAGTGGTTCTGTTCCTCCAGTGTTCCGGGGACCTCCAGGGTTGAATGCTGTATAATTTATTTGTAATTTTGGTGTGATCCTGAGGGGCAGTTAGCACAGCGTCTGTCTATTGCGCCATTTTACCAGAAATCCCCTGGCTTTAATTGTTGAAGATAGCTCTTGATCCAACTGCTATCCTTTGAAGGATAACTGCCATACTTTCTTCTGGTTGCTTTGATTTTCTACCCTTTCACTCTCATATGTCTAGATGCGAACTTCTTTTTATTGATCTTGTTTGAGATTCCCTGGGCACTTGATCTGTCATTAGTTTTGGAAAATTATCAGCCAGTATTTCTTCAAATATTGCCTCTGCTGCATTCTCTCTCCTCTCTTTCTTGGATCAAATGTATTTTAGACCTTCTCACTGTATTTTCCACATCTCATTCTTTTTAATTTTTTTATTCTTTTCTCTTTGTGTTTCATTCTTTAATTTCTTTTTTTAGCCGAGCCATCCTGTCACCTGTTGGCTGCTCAGCGGCAGCTCAGCTCGGGCTGGGCATCGAACTGCTGTTGCTCAGGGCTCAGCTCGCACTCTTGTGCAAGCTCTTAACCAACTGAGCCACTCGGCCAGCCCTATCTTTAATTTCTTTACATATCTTTCAGTTCACATTTTTTTCTTTTGCTCTGTCCAGTCTGCTGCTAAATACTTCCATTGAGTTTTTAATTTCAGAATTGTAGTTTTTATTTTTTAAAATTTTTTTTTTTCATGAACATAAATTTATTAACAGTAGGATAGCATTATCAGGGTAAAAAGGAAAGCATGGCAGATTGTATGTTCCAGAAATGTCTGTGGTAATATTTCCCATCTCATGTGCTCATTCAGAAACTTGCCACTGTCCCATCAAGATTTGTGTCCCAGGTTTATGTTCCTCCCTTCAACCTGGGTATACCTTTGTGACTATTTGATAAATACAATCTGGCAGAAGCAATGCTATGGGCCTTCTGAGGCTAGATTATAAAAACCCATACAGTTTCCACCTCTCTTGGGACTTTCATCCTTGGAACTGAACCACCACACTCTGAGGAAATACAAGCCATATAAAGAAGCCCATGTAGGTAGGAACCAAGATGGACAGTACACATCAGCTTGCCAGCTATGTGAGTGAGCCATCTTAGGAGCCCACATTTGAGCTGCCCTAGCTGATGCTGTGTGGAACAGAGAAAAGCATGCCCTGGGGAGCCTTGCCCAAATTGTGACAGCACATAATTAGGATCATTATTCAGTGCCATGACGCTTACAGCACCATGACACTTACATCATGCCCGATTAGAAGTTGTATTGCTGTCTATGGATTTGTGGAGTTACTCTAGCATTAATAGGGTCAGTAGGTCATAGTGCCTGCCAGCTGCCAATACTCTTTCCTTGAATTCTCCATTCTAAGAATGCATGCTCTTTATTTTTAAAATTTTATTTATTTATTTATTTTATTGGGTAACTGTGTTTTTACCAGGACCAATTAGCTCCAAATCAAGTCATTGTCCTTCATTCTAGTTGTGGAGGGCACAACTCAGCTCCAAGTCCAGTTGCCATTTTCAGTCTAGTTGCAGGGGGTGCAGCCCATAATCCCATGCAGGAGCTGAACTGGCAACCTTGTTGTTAAGAGTACTTGCTCTAACCAACTGAGCCACCCGGCCGCCCCTGCATGCTCTTTTTAAAAGTTTTATTTATTTATTTATTTTGCCTACTCTGTCACTTTTAACACCCTGTTCCTTACAGTATTTTCAAGTTTGTTATCTATTTCTTTAAACATTGCTATTTTAATAGATATTTCTGACAATGACAGTATCTGAAGCTGTGCACATCTGTTTCTGCTGTCTATTTTTATACTTGTCCTAGTTAATATTGTTTTTTTTTCCTGTGTCCCTTGTCATCTTTGACTGCTTATGGGTCCCTGATCTCAAAAAATTATTTGTGAGGTTTTTTCAATGCTAGGATGGATGCGGTCTCCCCCAGTGATGCTTTGGGCTTGATTCTGCCAGGTGCTCAGACACATTAACAACCAGAAATGATCTCTAACCAGGTTCCTGGCTGACCCAGGTGCAAATCCATTGGAGGGCTTGTCCATGGCAAAATGCCTTGTGGATTACTTTCCTATTCACTTTTTCCTCTGTCAAGGCAGACTTCTCTTTAGTCTCCTGGTCTTAGAACAATTGGATTGATTTTGGATGTGAATGTGTAACCCTTTGTGATCACAGCTTAATATTTGGAGGCTTTCCTGTAAAACTTCCCATGCTTGACTGTCCCTGGTCCTTGACTTCCGTCCCCTCTGAACCAAATGTGTAGTGTGGTATAGGCAGATGCTTCTGGGCAAAAATGGCTCTGGTGCTCCAGTATAGTATCTCTCTAGATAGTTTTTTTTTATTAGCTGAGTCATCCTGCCACCTGTTGGCAGCTAAGCTGCAGCTCAGCTCAGGTTGGGCATTGAACTGCTGTTGCTCAGATCTCAGCTCGAACTCTTGAGCGATCTAGATAGTTTTTAATCCAAAATTTAGTCTTCAAGAGATTTGGAGCTTTAGGTTGATTGAACCAATTTTATCCAGTTTTTTCTGTTTTCAAAGGTTGGTTTTATCTGAATTAACTTGTACACCATTACTGGGAACAGGAAATCCTACTTTGATATTTACATTCTGTTTGAGTTGTAGAGTATTGGTGAATTTACTAAGGATATATCTATATCTAATCTATATCTATATTTATAATTTCTAAGACATTATTACATATAATAATTCTTTAAACCTTGGTGGTTTTTTTTTTTTTTTTTGAGAGCAGTGTCACTGGCCCTCATATGTGGGACCGAACCGGCGCCGCTGGTGTCCCAAACCAGCGCTTAACCACCACGCCACTTGGCTGGCCCAAAACCTTGGTGGTTTAAATTAATCCAAGTTCTGAATTCTCTTTCCCCCATATTCAAAGAAACTCTTGCCCAGTAGGCATGTTAACTGCCATTGAAAGGTACTAACACCCTCTCTGCCTGCTTCTAGGATCTTATTATTTTTTACATTAATGCAAATTAATTTATTATATTACTTGGTGGCACTTCAGAAAGCAAAGAAACCATTCTCTGAGCCAAGTGAGTTTCTGAAGGCTTGGAGGTGAGTAAGCAGTGGCCCTGGCAGTAGGCCCTTCCAGATGTTCTAGCAATAAGGACATTTGTTGGAAGCGGTAGATGTGGAGAATATATTAGATGGTAAGTTTGGGGAGAGGGATACACGTGTACTTGTGAATGTGAGCTAATGTTCATTTAATACCTGCTAGGTGCCACACCAGTGCTAGAGTCTTTACATAGTCCATTTCTTTCTATGAGATGTTAGCAGGTCTAACAACATACATTTATTATTCCATAGTTTTTGTGGGTCAAGCGTTTGGACACTAGTTAGTGGGGCAGGGGGTTGAGGGGGACAGGTCCTGTGCTCAGGGTTTCACAGAGCTGCAATCAGTGTGTCAGCTGGACTGTGTTCTTATCTGGAGACTCAACTATGGAAGAATACACTTCCAAGCTCACTCTGGTTGTTGGCAGAATTCATTCTTTTTCTTCTGTAGGATTCTTGGAAGCTTGCAAAGGACAGAGAGAGAATGAGACACAGAGAGACAAACATAGAGTGGGGGACTCTAGCAAACTTGATTCTGCACTCTATATAATCATGTATGTATTGAAGTCATCAATTTTAAACTACTTAATAATTATATCTTGTTGGTGATAGCTCAGCTGCTTTAATTCCTGGTCCTAAAATCATTTCCAACAATTAAGGGTCAAGGAGAAGTCAAATGTGAAACTTCATATCTGAGTTTTGGTGATAAACAGTCACGTCTCTATTTATAAGTGGAGCAAAGAAGAACTCTAGGAATGACCTCTGTTAAAGATCCCTTTGGAGCTGCTAATAAATAGCAAAATATATTTATTTGAATTTCATTTTGGGAGGGCCAATGCATGACCTCTGTGGAAACTCGTAAAATTATTAAAGTGCCAAAAGTGAAGAGTTGGAAGGCTTAGATCATCTCAGATTGAATAATCATCTTCCAAATTACCTCAGTTTATAGGATTCATTTTCATGGTGGCAAAAGTGGGAGCTGTATCTTACAGACCTTTTCTTTCCTGAAACCTCTTATGGTGGTAAACACATCTGCAAATGTAGCTTTGTGTAGTAATCCTTGGTGCTGGCATCAGATAGGGTTTGCACCATAAATTCTGATGGGAAGAAATAGCAAATGCAGAATTAAATGTTACTCAGTTCAGCTTGTCTCTGAGAAATTGCTTTAGCTTTCAAAGGCTAAAACCTTCAGCTGTTATAGCACTGATTGGAGGTAAAGAGCTTACTCTCAGGAGAATACTTGCTGAAAAGAACAGGACTGTGTAGCGTTGCCTCTTTAAAAATTCTACTGCTAAACCCTAGGCTGCCCTGCCTCCTTGCTATTTTTGCCCATTGGCAATTTCCCCTTGAAATGTTATCATCTAATTCTCCCCTAGGCTTTGCTCAACCATGTGTTGAACTGCTAAATTCTGCTTCAGCTAATGCCACTATTCAACATATAGCAATCTCTATGCAGCCTGTAGAAACTGGAGGTAAAGACAAAAACATCCACAACTCTCGTCTGATCTTTGAGACAAATACCTCTTACTGTGAAGACTACAATCATTTTGCTTACAACAGTTTTAGGTAAAGTCAGAAATCATACAGTAAACTTTTAGGAATTCATTGATGGCATATGCTTTCTCCTGACAGAACTGACCTCCCCTCAACTGGCTATAATGCCAACATAACTCCTTAGATTGGTACTTGAATCTCTCTCCTTACCAAGCATAATGCTAGAGTCTTTAGATGCATCTGTTTAATGGTATAATACCCTATGAAGAAAGCCTCATTCTTTCTATTTCATGGGAGGAACCTGCAAATTGGAGAGATTTTCAAATGGTAGCAGTGAGCTTCTATCCAAGTTCAGTATGACTTTAAGGCCTGTGTATTTCCAACTCTACCTTGCAGTTCTTGCTGTCCATTTGAAAGAATTTCTCTCCTAGAAATATTACAGACTGAAGTAATTGACTATCTTAGGGATTTCCTTATGGTGGAGTTACTTCTGCAGTTTATGAGTGGGTAATTGGCAAATAAGCATTTACTCTTGTTACAGATTTCCCATTTCCTCTGAGATGGACAAAAATCAAGCCTGTGTCTATCATTGGTTTTCCAAGGGAAGAAGTGAAGACATGACAAAAAATAGCTATAGTATGAGTAAGGGGAGTTTTAATTATTAGACTCTTGCTTGGAGATTCATTCATTCTTTGAACAAATAATTATTAAATTCCTATTATGTGCCAGGCATAGTTCTAGCATTGGGGATACAGTGGTGAGCAAAGCAGACAAAAAACTCAATATCCTCATGATGCTTACATTCTAATTCTAACAGGTGTAGCAGGGAGGCAGATCATATGTAAAATAAAGAAGTAAAAATATGTAGTATATTAGATGGTGATACATAGGGATGTACTAATTCTTAGCTTCTGCTCTACTACTTGTCCAAAATTGGCTATCTCTTTGGTCTTTTGAAGTCCAAATAGCCAAATGCTTACTTCAATGTCATTTCTGGCACATCTGAACTTGTGTGAGATCACTGGTCATGTGACTGTATAGGTTACCATTAAATATAATGAACATAACATCAGTAAAATAAAAAGGTATATCATTTGGATTTATTATTAATATCTAGTATTTTATTAATTTAGAAGATAGAATATCCTTATGTTGGATTGTATCAGATTCTTGGGGCTGTTGTAAAAAAGTACCCCACATTTGGTGGCTTAAACAGAAAATTTTATTGTCTCACAGTTCTGGAAGCTAAAAGTCTGACATCAACGTGTTGACAGGGTTGGTTCATTCTGAGAGCTGTGAGGGAGAATCTGTTCTATGCTTCTCTCCTAACTTCTGGTAGCCTCAGGCACTCCTTGACATGTAGATGGCATATTCCCTGTGTATTCACATTGTTTTCACTCTGCAAGTGTCTATCCCTATGTCCATATTTTCCCTTTTTATAAGGATACCAGTTATATTGAATGAGGGTCCACCCTAATGACCTCACTTAACTTGATCATCTGTAAAGACTCTATTTTTAAATAAGCTCACATTCATAGACCGTGGAGGTTAGGACCATGACATCTTTTGGGGGGTACAATTCAACCCATAAAAGATACATTGATATATTTAAATTACACCATCAGTTGAAATTTAAATGTGTGTATATTTTGTATTTAAGAGTAAGGTGCTACAATAATTACTGATGAATATAAAAGCTATTAATTTTTATACAAACCAATTATTAAGATCTTTAAAATAGTTAAATAGGGATATTGATACATAATATGCATAGGAAGAGCATGTCAGCCAGATAATTTTAGAAAGATCATTAGATACTTTTTGGAACAACAGGATTTATAAACATGTAAATAGAAATACAAGGCAAAATAATAGAGATTAAATTATACCATAATGATAATATTTATTGAATTGTTTGGTGTCCTAACACTCATAGCACCAAACAAAACTATCATTAAGAATGGCATAGGCTAGGGCTGGCTGAGTGGCACTGGTGAACAACAGCTCCACCTAGAGCTGGGCTGCTGTGAGTCCCCGGGGACCGCATAGCTGCAGCCCCTGCTGCAGTGGGCTGCCATAGGCTACAGTGAGTGGCCCGCAGCCAGTGTGAGTGGCTGGCAGCCTGTGTGAGCTGCCAAGAGCCGCTGTGAGCGGCAGTCCAGAGGCCAGTGACCAATTTGCCTCAGCCGGGAAGAGCTCAATGACAATACCAACATGGGCCAGTGAAGCAATGTCCTCCACAACTAGACTGAAGAACAAAAAGGGCCACAACTTATCTGTTCCCCTTCCCGGATTCCCCAACTCTGTTCCCCTCCCCCAATTCCCCAATAAAATCTTTAAAAAAAAGAATGGTATAGGCTATCCTGATCTTGTGACTTCCTGATGGACAAAATGCTTTTAAGAGATAGGTCTTTATTTGATCCATATATTCAAAAAAGAGTATATCTTGTTTAGTACTAAAAAATTCCTACACTATTTGTGGTGAACTGAATCACTGGTCTCAATTCATTACCTGTTTGTCATGGCTTCATGGGAGACAGAGACTTCTTCCCTGCCCCTTGCCTTTGGAGTTCGCTATGTGACTTGCTTAGGTGAATGGGATTTTAGTAGAAATGATGCAAGGAAAGAGGTAAAATGTACTTATGTAATTAATTTTGCCCCCTTGAACTCCTGCCTTTCTACCGTGAGAAGAATATGCTTTGGATAGCTCTTGCCTGAGAAGGAAGAGGGAAATGTGGAACAGACCTAGACCTAACTCGTAGCTTTGAATCACAGCTGAATCCATTCATTATCAGTAAAACCCAGCCTCCCCATAGATGCACGAGCAAGACAGAAATGCTTAGTATTGAATGCCATTGAGATTTGTGTAGATGTTTGTTATGAAGCATTATTGTGTCAGTGGCTAACTGATATATTATTATTGCAGAACACGTAGTCTTACTGATTATATTTCTTACTGAAATAATCCAACAAGTTGAAGTTTTACCAGTTAGACCTGCTCTGGGATTGATCTTCTCAATCACTCAGCATTATCACTTTCAGGTCACCAAGGCCATCATGAGAAAACTTTATCTTTGGGAAAAAGGAATGGTAACCTCAGTTTTTGAAATAACACTATGACAATTTCTATTCTGGTTTTTTATACTTTTTCAAATGGTATCTTTTTTGTGGATTTCACTTTTTCAGAGAATGATTATCATCAGCTGTACACGAAAAAGGTACTTTTTCTCAAAAGATTGTTCAAATACACTTAGGAGTTGTTCACAGTGTGGTGGATCCACTGCTTTTTTGACTTTAGTAGCTTTTTGCTCTTCAAGAGCTCATCTTGATTACTTAAGGGCTGTGGTTCTCCACTTTTTCTTTGCAAGAAACTGTTTCTGAATAGAGCATAAAATAAAGGAAAAAATGTGTTTTATTTCTTATGATACTTTAGTATGGGTTTGAACAACAAATTCTAGTCTTGGTAAAAGAAAAAAATGTTTTGTTAATCTATTTCAAATTCACAAGACACTGCATTATGAAATGTTTAGTCTCCCAAGTGACAGAAGAGCTGTATCTGTTCCTGGCAGGGCATTGATAAATGGTTCAAATACATGGGGCTTTTAGTTTTCAAACTCATTCTGTATAGATGATAATTTTCCAATGTATTATGCAGGGATGATGAATTACACTGTTGTAGCAACACTTCTGGAATGGTGTTGTGCGAAGTTGAGACCTATTCAAGTGATTTACTATATCAGTTTTTGAAAAGCAAGACATATAAACAACTAAGGGTATAATTTTTTTAAACATGTGTAGGTTTTAAAATAAAAATTGAAACCAAAATTCCTTGATCAGTATTATGGGTTGAATTGTGTTCTTCAAAAACATGTGTTGAAGTCCTAAGTCCCAGTCCCTCAGAATGTGACCTTATTTGGAAAAAAGGTTGTCGCAGATGTAATCAGTGAAGATGACGTCATACCAGAGTAGAGTGGACCTTTAATCCAATATAACAGGTGTCTTTAAAGAAGACAATGTGAAGATACAGAGGAAGAATGGCATGTAAGGATGAATGCAGAGATTGGAGTTATGCAGCTGCAAATCAAGGAATGACAAGGATTGCTGGTGACATCAGAAAGAGAGAAAGTCGGGGAACAAATTCTCCCCTCGATCCTTTGAGAGAACATGGTCCTGTCAACATTTCATTTTGGACTTCTAGCCTCCAGAACTGTGGGACAATACATTTCCGTTGCTTTAAGTTACCCAGTTTGTGGTAACTTTTTATGATACCCCTAGGAAACCAATCCAATCAATGTTTAGAATTAAAAAAACAATCACCCTTTTGATAGGTGTCAGCACAAGCACTTAAATAAAGAAATTATATAATACATAAAGTTAGAAAAATAAACAACAGTGTCACAAAATCATATTTAGACAATACTTCAAAATAATTTTTCTCTTTATACAAATAGAACAGCTATGGGAGGAATTACAGGTAAACAAAGCAAAAAAAAAACAAAACCTGGAGTTCACCACATGTTCTAAACCAGGGACAATCATTGTTACACCTGTGGCAGACATATCTATGTAAAATACATATTTTTCCCCCAATAGGATTATACTATACACATTGGCTTTGTCACCAGTTCTTATTTTTAGCACTGCATCTTAAACATGCCATTTTATTAAACTCAGAAAAAAATCATTTATTTATGCTTCTAATCCTGTATCATTAAATACTTTTCAAAGTGCCTCCATAGCCATCATCTCATTTGATAATGAAGGAACATGAATGAAGACAGCTAGAAAAGAGTCGTGTAGAGTCTGTTTGCTGTAAGCCGGGAAATCAGATTTTAGGGAGGAAATATTGTTTTACCTTGTATTAAACTGAGGAGTAGAAGGAAGAAGAAAATCTTTATTTACTGTTATCTACTTCCTCCTTTATCTTAAAGCTTGAGAAAGAGCTGGTAGGGAGCTCAACACAATGGAAAAAATAGAAAACTATGGAGTAAAAGGAAAGCTAATGCTCAATAATTACTCACTATCCATATTATGTGACCATTAAAAATCCTCACATAGATGGTGATTCAATGAAAGAGCATTCATTATATATTAGATGAAAATTAGGTTATAAGAATGTGGTTATTATATGACCCCAATTTTAGAAAGCAAAACATATATATATATATATATATATATATATATATATATATATGCATGGAAAAAGACTGGAAAGATCTACATGAAAATGTTAACAGTAATTCTATTTGGATTATGGAATTACAGTTAATTTTTTAAAGTTATATAAGAAAAGGATCTTGGGGAAAGTTGCTGAATTCTAAAGAAGTGAAGATGTTTCAGGAATGGACCCAAAATACCAGTATCTTATATTTGCACAACACTCTAGCCAACAGATGTAAATACCATTGGTGGGTTTGAGTGCTGGGATCTAGCTTAGATTATTTGAGTGAATGAGCTATCCTCTAGAGTCTATACCATGCAATAATAAAGGGTAAAGCTGAACCTTAGAGAATCAAATGGTAAGTAATGTGAAAGAATAAATAGTAAAACTATTGTTCATACTTGTTTGTTCAACTAGTATTTATACTCCAACTATGTGCTTAGAAGTGTACTGGATGCTAAAGGGGTTATTAAGGAAATAAAAGACATTGTGGTTGTGGTCTGGTTAGGGAAGCAAACATGGGCATGGGGTAAACTAGTTCTTTAGCTCCCTGGCTTATATCTCATGACACATCTCTCTTATGAGGACATATTTGATGTCTGTTTTGCCATTCGGACTGTAATTTTCATGAGGATGGGCATTCATGTGTGTTTCCTTTTTCTTGGCACCCCTGAAGCTGGATTCCCCTACGTAGACAGGCAATAAACATTAGTTGAATGAATGAGTGGGCAACAATGAGAGAGTTTAGGGAGAAGAATAATGCAGGCTGAGATGGATGGAGAAAGCCTTGTGGGAGAGATGGAATTTGGACCACATCTGAAAAATGGTGGATGTGATTAGGAAGGAGGGAATTTTAGGAATGAAAGGGAAAGAATAGGAAGAAACTGCTTTCTAGACCTAGATGGAAGAATGAAGAGTCCAAATGACTGAGATTTGAATTTTACAAGAGATTAATTTTACAAGAGATTAACCAAAGGAAAGGGAAAGTAGGACTTAGGAAAAAATTTCAGAGTTACTGAAGAAAACACATTATGGATTCTCTCAAAAAGAAAAAAAGAAGAAATAGTCAATACTGTAAGTGACTAATTTATTTTTTTCTAAGTTTAATAGACATTTGTTCCTTCAGTTGAACAACCTCTATGCACAAAATAGATGGTTCAAGATTTTTGAGTGGAAAGGAATTTAGGTCTCCAGAAGCCTTATGAGTCCACTACACATTTTCTGGAAATCATTTAACTGAGCCTTTTAAGACCCCAGAAGAAACTAGAAAAATTCGTTCAAGGAAACCAGCTGTTAGATTTTGGAGTCAAACTACCTCTTAAGTTGGCAAACACAGAATTGGAAATTGGGGCAATTCCTCTTCTGTATTTCCTACACACTCTAATTCACTCTAGGAACAGAAGCCTAGTCTATGGGAAAACATGAGACAAAGAGAATGTGGCAGTAAGCCTAACATGAGGTGTGCACAACGGGTGGCCTGGGAAATTTGTGGGATGGTAAGGACTTGGAGGGTAGTCTGAGTAGGGATGAGAAAAAATAACTAGACAATGTATAAGGTTAGATTGGAAACCATGAACTTATATTGACACCAACTGCATGACTTTTCTCAGTAGCCTTATGGGATTAATGGATAAAGAAGGTTGACCCATGATGATTTGTAAGACTGATTGGACTAAGCCAATGAAATACTTTTAAATAAAGCCAACCATATTTTTCCCCTAAGGTGGCTAGAGGGTTCATAATGGTCACAAATTAACACTATAATCTTAAGGCTAATAATTCTCTTCTCATTTACTTTATGTTCAATTTCCTTCAGTTTCAGTATACACCAGTGTAATTACCATTACTAATTTGCATGAAATTCAGTATTCTACAGAGCTCATGGAGCCATGGGATTGAATCAGGAGTCTCCACCTTTTGTGAACTCAGTAGCATTGTGGATACCAAGCTAGCTTTGTGTAGGTTAACCAGGATTTGTTTCACTTGTAAGAGACCCCACCTTACAACGGGATTGTTCAATTTTCTTAATAATGATGGCATGCTTTTAAACTGTTCTCCTTTCAGAACCAGCAGTTATGTAAACAGAATATTGGGTTAAATCTAAAAAATGTGAGACCCCTAGTAAACTTTCATTTTTTTAAAAAAAGATTTTATTGGGGAATTGGGGGAGGGGAACAGTGTTGGGGAACCAGGGAAGGGGAACAGACAAGTTGCTGTCTTTTTGTTCTTCAGTCCAGTTGTGGAGGATGTTGCTTCACTGGCCCATGTTGGTATTGTCATTGCGCTCTTCCTGGATGAGGCAGATCAGTCACCGGCCTCTGGATGGTCGCTCACCGCGGCTATTGGCAGCTCACACTGGCTGCCAGCTGCTCACGCTGGCTGCTGGCCACTCACTATAGCCTATGGCAGCCCACTGCAGCAGGGGCTGCAGCCTACACCGTTGCACAGCCCAGCTCCAGGTGGAGCTGTTGTTAGCTGTAGAGGGCAGTGTCACTGGCCCTCATATGTGGGATCCGAACTGGGGCCACTGGCCTCCCAATACCAGCTCTTAACCAATGCACCACTCAGCCGGCCCTCATTTTTTTTTTTTTTGCATATAATGCTGACAATGGAATAGGATACCCTTCACATTTCTAAGCAAAATGCAATTTACAATGTTTGTCCTTGCCAAACTCCATGCAACAGCCCCTTGAGAGTTAAACCAACAAAGCACTGCATTACCCCAATAAAGCTGTAGGTTTCATCACATGCACCAACAAATCTACGTGGCTAGTTCTGCACTCCTTTCACATAATTTATTTATCTGTTATACCCACAGCATTTTAAACACTGGCATATCAACTCCCTAATAAGATAAAGCAAAGACAAAAACATTTATCTTGTGAGAACAAGATACACCATCACTTAGTCTTCAAACATTATTGCACTTTAACTCTCATAATTTGACAATGCATTCATGAAAAGTCTGCAGACAACTAGTTTTAACAGACAAATTAAAGAACACTTTTAAGCAGATATGACTGTCCTAAGTTGTTTATTAAGTGAGAATTTTACCAACATTACTCATATTAGTGGTAACGGTGGAGGTGGAGAGTATTGTGCCTTCTCCAAGCCGCATGGCGAGAACCACCAATAGTATGGTGGAACTTGTGGCCCTTTCCAGGGCCATGGTTCTTGCTGCCTGCAGATATCGGCCCTCACATCTCCCTGAGCTTGTGGACTGGTTTGGTGATCCACTGGGTGTTAGGATTCCATCTGATAGCTTTATGGAATGGATCAGTGAGGATAACCTCAAATAGTGTGTATGTGGAATCTTCACCAACCCAGTAAGAAGTCAGGACTCTCAGAGACCCACAGTGGCGTCGAGCTTGCTCCTGGGCAGCAGACTGAGGCCTTCGAGCAAACTTTAGCTGGTTAGCACTGTGATGGACAGGCTAGCCATAGGTTGCACCCTTAGGAACTGGGTGTTTGTGGCCTCTATGGCGCACACGAATCTGATACATGGCATAACCTTGCTTGGCCTTGTATCCCAGCCTGTGCACTTTATGGGACTGGGTCGGGGGTGTGTGCTGTGGAGCACAGAGTGCTGTTGGTACTGCCCCCAGTGCACCTTGAGAGGAAACTGCATTACATCGGAGGGCTTCTTCCTCCATAGTTCATGGATGTACTTGTAAGCGCCCATCTTTGCGTACCTGATGGCTGCAACCAGACAAAAAGGAAAGAACCTTTCTCCCGTGACTAATTTCTTTAGGAAAGATTACTGTATATGTAAATCATATTATTTACAGACATATGTGGTTAATGTTTCTTTAAAGTTCCAAGAATATTTGAATATATCAGATGTTCATTGTTCTCTTTTAAGCTGTCAACCCTAAAGAGTAAATTAACTATAATTAATAATAATCTTTTCTAATTGTCAGGAATGATTTAATATATTAACTTGTTTTATCCCCTCAATAATCCCATTGTTAGTCTCATTTTACATTTGAGGAAACTGAGCCACAAAAAGATTTGAGTAACTTGCCCATAGTTATTAAGCTAGTAAAGGCGGACCTGGGATTTGAATTTGTCAGTTTTGCTTCAGGTTTTGGAAGTTTAACCACTGAATTATGCTTCTCTATTTATATTGTGCCTATATGACCAATGGATAGAAGCAGAAACTGATCATTAATTTAAAATATATTGAAATCATGGATATGAATTTGAAAAATCAGTAGAGAAGGCCAGGACAGTTGAGGATCAGATAAATATATTTTTAAATAGAATTTATTGGGGTGACATTGGTTAATAACATTATATAAGTTTCAAGTGTATAATTCTATAATATATTATCTGTATATTGCATTGTATGTTCACCACCCAAAGTGTAGATAAATATATTATGGTGGGATGGTATATAAACTGTTGATGGAGCTTTGTATGTGAAGTAACATGTTCATTAGTGCATATTTGCTCAGAGAAGCACTAATAAAAATATAATGCAAACCACATATGTAATTTTAATTTTTTTAATAGCCAGATTAAAAAAGTAAAAAGAAATAGGCAAAATAATTTTGATAACATATTTTACCTAACTAAATTATATCCAATGTGTTATCATTTTAACATGTAATCCATATACTAATTATTATATATTTTTTCATACTAAGTCTTTAAAATTTGGTGTGTATTTTATACTTACAGCATAACTCACTTTGGACTGGCCAAATTTTACATGCTTGTAGCCATGAGTAGCTAGTGGCTGCCATATTGGATAGTGTGGGCTTAGCAAACTTGGAGTCTTAGGAGTGACCCACTTATTTTTTTGTTTCTATGCATTATTCTGAGTTTCCCATGTATGTCATACAGTGTCATTTGGTTCATCTAAAAGATTTGATGGATCTGTTCCAATATCTCTTGTAACCTGTGTTAATAACAGAACTAGGAATTCTGGGCTTCTTGGTGCTTTTTAAACTGTATAGATTTTAATTTTTCTATCCAGTGAATTCAGTCCTGTTTTTTGATGGATCACTTTTTTTTTTTAAGATTTTATTGGGAGAATTGGGGGAGGGGAACAGCACTGGGGAAGGGGAACAGACAAGTTGCTTTCCTTTTGTTCTTCAGTCTAGTTGTGGAGGATATTGCTTCACTGACCCATGTTGGTATTATCATTGCCCTCTTCCCGGGTGAGGCAGTTGCTCCCCAGCCATTGGACGGCTGCTCATGGCGGCTCACTGCAGCTCACACCGGCTGTTGGCCACTCACTGTAGCTTATGGCAGCCCACTGGAGCAGGGGCTGCAGCCTATGCCATCGCACTTGACACCTGGCAGCCCAGCTCCAGGTCGAGCTGTTGTTCACCATCTTAGCTGTAGAGGGCGCAGCGTCACTGGCCCTCATGTGGGATCCGAACCTGCTGCTCAGAGCTGGCATCCCAAGCCAACCCTTAACCAATGCGCCACTCAGCTGGCCCATGGATCACTTTTTTGAGGTGTACACAGATGAACTGCTGAGTACTCTGTTTATTTTCTTGCAGAGCCCATACTTTCTTTCTTGCATAGGAAGCCCATTTGGGCTGATGAACCAGATTTACTGGTCTCTTTCTTTTCCTCCACAAAACAGCTTGAAATCTAGTTCTACTTTCAGAGGAATTTCAGCAATATCAATGTCTCTTCTGATAGGTTCTCAGAATCTAGGTAATTAACTTTTCCCCACTAAGCCTGAGGGATCCATATCAGTGGAGCAATTATTTTTTCATTCAGTGGCGCTGTTATACTGCTGTGGTGTCTATTTGCCAGAAGTTAGATTGAAGTACACTTAGTGACTTCAAACTGAAATGTGAGCAACAGCATGTGGTAGTGATAGAAACAGATTACTGAAATAAAGTCTGGAAATCCATGAACATTGTATTTGTGTTCCATAATTAGCCATCAACTCAATAAGAGATGTAGCTTTATCTTAAATATGTGCATTTAAAATATACAAATTTATTTATAAGTAAAGAAAATATACATAAAGAAAGCCTAATAATTACATTTTTTCATTTGAATTGTAGGAAGTTTTTGGTAATGGGAAGTATTTCAAGTGGTAAACTGTGTTAAATAACTTACTGAGAATCTAAGCAAATGAGGAAAGAATGTTATTTGTAAAATTAATTTAATAAGACTTTTGACTAATAGTTTCTTTTGTTGCAGTGAGTGGCATTGACTTGGAAAGAAACTGTAGCAGTATCTTGGTCAGTTAGACAAGATGCAACTTTGCTTAGGCTATTAACTACTATAAAAACTAAATCGATTGTTATCCCAAGGGAATTAAAAATGTATGTTTCTCTTACTAAAACATTTTGCGGGATATCCTAACCCTCATTCATTGAGTTTACACAGAATTTTGGGGTTAATCTTGCTACCCACTGGATGTCACTGTTGCTGCACCAAAAATGTCAAGTATTCGTGCATTTTTTCAGTCCCTCAAAAGGCACATAAGGAAGCATCAATTAGGGATATCAGTGATAATACTGTGAGATGGAACAGAGTAGAATAATAGCTAGGTTTTCAGGTTGTTAATTAAAATGTTAGTCTGTATCATTCTTGATTTTCACCACAATGACAGTCGATAGGGCACTTTCATGTTGAGACTAGAGACTTTTGTGGAGTGACCCAGAGTGTCTTTGATATCACAGTGGTGTTTTCATCATTTTGAAGCAGGGCAGATGTTTTTACATCTGTTCCTTCCTGTCCCAATGAGGGTTGAAAGGAGTCTTGCTTGATTGAGTCTCCTTAGATAAGGAATATGGAAATTATATTTTTAACCTTGGTGTGACTAGACTGCTAAGAATTAAGTTAGAGAAAACATCTTTCTTTGGATTGTTTGTTTGTGAAAGCTTTCCACTCCAGTGGTATAGAATTCATCCATGTTATAGAGCTGTCAAACTCTCAAGAATTAAGAATACATTTTTTGTTATTTTCATTTTTCTCATTTGTTTACATCTGGTCAGTTGAAATGCTATTCCTTATTGGTGTATACAAAACATGACAATGCATTGGATTCACAAAAAAGTTATGGTCCTTGAAGTTTATTTACATTTTCCAAAGAACTCAAAAAGTTGTGTGGTGTCTACGTAGGAGAAGATTTGGATTTAAAGTATTAGAATTGGAAATGAATATATTTACCTTTATATCCTAAGATGATCTTGCCTGCTTGGTGTTGACTTTATTTAGCTATCGAACAATGCTATATTTAAGTGATTCAGAGAGAATATTTTACTTACTGCTAAACCCTGAGAGCATGCTGATGCTTTCTTATTCCTTTCAGCATCTCCAGTGCTCAGCATGGTGCTGATCATACAGTAGCTGTTCAGTAATGTTGATTGGATTGAGTTTGACAATATGTGAAATGAGGGCCTATTAAGATAGAATAGTAGATGTCTCTTGTAGCTTCAGGGAGCTTCCCATTTGGATGAGAGGAAGGCATACCTACAACAAACAATAGAAGAAACCTTTTATGGCAGTACCATTCACAAGAGCACTTTGATATTTATTTCATTAGCTTGTAGGACTTATCTGTGTGTCCTTTCACAGGGTGTTATAATTTAAAGAGAAACAGCATGTTGAGAGACAACCCTGGGTGAAAACATCAAATTCATCTATTTTAAAATATTTTGAAAGGTTGTCTGTTTCTGTGGACTTCCTAATTTGTAGTCTTTGCTTGACACTTTGAAGTTGCAAGGGGAGAGAATAATCACTTAGGGTCTTGCTCCTCAAGGGAAGGTCTGTAGACAGCAACATTGGCATCACTCAAGGGCTTGCTAGAGATGCAGACTGTCCAGTCCCATCTCAGAACTACTGAATTAGAATCTGCATTTTAACAAGATTCTTCGGCAGTTCGTGTGTTCATTAAATTTTGAAAAGTGTGGATTTAGGTGATCTATTTTGTTAGCAATAAGTGCAAGGAAATGTGGAAGCCTTTTTCTAGAAGAGAACAAAAATGTATTGTCAAAATAATAAATACAGTGCTGTTTACTAGAGAATGATTAATGAAGAGAAACAGTAGCAATGTTGTTAGTGAAAATTTTACAGAGCAGTTTGTGCAAGGCTCAGCAGCACATTGAGGGAACCGTTTTAAATTGGCCAAGAGACGGAAAAAGCGAACAAACCCAGACTGATCCTTGCCCTTCTCCAGCTGCTTCATTTCCATAGCAAGGCTGCTCTGTTGATTCTCATTGATTCTCCAAGATCAAATGAGCCTTGGTAATTTTTACCTTTTTTTCCCTCCAGAACCCTGGGGTAACAATAGCTAGAATTTTGTTTCATTGCCAGACACTTTTTTGGGAAAAGAGGTTGCTCACTTTGTATAATAATATTTTTGAACTTTACTTACCTCCTCCCATAGAGTGCTTCCATAATGAGAGGACCAAGGACCTGTGGATTCTGCAGAACCCTCATTTGATAAGATTCCTGGGAATGGTGATGCACAGATGGGCTGGGATGAGCTTAATTCATTATTGCACACATACTCCAGCTTTGTTTATTATTAATGACATGGCAGACATTTTTCTTAGCTCTGGAATTGAATAAAGCAATAACCCCAGCATAAGGGAGACAGGAATTGAAAGATAATAAATATTTATCACCAAATCTCTCTCTTTCCTAGCAACCACAAATGGAGGAGGAAATGAGCATCTAATTTTTTTGAGAGCCAGTGCCAGGAAAACAAAAGCTTAAAAAAATTTCATTAATCAAGCAGATTGATTGCTGTGGGTTCTAGAAATCTCAATACTTTTTTTTTTTTAATAGAGGGAGATACAGTGATTGAGCACAGATGAGACACTCTTTGAGACCTGCAGTCTTGGACAGATGCCACTTGCAAAAATGACTCGTCTAATAGGAGTATTAAATAATGCAATCTGGTGGCTCTGTTCACATAACAGTACTGTTTGTTTTCCTAGGCTAAATACACAGTACAGCAACAAAGCCATAAAACTGCATTGTCTTATGTAGCAGTTGAGTTCATTTCAAGGAATTTACTAATACACTGGAATTGGGTTTTAAAGATATGTATGAATAGAGATGCTATGCACATTTTTTTGTTATTTATTTTTTTCTGGTATGGGATGGTGCCCTTGAAGGAGATGAGGTTCTTCAAACCCTATCAGAAGAACAGCTTAGCTTCTCTAGGACCAGGAACCAATTTCCTTAGTTTATGCATTTTATTGCCATTGTTTAATGCTAAAGAGGACAAGACAGAACTAATATGGACTTCTAGTCTTGTCACTCTATCACCGTAACTGATAATGTGACTTTGGCCAAATTGTTCTGTCCCTCTGGGCCTCAGTTCCTGATTTGATAAATGATAGGATTGAAAAGGAGGCTCCCTGCAGCCCCATCTTACATTAGAATTCTGACTCTACAACTCCATTGCTAGTCTTGATTTTCTCATCTGAACCCTATACTAGGCTACCCATATAACTTCAGTATCAAGACTGTCACAGATGTATTTCTTATTTGCCGTCTTACTCCTCTCTTATCTTCTTTTTTTTTTAAGAGGGCAGTGTCACTGGCCCCCACATGTGGGATCCGAACCGGGGCCACTGGCGTCCCAAGCCAGCTCTCAACCACCGCGCCACTCGGTCGGCCTCTTATCTTCTTTTTTATTCACCTGAGCTGTATTTTATTTTTATTTTATATTTATTTGACATTCATTGGTAAACCATGAAATAACTGTGACCTGGTATATGTCTCAGTGTGTATACATAATAATTTTAATTAAGGCAAGCAGCACAACTGCTACTGATATCCCCTTGAATTTTTTTAGTGGCTTTGTTGGTTTATGTTTGTACCTGGATCATCCTTTAGGGTTAGGTCCTTACTGAACGAGGAAAAAATCCTGAGGAAGTAATGCTATAGCTTCCTCCACAAAGGAGGGAAGACAAAAGGGATGACTGATAGAGGCAGGATAGAAGCAATATACATTAATCCTAACCATCTCTTGTTCAGCATTTGTGTTCTAATGTCTTTCCTGGGTGTTATATGTGGAAATGTCTACTAAAGGGAATATTTGTCTCAGTGCAGCAAAAAGGTATATATGCACATATTTTGTGTACTAAATTATTAATTTTCAAAAAAAATTATTAATTTTCAGCACACTAGATTAAATAATCATTGGGCCAGATTTTATGGGGTGAGTGAAATACTTTCAGAACAGAAGCTAATGCAGTTCCCATTTTCCTAACTTTGTTGCTGACCATTATGATGCTATTTAATGCCCTGGAGATACAATTTACTAAATGGTACACTAGTAGACTGAATAAGTTAATGCATCTCTCACGGTGTCTACTTTATACCCAGGGAGCAACTAATTCCCCATATTATCACATCCAATATATTATAGAAATGTCAGTATGGCCATCAGTATCAATATTTCACTTTTATGGCTTCTCTTAAACTTCGTTATACTATTAAGGTATGACTATCTCAACCAAAAAAAAGGGGCTCATTTGTAGAAATAAGCATATCTATCCTTATGGATTGGTGTGAATTGAGCTAGATTTCTAATTTTTAAAAATATGCATATTTAAATATCCAAACTATTCTTGAGTTTAGTACCATGAAAGAGTATTTAATGATATCAATGATGATCATTGGACCAAAACACACATCTTTAATAGTACGTTTTCACAAGGGGAAATTTTAAATGAATTTATTCTCCAGCATTCATTCAAATACCTGTGTAATTCTGAGCCACTCTTCTGTGCAGCTCTTGCATTTTCAAGACTCATTTTCTAATCAGTGAAATCATTTACCTCTCTCAGATGCTAGGTCAGGAGTAATGGAGCAGGGAGAGTTGTTATCTATGACATGCTGCCTTTTCTTTCATCTTTCTGGGAAAGGCAGGAAAAAGAACACCTTAGCATCATCCAAAGAGGAAACAGACACTAATCAACATTCAATTCTGCCCCCAAATTTAGCAATTCAGTTGTCCACAGTGTCACAGTGCTGTGTGTCACATGGACTCCTAATTATGAAGTCTTCTTAAAAGAATGGCCAGTACCTTTGGTGTTTTCCATGTGATCTGGTACACTGTCCAGGACCATTTCATTCCTACCTCCAGAAGGGAGAAATGATAATGATGGGCAAAGCAGTGGCATCTCTCTTTAAAATTCCTGTCACACAGTGTGACTTAGAGCCTTACAAAATGTCGGACAGTACGCTCTGCTTTTACAAGGATAAAATCAATATGTTTGGAAAGATTTACATATTCATCAAGGAAAGGAACATGGCAGATTTAGGCTTCTAGCAATTTATTGTGTTGGCAGAAATGATTTAAGGAACAGAAAAATCACTGACCCTCTAAAATGCCTTAGGAGAGCAATATTAGAAAACCATATGAGGTGATAATCTGTATTAATTTATAGTTGTCTAGCATTTATGGGAGTGCAATATGGAAGCCCAATTTTTATTCATCTTTAGGTCATTTGTGCATTGGTGAAATGTATAAATTGGGAAGAGCAGAACTATGAAATTGACAGTATCTGTCTAACTCTGTCTGAGGTAAGTTCAGTCTTGTCTTGTCACATCTTTTCCATTAAACCTGACTGGTACCCAATGTCTTTCACCAATTTTTAGTGGTAACCAAGGAAATGCAGTAAAAGCGACCCATATCTCTAGGGAATGGCTCACTAGAATTTTCACTGTTAGGATTTCTGTCTTCTAATCATTTCTTATGGTTAGATTAAAAGTTTACTTAATTTTTTTTATTGAAGTATAGTTGGCATGCAATATTATATTAATTTCAGGTGTATAGCATATTGATTCAACACATATATGCCTTATGATGTGATCACCCTGATAAGTTTAGTAGCCTCTATCACTGTGCAAAGTTATTATGCTATTACTGTTTATATCCCCGGTACTGTATGCTACAATCTCATGGTTTGTTTATTTTATAACTGGAAGTTTGTACCTCTTATTCCCTTCACCTTCTTCACCCATCCCCCTAACTCCATCCCTCTAGCAACCATCAGTTTGTTCTCTGTATCTATGAGCCTGTTTCTGTTTTTTTTTTTTTTCGTTTTTTTTTTTTGAGGACAGTGTCACTGGCCCTCATATGTGGGACCCGAACTGCGGTTGCTGCCTGCCCAAGCCAGTGCTTAACCACCGCACCACTCGGCTGGCCCCTGTTTCTGTTTTGTTTGTTCATTTGTTTTGTTTTGTTTAGATTCTACATATAAGTGAAATCATATAGCATTTGTTTTTCTCTGACTTATTTCACTTAGCGTAAAACCTAGGTCAATCAAAGTTGTCAAAAATGGCAAGATTTCATTCCTTCCCCCCCCAACATTTTATTGGGGAATTGGGGGAGGGGAACACACAAGTTGCTGTCCTTCTGTTCCTCAGTCTAGCTGTGGAGGACATTGCCTCACTGCCCCGTGTTGGTATTGTCATTGCACCCTTCCTGGATGAGGCAGATCGGTTGCCGGCCTCTGGATGGTCACTCACTGTGGCTATTGGCAGCTCACGCTGGCTGCCAGCCACTCACGCTGGCTGCAGGCCACTCACTGTAGCCTATGACAGCCCACTGCAGCAGGGGCTGCAGCCTACACCATCCCCGGGGCTCGCAGCCCAGCTCCAGGTGGAGCTGTTGTTAGCTGTGGAGGGCAGTGTCACTGGCCCTCGTATGTGGGATATGAACCTGGGTCACTGGTGTCCCAAGCCAGCTCTTAACCAATGCGCCACTCAGCCAGCCTGTCATTCTTTTTTATTGCCAAATAATTTCCCATTGTGTGTGTGTGTGTGTGTGTGTGTGTGTAATTATATTTCGTAATTCATTAGTCTATAGATGGACACTTAGGTTGCTTCCATATCTTGGCTATTGTAAATTATGCTGCAGTGATCATAGGGGTATATATATATATATATCTTTTCAAATTAATGTTTTCATTTTCTTTGGACAAATACCCGAAAGTGGAATTGCTGGTTTGTATGGTAGTTTTATATTTAATTTTTTTAGGAGCCTCCATACTGTTTTCCATAGTGCCTACACCAGTTTACATTCCCACCAACAGTGCACAAGGGTTTCTTTTTTTATTTTTTATTAGTTTCAGGTGTACAAAAC
This sequence comes from Aselliscus stoliczkanus, assembly GCA_033961575.1. Taxonomy (NCBI): domain Eukaryota; kingdom Metazoa; phylum Chordata; class Mammalia; order Chiroptera; family Hipposideridae; genus Aselliscus; species Aselliscus stoliczkanus. The sequence continues at coordinate 94,644,336 of CM066737.1, read as the reverse complement.
AGTGCAATAGTTATACTTTTTCATCCCTCACAAAGTGAAGGGTTCCCTTTTTTTATACATCCTTGCCAACATTTTTTATTTGCTGACTTTTTGATAATAGCCATTCTGATAAGTGTGAGGTGATATCTTATTGTAGTTTTGATTTGCATTTCCCTGATGATTAGTGATGTTGGGCATCTTTCCATATGTCTGTTGGGCATCTGTATGTACTCTTTGGAAAAATGTCTATTCAGGTCCTCTGCCCATTTTTAAAGTGCATTATATCTTTTTGCTATTGAGTTATATGAGTTCTTTATATATTTTGGATATTAACGCCTTATCTGACATTTGGTTTGGAAATACGTTCTCCCATTCCATAGGTTGCCTCTTTATTTCATTGATTGTTTCTTTTGCTGTGCAGAAGTTTTTAGTTTGATGTAGTCCCACTTGTTTATTTTTGCTTTTGTTCCTTGTACTTTGGTGTCATATCCAAAAAATTATTGCCAAGACCAATGTCAAAGAGTTTTTCATTTTAACTGTTCTAGTAGGTATAGAGTAGTATCTGCTGTTTTGGGCTGGAGTGCTTTATAAATGTCAATTAGGTCAAGTTGATGGATAACGTTATTCAAGACTTCCACCTCCTAGCTGCTTTGGGTCTGACCCAACATGCACATTTGAGGAGTTTATACACAAAGGTAAGGAATCCATTTCTCTAGCTCTTTTCTTTCCATGATTCTTCCCATACTCCATGGATCTCAGAAGCCCATCTTTATGATCATTTGCCTAGAAAGTCAGCATTTCTCTTGAAGTTTTAATTTCCTGTGCTGCTACCATACATTTCTGTATGACTGTAGCTGCCAAGAGACAAGAGGAGAAAGAGAAGAGAGAGGATTTTCCCCCACTTTGTGAATACCATAGACCTCTTTTTCTAATTTCTCTGTCTAGAAAGTCAGAGTTTCTCTTGGAATTTTGGATGTCTATAATGCCAACACATAATTCCATGACTGAGGTCCTCCATAGAGAAAGGCAAGGAGAGAAAAAAGAAAAAAACTAGGAATTCTCCTACAATTTTCTACTTGAAAGCTCCCTTTCTCCTGGGCCTCTGGTCAGGAATATGTGGTTTCATTCAGAGGCTTTACTGCCTGGATCCACTGCATGGTTTTGTAACTTGGTGTCAAAGCTGGGAAAGGTGAGAGGGGAAAATATGTGGAAACTCACTGTCATATGGGTCGCTTCTTTAAATTTTGAGTTATGTCCCAAATTTTCTTGCTGTTGTTTACTTTGCAAAGTCCTCAGGAAGTTGCCTTTTGTATCCAGAGTATTTAGTTGTAATCACTGTATTACAAGTATTTAGTTGTAATCATTTAGAGAGAGAGAGAGAGGCTGTAGTGGGCATATTGCAACTTGGCCAGCACTGGAAGTCCTGATTTGTGTTTTGAAAGGATCAATCTATGGAGCAAGGGATGCAGTGAGGTTAATATGTAGATCACTATAATAGTCTAGTTAACAGATGGTGATAGCTTGGATTAGGAAGGCAGCAACTGAAATAATGAGAAAGGTATGGTTTCAACAGACATTTTGGAGGCAGAATTAATTGGATTCGGTAATAAGTTGGAAGTAGGGATTGAACAGGAAATGGAAAAGATGATTTCTCTAATTCTGGTTTAGAAAGTGGATAGATGGTGTTACCATTTGCTGAGGTAGGAAATGCTCGAAAAGGAACATATTTGAGTGTGTGTTTGTGTATAGAAGGTTATGAGTTCATTTTTGGAAATGGTTATGAGTTCATTTTTGGAAATGTAGAGTTTGAGGTGCATTTGAGATAACTAAGTGAAATGTCAAGCAGGCAGATGTATGTATACACAGTTTTGGAACCTACAGGAGAGCGCTGGGCTGGAGATAATAAATTTATGAATTATTTACATAAAGATGGTAATCAAAGTCATGGTTATGATTTCATATAGAGAGCACTGGGAAGAAAAAAGGATAGCCCCAAATCACATCTTGAAGAACTCAGACATTTAATGGCTTGGTAGAGGATAAACTATAAAAAGGAAACTTAGAAGGAATGAAAAGAAATGTAAGAGGAAGCAGGCATAAGGAGTGTGTTGTGGAAGCCAAAGACAGAGAGTATTAAAAAAAAAAAAGATTGATCACAATGTCAGATGTTCTTGAGACATCAAAGAGAATGAAGACCGAAAAATGTCCCCTTTGGGTTTAGCAACATGGATGTCATTTGCAACTTTAGGATAAGCATCATGGCAGAGTGGAGATGTGGTAACCAGGTTAGAATGAACTGGAGAATGATGAATAGGTGAACAGATGGAGGTCACAAGTATAGACAACTTTTGGGAGAAGTTTTTCTATGAAGTAGAAGATGGAGATAGGTCCCTATTTACTTGGAGGATATGGGATAGAAGGAGATTTTTTTTTTAATGAGAGAAACTTGAACATGTTTAAAAACTTATAGGAATGTTCTGTTTGAGGGAGGAGGTTGAATATATAAGAGAAAGAAGGAATCATGAAAAAGTAAGTTTCTAGGGAGGGACAGAAGAAAATGGGATCCAAAGTATCAAGGGATTGGCCTTACTTACAGAGGAGGCAAGTCTCAACCTAACTTTGAAGGGTCACATTGGGGGAAGTACTCAGAATGGGCACAGAAGTATGTAGATTTCCATGTTTGATAGGAGAAAGTTGAAGGAGCTCCTTTCTGGTGGCCTCTGTTTTGTCTAAAGAATAGTAGGTGATGTCATTTTCTGAGAGTTAAGGGGGAGGTAATGAGTGTTGGATTAGAAGACACTCTGAAGTTTGAGGAAACAAAATACTATAGAGAGTAGAAGAATGAACTGTTCAAGGAACCATAGTAAGCCATGTTTCCTTTATTATTTTTCAAGATTTTTTTTATTGGGCAACAGTGTGTTTTTCCAGGACCAACCAGCTTCAAGTCAAGTAGCTGTTTCTATCTAGTGTAGGGCGCATCTCAGTGGTTCATGTGGGGATCAAACCGGCCACCTTGGTGTTATGAGCCTGCAATCTAACCAACTGAGCTAACTGGATGCCCAGCCATGGCTCCTTTTAAAGCCATCCGTTGGATACACTGAACTTCTTTTAATTACTGCAACCTACTTGCTCTTCTCCTCTGAACTTTCAACCTATGTCATTACCCCTGCCCGGACCACTCCTTCTGCCATCCTCATTTGATGATTACTACTCTTTCTTCAGGTCTCAATTTAGAAGCACTTCCTCTGAGAAAGCCTCTTCTGTGGTTAGGGAGAAGAGGTTAGCTGCCCTGGGTATGTGCTTTGATGGCCACCCTTACCTTGTTCACCACAGTTCATGTTGTTATAGTTGCTTGTCCAACTGTCCATCTCTCCTACTGAAAGGTCAGCTCTCTGAGGTTCAGGGCTACATGGCGAGGAATGGTGATAACATAGTTAGCCCTAAACTATAGCACTGGGCCTGCCACATAACAAGCACTTAACACATTGAGGACGGGGCCTTTAAATGTATAGACATAAATCTGCGTTACCGGTCTACAATGTGTTAAGATACAGTTGCTGAATGAATGCAGTAAACTCAATGTGACAAGAGAGAGAACTGGTCACGTGGCCAGAAGGAGGGTGGGACTCTTAATAGTGGTCTGTCTGGATGAAAAGTCTAGTCTGTCAAAAATGCTGTTTTGTTAACTCAGACACTGGCCACTTTGCAGCTGAGGCATGAAGGAAAACATCAGAGATATAAGACTGAGACTAATTTTTCTCTACTGGTGGAATATGCTGGGGGGAACACTGACTCATGCTTTTCCCAGCTGCCCTAATAACCTGATAGTGCTGAAAGGGGGACACTGTGCTAGAGGGTGGGGGCCCTGGCCAAAAGGAACACCACCATTCTGAATGAGGCTCTGATTTGCCCGGGACCAAATGTGGTCGTGAGTCTTAGTCGCTGATTTTGACTCTGTCACTTAATATTGTTCATTATTTCAACAACGTGAGAATAACAGCTGGACGGTGTGGGATGAAAGCCACTTTTCAATGCAGGCAAACTGATCATGGCAGCTCTCTTGGAGAAATGTCACTTACAAGTTTGCAGAAATACCCCCCTCTCCTTTCGTCTTCATTCTTAAATGCTAGCTTGCAAGACATGCATTCATGTGTGTAAGACGAGGCAAGGACAAATTTCAACTAGAGGAAATGCTTTACGGCTAGGCTGCTTCCCTCTCCCTCAAAGGCTGATACACTACAAACACCATTTAGGTACTGGATTTACAGTTACTTTCGTGTATGCCCTGAAAACTCACTCCTCTTCAGGGGATACTAGTTCACAGAGAAAATAAGTTAGTACTGAGAAATTCAGTTACTCTCCTCAAATATCAATAGCCTAGTGGTAAGAAAGCCAAAATGTCAGGTCCTTTTCTATATCAGTTGTATTCTCAAGATATCTATAAAGACTTGCTACAAACAGCAAGAAAGTAATAGCTATAAACGTTGCTCAGTGGGAAGGGTTGGGAATGGAGGTCCCCCCTCCCAGTCTCCAGTTGGAAACTGACTGCGTTACTTCATTCCGTGAGCTTCTCTGCCTGTATTTTCCTTCCCTTTGCTTTAACTCCTGTTCTTTTTTCATGGTGGTGGGACCATTTTCCAGGTCTCTGGTATAGGATTTCTGTTTTGTCTCATTTCTGGAGTGACTGTCTTTTTGAGAGGGCCCAAGTTTGTGTTTCCTGAAGAATCCCTGCAAAGTCAGGGATTTTAGTGTTTCCTGGTCTGCTTTAGTCCTCTTCAGCAGCACAGTAATGCAATCAACTGAAGAATCCCCTAAGACAGCTGCATTTCTAGGGTTTCTTTTTTTGTCTCAGCTGCTTAGTAAATGTATTTTGGGGGCACAGGGTTGATTATTGAAATCCTCTCTTTGAAGTTATCTGCCTTCTCCAGCGATAGCCCCTCAGTGAGTTTAGTGTGGTGAGGACTTGTGTCACAGGAGGGCAAAGTATCTGCAAAGAGCTTGGCTTTGGAGAAGCCCTGACTTTGACTTTGAGAATACATGAGGTCTTGGGTCTCTCTCCACGGCTAAAAGAAATTAATTTGTAATATAAGAAGGGACACTAAGTATTTCCATTAATTTATTTCATTGTTGAAAACAGAAAATGGGAAACTCTGCTAAGTCATACATATATCTGATATGCAGTTACACAGAACTCTTACATTTGAAAGAAATTCTTGATGCAAAAGAGTAGTTCTATATACCAACTCCTCATTTATAACCTATACATAAAGAGGAGGTGGTGTGTCACAGTGATTGAGAAGGGGACTTTGGGGTTAGAGGGCCCAGGTTCTAGCTATTTGGACATGGGTAAGCCATTTGACCCTCTTAAGCCTCTGTTTTCTCATCTGTAAAATGGAGAAAATAATAGTACTCAATGCACAGAGTTGTTATTAGGATCAAATGAGATCATGCAGTTAACATTTGGCTCAGTGCCTGACAATAAGTGCTGGATAATTACTTAATGTAACAGAACTTTTTGCTATTTTTTTCCAGTTACCTTCCAAGGAAAGTAGATCCAATTATATAAAGAGCTCTTTGTTCTATTGCACACCTTGATAGTTTTGGGTAAGCAAGTTTGGAATTAGAGACGGGGAGAGCCGAATTCCTCTGTCCACCTGTTCCCTCCCACTATCCTCTTCCTTTGTTTTATTGGTTTTCATAGGACTTATCACCACTTATTTGGGTTGAATTGTGTCCAAAAGATATGTTGAAATCTGTGTTAGTTTGCTAGGGCTACCATAAATAAACACCACAGACTGGGTGGCTTAAACAACAGAAATGTATTTCTTCATAGATCTGGAGGCTAGAAGTCAAAGATTGGGTGAAGGCAGAGTTAGTTTCTTCTGTCAACTTTTTTCTCAGCTTGTGAATGGCCATTTTCCACCTCTTCCTTCACATGGTCTTTCCCTGTATGTCTATGTCCTAATCTCTTCTTATAAGGATACCAGTCATATTGGATCACTGCCTTCCCCAATGATCTTGTTTAACCTTAATTGCCTCTTTAAAGGCCCTATCTCCACATACAGCCATATTCTGGGATACTGGGGATTAGGACTTCCACATGTGAATTTTGAGGGGACATAATTCAGCCCATATAAAATTCCTAACCTCTGGTACCTGTGAATGTGACCTTATTTGGCAATAGGACATTTGCAGATGTCATCAAATTAAGATGAGGCCATACTGGATTAGGGTGGGCCTTAAATCCAATGACTGGTATGCTTTTAAAGAGAGAGTGACACAGAGACACAGAGGAGACATACAGGGAGTAAGGTCATATGAAGATGGAGGCAGAGATTGTAGTTATGCTGTTGCAAGGTAAGGAGTGCCAAGGATTTCTGGCCACCACCAAATGCTAGAAGAAGCAAGCAAGGATTCTTCCTTAGAGACTTTAGAGGGAGTATGGCCTTGGCAATACCTCAATTTCAGACTTTTAGCCTCCAGAACTGACAGAATAAATTTCTGTTGTTTTAAGCCACCCAGACTGTGGTAATTTGTTACAGTAGCCCTGGATAACTAATGCACTACCTGACATTATGTATTTGTTCATTGTTTTCTGATTCCTCCACTAGAATGTATGCTCCATGAGGGCAGAGACTTGCCTGTCTTGGTCACTATTGTAATGCCAGCATAATGGATGTTTACTGAATGAATGAATGAGGACGATTTTGAAGGGAAGGGGTGAGGAACAGATGAGAGAAAGAAAAAGGGGAGGAAGGTATTGAAAAAGTAGATGATCATGAGTCTCAAATATACTAACCTTCTACTGAGTGGACTTCTGATGGGAGCTGCTAAAATAATTGAATCCTGTCTAGTTTGATGTGGCAAGAAATAGAGACAAGATTTGATATATATGTGGTCGTGGGATATGGAGTACAGTGTGGGTAGAGGAGTCGATGGAATTGTGATAGATATGTATGATATCAAGGGAGGGGAGGTTGATTGGGGGAGGGCAGTGGTCACTTTATGAGGGGTGAAAAGTGTGACTATTGCATTGTTCTGTACACCTAAAAACTAAAAAAAAAAAAGAAAAGAAAAGAAATGGAGACAAAATATGGAAATTGGTGCCAGAGAAGCCATGTGAGCTTAAACTCCTACGGAGCAGAAATTGAGGGGATTTCATTGGACTTTCTTGGGTCATGGAAATAGCAGGGTCCAAGTCACTTACACCTATATCCCCAAGGTGCAAGGGGGACAGTTGATGTCTGTTTTACAGTTAAGATATGTAGTTACCTAAATTCATCCTCCACGTCCCCTACATTCATTTTCCCATGACATTTTTTTTTTGAGCAATTTCTTATGAGTTTGGGGAAATTTTCTAAAACGCATTCTAATTCTCTAGTTTAGTTTTCTGCAGTAGGCCACCTAGCTCCAGTATATTTTTTCATCTGAAAGCAATCTTTCCTGATCTTAGGTGGTTCTGTTTTTAGAGATGAAATGTCATTTCAAATTTTATTATAAATCCAATTCATTAATTTTTATATTATTCTTCTTTACTTTGTAAAAGAAGTCCCTTAAAACTTTTTTGTTCTCAATCCTTAGAGGGTCTTTATATTTTGAACTCTTGACTCTCTCTCTCTTTTTTTTTTTTAAGATTTTTATTGGGGAAGTGGGGGAGGGGAACAGACAAGTTGCTGTCTTTTGGTTCTTCAGTCTAGTTGTGGAGGACGTTGCTTCACTGGCCCATGTTGGTATCATCATTGCGCTCTTCCTGGGTGAGGCAGTTGCTCGCCAGCCATTGGACAGCCTCTCACGCTGTCTGCCAGACACTCACGGTAGCTCACGGCAGCTCACTGCAGCCCTGCTGCAGCCTACACCGTTGCTGGTGACTCACGGCAGCCCAGCTCCAGGTCGAGCTGTTGTTCATCATCTTAGCTGTAGAGGGTGCAGCATCACTGGCCCTCATGTGGGATCTGAACCAGAGTCCTGTTGCTCAGAGCTGTCATCCCAAGCTGACTCTTAACCAATGTGCCACTCGGCCGACCCTCTCTCTCTTTTTCTTTACCCAATAATTTTTTTCTATTTGTATTTTCTGGTATCTATGCCTAGCCATTACTGGGATTGATATGTCAGAGACTCTGTGGGTCCCAGTTAAAACATTTTAATCCAAGACACAAGGGAAGATTTTTTTATTTTCTATTATTTTATAAATAAAAAATATTCCTTCATTTGACTGGAAGGAATAGAGTGTTTTATAAGGAAGACACACGTGGGACAGGGAAGCAAACTGCTGGGCCAAGTATCTTCTCTTCCACATTTGTTGTAGCAAATGGGGGGCCCTACCCCACATCTTCCAAGATCACATTTGTCCTTGTTTACAGTCTGCTGGGGCAATGTCCTTGCTTCTGAGTTTCTTTGTTTCACCAAGATGATCCTGGCAGTGATGTCCACTGGCCTCTCTCTGCTGTATATACAAGTACTTGTATACTTTGGGAAATGTTTGAGTTTTCTCTTTCCCATGTGGCCTGTAGCTTTTCTATTTCTATTTAGAGCTGCTCTGATCTTGGGAGCTTCTGTGAAATACCATCCATTTTTCCCAATTTTTTGGCCCACTGGTAAATTTTTCCCTTAATCCAGTCCCATCTACACAATATTCCAACCTTCCAAGTTTCCCAGGGTTGATATATATTTCACTATATTTTTTTATTTCTTTGTTATTATATTGGGAATTTGGGAGAGAAAGAAGTTAATTGCATGGGATCAAGTTGTCATCTTGAAGCAAAATTGAGAAAATGTTATGTCAACATTTTACAGAGGTAGGCCTTTGTGGGTAGAAGGGGCACACATGATCTGGGGCTAGAAAGTTCTGGCTTTTAAATCAAGTTTGACCTATTTCTGGCTATGTGACCTTGGCTATTAGACCTCTCAGTGTCAAGCTGTCTTTCTTACATCTCTGTGATCGTCAGGAATGGAAAGCATTTGTATAGGTAGAAAGGAAGCAGGAGGGCATTAGATGTTGACAGCAAGAACAAAGGCATAAACACTGGAATGAGTGTGATCTGTAGGGATAAGAATAAGCTGAGATACTGCTGATACTGTGGTAGCCTGTCCTATAGTCAGTCCCCCTTCTTCTTGGCTGGAAGAGACCAATTTTCTTTTCAGGTGTCTACCCTTCTTTGTACAGCCATGGTAGTCCCTCTTCTCTTACCAACTTTGGGCATTGGCATGTGATACTATAGTCAAGACATCATGAGGGGACATTTCGGGGCCTTCTGGGAAAGCTCTTCTTGTTGTTGAAAAGAGAACAAGATGCGGAAATGGCTACTCTTTTTGCACTGGACACTCTTGCCTATGATGCCTTAAGCACAGGAGAGTGATACTGAGAACAAACTCCCTGCTGAGGATGGGCTTTTAGGCCTGGAATGTTAGAGAGGAGAGCAAGCAACAGGGTACTTGATGATAACGTGAAGACACTGAATTAATCAATCCTATAATTTATGTCTCTCCAGACTCTTTCAGTGAATAAAGCCATTGGAACTGTGTGGATTTTCTCTTTTATTGTCAACCCAAAGCATACAAAATGATATAAGAGAGACTGATGTATATTTGTCTAGGAAATAAATGTGGTTTGGTCAGAAGGATGAATGACATTAAGAGTTTTGAAAACCAGATAGAAGGGTTGAAGTTTGGTGTGGTAGGTCACAGGGAGCCTCCGAAAACTTTTAAACAAACTGATCTTGACAAATGTAGCATTTTAGATAAGACTCATTTGAGAACCATATGGTGGCTAAAATAATGACTGGAAGATGCTGGATTTAAGAAAACCAGCTAAAAGATCTGATAGTGGTCCAAGTGTGAAAGAGTGGGCACTGGGCCATATCCTTGTATTACAGGAAATCACTGTGTACTTTTGGTTTAGTTTTTCCCTTCTTTTCTCTTTTCTCCTATAAGGCCTGGTGGAGAAGGACTTCCTATTAGTGAGACAGTATACATATCATTTGGGAAAACTCTTCAGTATAAAAGATGTTATTGAGGAGCAGGCTGCTGGTTTATGAAGAACAGAGACGAATGCCCAGAAAGTGGGAGATGGAAAATCAAAGAAGAGTTCTTTCTCAGATACCAACAGCACTATTCCTATCTGCACAGTCCCTACCTGTTCTGTGGGCTGCACTCATCAAGATGGCAAAACCAAAGGGTAAGGAGAAATTATTGCTTCCCGATGGCACTTGGGGGCATTCAGCAGCACAAGACATCTGAACTTAGCTTGAGAAGCCTCTCAGGTAGGAAAATCCATCCTGCTATAGACTTTGGACACCTCCATGTACGTGTATACCTACCTGTGCGATATTCCTTTATGAAAATAAAACATATTTCTATTTAATTCTTAGCTCAATATAACAACCTGTAAAATAGAGCCATATATTCCAGTCCCTCATTAAGCTAATCTGATGTTTGAATATTGGGATTTAAAATAAATTAAAAAACAGTCTTTTCATTATAAAAATGTTCTCCAACAGTTTACTTTAAATAATAGCTTTTTCTGGTGTACATTAAAATATAATTGAATTTTTAGTTGACTTTACAAGCAACATGTCTGTTTTGTAAAGTAAGCTCCAACTGCAAAGTTATTTTCATGCTTGGTAAAGACTCATTGTTCCAAATAATGATTACAATGGAGAAATTAGAAGACACACACAGCTTTTACCCAGCAGGGAGTGTATTTTGAGACTCAATAAATTTAAGCTAATCTGATTTTTTTTATTTTAAAGCGCAGTTTCTTCTCCATGCATAATTGTATCAGTTAGGGATTGCATTTGGCAGAAGATCCCAGAAAAGCTGTCAAACAGTGGCTTAAAAAATTAATGGGATTATTTGTCTAATGCTTCAAAAGTTGGGAGAATGCAGCTTGAGGGATAAAATTCTTCCTCGCTTCCAGCTGTACCATCATAACCAATGGCTGCTTCACTTTGAGCTCCACGTAAGATCCAGACAAGGAGGGAAGGGGGAAACGAGCACCAGTGGACTTTAATTACAAGGTCTGACAATTAAGTTCATGAACTTGTTGCAACAATGTTACTAACCTTTTTTGGTATCAGAGGGATTATTCATTATGAATTTATACCAACTGGACAAAGAGTTAACCAAGTTTACTGTTTGGAAGTGCTGAAAAGGCTGGTGAAAAAGTTAGATGACCTGAACTTGTTGCCGACAATTCATGGCTTTTGCATCACGACAATGCACCAGCTCACACAGCACTGTCTGTGAGGGAGTTTTTAGCCAGGAAACAAATAACTGTATTGGATCACTCTCCCTACTCACCTGATCTGGCCCCCAATGACTTCTTTCTTTACCCAAAGATAAAAGAAATGTTGAAAGGAAGACATTTTGATGACATTCAGGACATCGAAGGTAATATGACAACAGCTCTGATGGCTATTCCAGAAAAAGAGTTCCAAAATTGCTTTGAAGGGTGTACTAGGCTCTGGCATCAGTGCATAGCTTCCCAAGGGGAGTACTTCAAAGGTGACCATAGTGATATTCAGCAATGAGGTATGTAGCACTTTTTCTAGGATGAGTTTGCAAACTTAATTGTCTGACCACGTATGTTTCATTAGACAGAACTGAGTCACATGGTCACCCCTAGATGTCAGGGAGTCTGAAAAGGTGAGCTATCAGCTGTCCTGACTTTACAGTCAAAGAAGACAAGTATAAAGGGTTGGAATGAGATTGAGCTGGACAATTTACAGTATATGCTTCAAAAATGGTAGTTAATTCAAGAGAAGAAGGAATGTCATATAAAGACAACTTAAATTTCAGATGGCAGACTGTTGAACTAGGTTTTGACGCAGTGCATTTAAAATGCACTTATATTAGTCAGGAGTTCGTCAATAAAACTGAGCCATTCTAAATAATTTGGGAATAAAGTGGTTTAATATTGGAATAAGAGCTTAGATGAATATTGAGAAACTGTGAGAACAAAGGTCAGGAAAGCTACAGCCTCTAGGAGGCCTAGGAAGCAGACCTTGGAGACCTCAACTGGAAGCACCAAAGTGAGTTATTCTCAAGAGCTTTTTGGATAACTGGTGTGAACCTCAGTCTCTGATAAGCTCCCAGCTATTGTATCTGGCACAATGGCAGGCAGAATTGGGGCTCAAAAACAAATTGTTCCTTCCTTGTTTTACAGATATTGAATTCATAAGAATACTTTGGCTGTTGAAACCCACATACTAGTGTTGAAATCCACATTTGCATCCAGACATACCCAATATGAGGATGAGGGTTCAGTCAGGAAAACAGAAATCACCCCCAGGTATTTCAAACGGAGAGAAATCAACCTGGGGAATTGTTTACACGGGTGGAGGATGAGTGGCGAAGCCAAATAGGGGATTGTGAGGCAACACAGAGATTAGCAGCATTAGGAAGCTCCTGCCACCCCTTGGCTGAAGGGCAACAGGAACTGGAAGTGTGATCAGAGAACAGAAGCTGAAGTTCCCCTGGCAGGTAGGAGGGAAGGGGTTTTCCAGTGGAGCTGGCGCTATGAAGGCAGTTGCTGCCCTGCAGCAAAGAGCTGGGGAGAAGTACCCTGGCTTCTCCCTTTCTTCTACCCTCCAATCTTCTGCCTGTACCTCCCATTGGCTGAACCAAGCAGGAAACCTGACTGCAGAGGTCAGCCTGCAGGGGTCAGCCCCTCTGTAATGTAGAGCACAGCAAGGCAAGTATAAGAAATGGATCTCAGGGTAATTAGAAAGTGATTGGTACAGTCTGTGTGTGGCGGGGGTGGGGAGGGAGAGAGGGAGAGACATGCTTCAGGATGGATAAGAATGTCAGTGGGGTCTACGTATGTGAATTAGCGTCCCCTGTGGTGCTTCAATATCCCTTTGTCTTTTGCGGAATCATGGAGACCAAAGATTTGATTTATCAGTGCCATGTACTGGCAGCTTTGTGCCTTGGCTGTCCAGCCCTGCAAGTCCATGCTATTTTCATTTTACCCTGGTGGTAGCTTAAAACAGCCAGGCCCTGATATGATCAATGCTTGGCAAGATTATAGTTGTGCTGGGTTTATTTGGTCCAGCTTGAGTTCTTATAAATTAGTAGAAAAGTGGGATCATTTGCAGAAATGAGATGATGACCATTTCAGTTTTCCTTTAGAAAATTCCAAGTTTGATTTAAAAGTATTAATATTGGTTAGAGGGCAGAACCTTAGTTTAAGAATTATTTGATTTATCAAATAATGTATTATAAACTTTATAATACTGTCCTATGTTTACTCAGAAATTTAGAGGCTGGAACACTGTACCTGGGAAAGTTGATATCTGTTGCCATACAAAGAGCTTCATACTGTTTTTTCATCATTTATTTTAACATCTATAACTGGCAAAGTGATTTTATTGATTGTTTTCATGCTAGGTTATCTAAAGGCAGAAATACCTGATTTTCCTGGAGAGCATTCTTAATATTCAACTTGACTTTGGGACATGTACAGAATGTGAAACTGGAATGCCAAGCCTTGTAGGTTAGTTCATTCATTTACAATATGTTGCAAACCAATACCCTCAAATTCAGCTTTAAACATGTATTGGTATATTTGACAAACTCATGAAAACTGCCTTTAGTGCATTATGCTAAGTGAGATAAGTCAGAAAAACAAATACTGCATGATCTCACTTATATGTGGAATCTAAAAAAACTGAACTTGTGAAAGCAGAGAGTAGAATGGTGGTTGCCAGGGCCTGGGGTTGGGGGAATTAGGGTACAAATTTACAAGCAGTAGATAAATAAGTCCTGGAGATCTAATGCACAGCACAGTGATTATAGACAATACTGTATTATAAACTTCAAAGCTGCTAAGTGACGATCTTAATTGTTTCCACCACAAAAAAGAAATGATAATTATGTGACATGACAGAGGTGTTAGATAATGCTACCGTGATAATCATATTGTAATATATAAATGTATCAAATAAACACATTCTGTACCTTAAACTTACATGTTATGTCAATGAGATCTCAATAAAAAAAAGGCCTATAGTGAATAACATCAGTGCTGTATCCAGATTGAAAAAAAACCTTTTCAACATTTAACTTCCAACCACGAGCACCTGTGGCTCATTTTCTGCGGACTGCCCCCACTTTGCACTCACATGCAGAGAGATGGAAATACCTGGGGATTTCTGTTCCCCCTGCGGTGGCTCTTACTGATGGAAGCTCAAATTTGGGAAGCTCCAGCTCTTTGTCTCTCCTGTCTGGACAACTCTGAGGAGGACCTTGAACTCCAGAGCGCCCCTGCAGGATCATGCCGAAGGGACACTGTGGAATTATGCCAGAGAACCACCGCCTTGCTTGGCTTTGGAATTCTGATTACTGTGTGACAGATTGCTACATAATTTAACATCTTAAAACAACAAAAATGTTTTCACACGGTTTCTGAGGGTCAGGAATCTGGAGTGGCTTAGCTGGGTGATTCTGGCTCAGGGTCTCTTGTGAACTTGTAGTTGAACTGTCAGCTGGGGCTACAGTCATGTGAAGCTAGAGAGAATCTGCTTCCAAGCTCACTGACATGGCTGTTAGCTGAGGACCTCAATTTTTTGCCATGTGGGCTTTTAAACAGGGCTGCTTGCATGTCTTCAAAACATGACAGCTACATCTTTCTAGAGCTAGTGAGAGAGAGCCCAAGACAAAAGTGGCAGTTTTGTATAAATTAATCTTGAAAAAGACATACCACCACCTCTGTTGTGTTCTGTTGTACACAGAGACCAACCCTGGTACCTTGTGGGAGAGGACCACACAAAGGTGTGGGATACCAATACCAGTAAGTGGGGACCATTGGGGGCCATCTTGCTGGCTAACTTACAGTTTTCCTTCCTTCCCAGTTCCCTGCTGCCTCCTTTCCTTGACTTCTTTCCTATGGCAGATCTTCCTTAATAAATTACTTGTACACTGATTCTTGTCTTAGAATCTGCTTCTTGGGGAGCCTGGCCTAACTAAGTTCATGCTATTTCTTTGTGTAAAACAGGGGACAAAAAACGACAGTACATGGAACAAGTCCGGCTTGTGGCCTATTTTTGTACAGTTTGCAAGTTAAGAATGGTTTATATATTTTTAAATGAATGAACAATCAAAAGAAGACTAATTTTTCATAATATATGAACATTTTCATAATATATTAAAACTATATGAAATTGAAATTTCAACATCCATGAAGATTTATTGGAACATACTTTTTGATGTATGGCCTAAAGGTACTTTCACACGACAGTAACAGAGTTAGGTAATTGCGACAGTTGCCACATGGCCTGCAAGGCCCTTCATATTTACTCTCTGGTACTTTTCAGAAAAAAAACTGCTGACCACTGGAATAAAGTGAATAAGCTTTGTGTGGTTTGTTATGTTCTGAGCATTTCCAAGGCTGTGGCACCACTGGCCTACTTGACCATCAGTCCATAAGTCTTTCCAGTGTCCTCATGTCACTCTTAACTCTTTCCAGTGTCCTTTTGCCATTCTAGGTAGAAGTAAAAATGAATTACTTAGGATTTTCCAGCACCACTCTTCTGTAAGGCAAGGAGATGGGATTGGGGGTGGGTCATAGCTTTCTGCAGTGAGGATCTGACTGGAGAAGTAAAGCTCTTGCTTGATCCTATGAGACGTTGCAGCTATCGAAACCCTAAACAACTGTGGCTTGATTCTGAGAAGAGGGAATTTTATTATATTAAGTAAGAATTTCAAATAACTTGGAAAACAGCCCTTCAAATATCTTTGATGCTTTATTAATACCCAACAATTTCATGTCCTGAAAGTTACTGATAGAAGCAGGCAGAATTTGATTATTGTTGATCTTGTGGGATTTTAGTGATGATGAGATGCAATTCTATAACAACGTTTTTCTTTTTATATCAGGATTATATAAAGGGGTTAAATTAGTCAACCAAAAAATGCTTTATAATTTAAATAAAATATTCATTCTCATTCATTCTCATTATCTTTGCCCAGGCTCCCGAGGCAGGCAAGGTTGATTCAGTTCCTGTTTTACTGATGAGGAAATGGATAAAATGATAGATTAAAAGTTAGCTAATTACATAGTAGTGAAGATGGAGCGAGAATCCAGGCCTCTTGACTTCTAATCCAGTGTTCTTTCCACTAAACCACTTGACTATTTGCTGTGTGCTGAGCATTGTATGAAGCACAGTGGGAACTTACTGTGAAATAATACTTACAATAGTACTTACATTTAAATGCCACTTTAAGCTCCCCCTCCCACAAACATTTATTTTCTCCGCTGAAATTAGTATATATTAGATTACTCTTGTTCATGCTGTCTTGTTTAGTAGCTGTCAAGTGAATTTCTATACACTCGAATTTTACATTATAATCGATGTTACACAATTGGTATCTAGAGGAAAAACCTTTTATCTGTTAACTCCTCCTTTATTGGTTCCATGTTCCCTAAGAAATAGAGCTAAAGCAAGAAACCCTTTGTAATTTTAGGCTTTGACTAATAAGTCTATATGCAAAAGATGTTTTAGACATTTTTCCAAGTTAAAATAGGGAAACAATTTCTTTGTTTGAAAGCTCATATGGGTTTTTAAAAGACAGAAACAGCAGTTTTCGTGATACTGGGAAAAGAGTGTTTCATGTGAGAGCCTCAGGGTAGAATCTAGCCTAATTTACCTAATTGGCAAATAGGAAAAACAATTTAAAGACTTTCTCTATATTTTATCTTACCATTTTGAAAACATGCAAAGTCTTTTTCTGATTATAAAGGTAGTATATGCTCATTATAAAAAAGATGGAGAACTGCAGAAAGTTGATAATGACTTACCTATGACCTACCCAAGGGCATTTACTATAAATTAACATTTTTGTATATTTCCTTCTAGGTGATTTTTCCTCTCAGACTATAATGTATACACTTGGGTGAGTCTTTCAGGTTTTTTGGCCTAGATTCTAGCACACAGAGCCAACTTGGATCCTGGGAAGAAAGGTTGTAATGCCTTTCTCCCTTTTACAAATAGTTCAGTTCTTGTCTAAGTGAAGTACTTTACTGAAGACAGCCTCACATCATGTGTCAATATTTTATGCTTACGAATCATCATATTTCTTCTCATTAGGGTTATGAGTTCTGTGAGATGACTGGAGAGGTAATTTTTTTTCCCCAGTACCACAGGAATACTTTTGACTGACAGCCCTGCAAAAAGAATAAAGCCGGTCTTTTTAATTTGCCTTTAATCCTGCTCATATATTCTATTGATGCATTTTGAACATCTTTTACTTTCATAGTGAGTCATTTAAAAGAGAGATTATCATGGACTTTTCCAGAGTGAATGGCAAATCCTTTCCTTTGTGGTGGCTTCCTTTTTTAACTGCTAATTTTCTTTTATGGTCTCCTATAAATATTCAATGTGTTGAAATTTCAATTTTTGAGTAGAAAATCTAAGTGAGTCTTGTGAGTGACACACACACGCGCACGCGCGCACACACACACACCCCTTCAGTATGTCTTTGTATGGTTTGGTGAATAAGGTCTGATATTCCTAAATAGTACACTCTTTGAGATCTGTGTTTTTTAATGAGGGACTGTATCCCTCATTTTATGTATGGGATTAGCAAGAGATTTTCTCCCCTCAGTCTCCACCCCTCTATGAACTTTCATAGAGGATGAAAATCTATCTTTCCTGTTTGTGAGTATGTATATCATTGAAGATCAGTCCACCAATAGCATGGCAAAAATTCAACTGCAATGCACAAAGAATGTGATGGCCAAGTTTGAAAAACTTGGGACAATAATTATGGGTAATTACACACGAGGGAAGAACTGCAATATGTCCTTATGCCTTTGAGTTATAGATGGAAGGTCTCCAGTAGTTTCTATTATACCCCCATAAGGCTTAGTGTCAGCATGACTCATAAGTGCCATTTTTTTTTTGGCTAGCATTTCCTCCTCCTCTTGCTAGTGGTCCTTACTCACATAGTTCCCATTACCAGGAAAGAAATATCGAAAGACAAATGTTTGAATTCACATACTAATTTATTGAAGTTAGATGAAGACTCAAATGAATGTTTGTTTGATGTTAGTCTTTTAGGGTTGCCAAGCCATCTGCCTCATTCAGTAATGGTCTCATTATTTTTCAAGCTTATTCTGCATTTTGTTGATAGATTAATTTAATGGATTTTTCAGTCGCTGTTTGCCAGTCTTCCAAAAAGCACCCAACACAACAAGAAATGATCTGTGATGGTCTTCCCATATTCTGATAATGTCAGTAGAAGCAGTGAAGTCAGTTTGGAAGTTAAGATACCATTTTGGATGGAGACATCTTTCAAAGAAGAGAGTTAACAGTATAGTGGAGAAAAGAAGCTTTCCAAAGGTCTTGTTTATATGTGTGAGTTGTTGTAGTAGCTGGTGAGTCCAGTCTGACGGAGTAAGTTGTGAACATCTTATTGATACATTACCTTGTTCTGTCCTGGGTCCTCTTACAGTGGAGGAGTTAATATCTCACCCCACATGAACGTTGAACTCAGTGCTGGTTGCTAGAATCAGAACAATTATGTTTGTCATCTACGGAGGTCTTTAAAATATATTTTGTTGACGTGTGCTTATAGCCTATTTACTTCCAAAAAAGTATCAAGATAGATTATATGGAGTAAACTGAAAGCTAGGGTAATTACAAGATAGAGTTAAGATCCCTAGAATTAGAGAGGTTAATTAAAAAAACAATAACTTAAAATTATGTAATTAATGGTATACATTTGGAGGTTAGGCATCTGTGACAAACATTTGATAAACTTGTTTCCAAAAAGGATACTTTAATATAAATTGTTAAAAATAGATTTAATGACCTCATTCAAACCTTATTTATAAGGTAGAAATGGGGTATCACGAAGTAGGCAATGGCTTCCAGAAGGAGGGAGAGGGGTTCCTACCTTCATTTACTCCTCCTGGAGGAGGTCAGACAGAAGTTGTTTTTCCCTTTGGAAAAGAAAGTGTGAAACAATTGAGAATTCTCCCCCCCCAACCCGCCAGCTGTCTTTACTCTGGACAGCTTAAGGAGGCAAAGTTAATTGAAAATGGAGAAGCCCATTTCCTAGTTATTTTCTTTGAGTGTGATATTATTTTGGTTTAACAATTTCCACCTCAAAATTCAGATATTTCTTGAGAATATTACGTTTTTTCATCATCCATACCTTAAGTGAGTGTTAGGAAGGGAGAAATGATTTTGGATCAAGGGACTCTGGGGGAAGGATAGCCACTGATCCGTTTCCTGCAGATTGGGGCTTTGGAGAGTCATAGGTCATTATTAGTACAGGATGGGAAACAGGAAAAAGGATGGCTTTTTATGAGGAGAGGATGGGGAACAGAGGTGGAAGGAAAGGCAATTCAGTAAAAAAGAAAGAAAGGTTTCCAAGAAGAGTCTATTTTGTACTTTTCCCTCGGGCCTTGACGGTGGGTCAGAACTGCAATTACTCTTGTGTGATACTGAGCCCTTTGAATATCACCAGAGGAACTTGACTCCCCCACTGTGAAGCAAATTAGCCAGCCTAGACAGAACTGCTCAGAAAATCAGTGTGGCTTAAACCTAGCCACAGGTTGTCTGACTGTATTGCCTGGGAATAGATCCTGGCAGTCTTTAAATTGGAAGAAGACCCTAAATTGGAAGGGTATCAGCAATCCACATACTACTTAGCCCCTTCCTTTCAATTTGGGAGTCCCAGGTGACCTGCTTAATGCATCATTACACTTAAACATCAGTCTAACAACTCAGTGCCCGATGGGTGAAGAACATTAGGGTTTTGAAACAGAGAGAATAGCCTCAGTACCACTTACATCCTCTGAAGAACCTCCTGGACATGACCATCACGGAGAATACAGTGGGGGAGCTGCAAGGCTTATGATTTGTTGGGTGGCAACACCCATGCCTTACTGAATAGAGTTTGTGGACTTGGAAACACAATAGAAGTTACACTGCTTAAGGCCAGGCTTGGCTTGCCACCCTGTATAGTTCTCTTTCTCATGTTGCAGAGTGGTTCTTATTCCCCCAACTGAAGCTGGAAACATATACAGAGATAAAAATGTTTTCTGAGTTTAAGGGAAGAATAAAGAGTGTCACTTGGGGAACTGTGGAAAAATATCAAAGTAAAGCAGGTCTTACAACTCGTAAGTCCTAAGCAGTGCTCTAAAGATTGAAAATAGACTGTGTTTATCTTCAAGTGACCTAGTTTTTCATGTAATTTGTGTTTCAGTTCTGGAACTTTATATAAATAAATATGCAAACAAACAAATGAAGACTCATAGCCCCTTATAGAGTTATGGAGTCAGGACAGACATAAAAAATAAATTTAAAAAATTGGAGGATTTCAGGCTATTTCTGTTTCATATCTATATTATATTCCTATCTATATTCATAATTCTATATACTGAGATGGTTGAGGAGGAAGGAAGCCCTACCAGATGGCTGCACCCTTTTCTAGAACAAATCTTTAGGATCTTTAACTCTTTAACTGATAAAGCCAGGATTTAGCCATATACTTATTCCTCTCAAGCATCTTGGTCAAAGTTTTGATAGGAAGCTGATAATTTTTCGCAAAAGGTTCTGCTTGACTATGGATATTGATCATCCCAAGGACTAGGTAAAATTCAATTTAGCTGGATGAAAAACTGGCTTTATCTCAATGGCTGAAGGTAACTACATTCTTGAGAAATATGAATTATTTTATGTGAAACTGTGGTTCCTAGGGAACATGGAGGGGGTGCTTGCTTTGAAAGTTGGCTGTCAGGTAGATTTATAGACTATTTATATATCAAGGATTTTAGAAGTTGTAAAACTACATGACTTTAGTAAATAATGTGGTCCTTGATATTCTTAGTGTGCTCTCTCCATTCCACTTTTTCTCGGATCCGTTTTCTGTCCCTCTCAGCCCTGAGTTGAGTCCCAGAGGCTGATCACCAAGGCCTACAACACTGAAGCTCCCTTTCTAGCTGGCCTGTTGGGTTTCGCCTATAGGAAATTTGGGAGGGGAGGAGATAAGTGGTGTTTTCAAATTTTGGGGTGTGATTTTGGCTTTGTGTCATTCTTCCATGACCACAGCTCCTGCTAGGAAAGCCCCTTTTTCACAGCTTCATGTATCACCAGGTCCCTGTAATACCATCACCTCCTCTTCTTGCATCTTCAGGACTAAATGTGGGAACAGCTTCCCATTATAGCGAATGTTTGGGTGTTTCAACACTCCTTATTGATTCCCTTCATTCTCTCAACACTTTTGGAAGTCTCTTGAGCTGCGTGACTTTATTTTCCTTCTGAGTACTTGACAGATATAAATGCGAAGTAACTTGTTTAAGATCACAGTATGAATTAGTGGCAGACTTGGTAAATCTCCACCCAGGACTCCTGAATTTTTGTTTGGTGCTCTATGTGACATCCCTCCCTATTTGATTTAACTATTTCAGGAAGCTTTTGGAGGAAAGACTTTGAGACTTCAGCTGCCATGAATGCATTTTTTATGCCAGCTTGCCTTGGCTAGTGCTTCTGTCCATGGTACTAAAGCTTTGCAAGGAGGGATATGCTCTGGAAAGTCCTGCCTGCTTCAGCTCCAAATTGCATTTCAACTATAGCTCGGATGTAACAGGGGAGAATGTGGCATAAGCAAGGATGATGAAAGTGTGGGAAACCTACTAAGATGAGAGACAAAGTGGCTTACCACTGTAGAGGAGTTTCTTGCCTAAAATGTTTTCAATTTTTAAAATTTATGCCACAATTTATATACAGTAAAATTCACTCTTGTGAGTTTTGAGTCAGCTCTGTGAGTTTTGACAAATACCTGCAGTCATGTAAGCTTCATCACAACCAAGATAGAAAGCAGTTCCCTCACTAAATACCTCCATCCAGCTGCCCATTTGTATTTAGCCCCTCCCCCTCCTGTAACCCCTGTCAACCACTGATCTGTTTTCTGTCCTTATAGTTTTGCCATGTCCAGAGTAGAATTGTAAATGGAATCATACAGTATGTGGCTTTTTTTTTGAGAGCTGTGTCACTGGCCCTCATATGTGGGACCGAACCGGGGCCACTGGCTTCCCAGGCCAGCGCTTAACCACCGCGCCACTCGGCCGGCCCTGTATGTGGCTTTTGAGTCTGGTTTCTTTCACTTAGCATAACACTTATGAAATCCTTCCATGTTTTCACATATGTTGGTTGTTTGTTCCATTCTATTACTGACCAATGTTCCACTCTATTTATGTACAGCAGTGTGTTTACCCATTCTGTATCCCAGTGGAGGGAAATTTTGATTGTTTCCAGTTTAAGGATATTATGAATAAAGCTGTTATAAATAGTCATGCACAGATTTCTATGTGAACATAAATATTCTTTTCATCTAGGAGTAGAATTACTAGGTCATATAAGTGTATACCTAACTTTGTAACAATTTGCCAAACTGTCTGTACCGTTTTGAATCCCCACAATTCTGTAACTTTTATTTACAAAGAGCAGCAGACATTAGAGTCATACTAGTATTTTCTTAAAATACACTTTAACTATAAATTATTTCACAAAACAAGCTCTATATTTTCTTTATTTTACAGTGGTTGGCAAATACTGAAATAAGTTTTCTGAACTTCTTAACCTTCATAGGTCCTTCCCTTTGAAAAGACAACTCCACATACCAAAAGAGGACGTTTGGGGTCACCAGGATATAAGGCAAGTGATGAGTAGGACAAAAAACAGCTCAGGAGCCTTTAAAAGCTAATACCCACTTTCCTGCTTTTAGCAAAGTGACCTAATTGTTAGGAGTACACAAGACTTTGGGTTCTCCTTCTCATTACTGAGGAAAATAGGAAAGACAGAATATGGACAATGATGACAGTGGGATGAGGAATCTTCCCCCTTGTCATTTGTCTGTGGTGGAGTTATTAGGGTGTTCTTGCAATGCAGGTGGTGCTTGGCACCCCACTCCCCTGTTCCTTAGTTGGAGCAGCCCATTGATTTTTCTATTGTTGCACTCCAAGGCCAGAGAAATGGACAGTGCATGTTAACAACAAACCAAAGCAATCTCCCCTTCCTGCGACCTGCCGCTGCTCGGTGCGCAGGGGGCAGTTGCCTCATAGATGTGAATAATTGATTTTGCAGCTGGCACCCCAGCGTCAGTCATTTTCATCAGTCAGCAGGCGAGGACATTCTGCAGCTTCTGACTGTCCCTGGCTCTGAGCATGTGACATCTTTGCTTAAGAAGGCCAGTGATGCAGTGACTGTTAATTGCCTGCACTTACGAAGTGAGTTTTCCTGGGCTCTCATCCTCTCTCCTCAAACCCATTTGAAAGTATATATTATGGGGCAGTTTTTTTCCCCTTGAATAGGATTGGTCAGTGAGCTCTGGGGAACTGTGATTTGTCATTTCTATCATTAAGTTCAGCTCTCAGATGACTGGTGATTTTAAAGCTGCACAGGTAGGGGCTTTTGTGTTGGAGGCCATGGTCAATGACTCCTGGGTAGTTCTGAGTATCAAATAGCCCTTTACTGTGTAACAGTAAATGCTCACCCCATGTTCCTACCAAAATCAATCACATAGGTGTTCTCTGAGATGGGTAACAGTAGAGTCTTCTTGTTTGTAGGTTTTTCTAAAGAGAATCATTTTATGGTTTGGGAAAGAGCTTCAGTATTTTAAGCTTCTAGAAATGAGGTGATTGGATTTATTATGATTGTAGAAGTGATAATGAAGAGCTATACAGAAACTAAAGTGTAACATATAAAAATAGAAAAAAGCTTCGTGATCCAGAGAGAATAATCTATGTATACACAGATTTTTAAAAATGGGATTATACTCTTTAAACAGTTTTGTAAACCTACTGTTTTCATTTAACAGTATCTCATGACCCTCTTTCCAGGTCAAGAAATGGAAATTTGCATCATCACTTTTAAAAGCTAAACAGTATTTCATTTATAGAGGAATCATAATATATTTAATCAATCTTCTACTTTTCCTTTATTTTAGTAACTATTATAAACAATGCTAAAATAAATTTCTATAACCTATATCTTCATGTGCTTGTCTGAATATTTCTTTGCAAAAAGTTACTAGAAGTAAAATTGCTGGATCAAACTGTATGCATATTTGACATATATATATATATATATATATATATATATATATATAAATTATCTAATGACATATATATATATATATTTATATAAATTATCATCCAGGATTATTCTATTAATTTACCTTCCTACCAGCAAGGAGATAACATCCGTGAGTATTATCATTGTTTGTTTTTTTTTGGCTTTGCTAAACTGGCCAGGAGACAAATGGTATCTCATTAGAATTCTCATGATTCCTAGGAGGAGGAATATTTTCATATTTTATAGACCATTTACATTTCCCATTTGTGAATTTTTTGTCCATAGCCCTTGTCTGTCCATAGAAAATGCATTTTTCTGTTTCTTTTTTATTTGCACAAGTTCTTAACATATCAGTGGTATTAAGCCTTTGTTATATTGATTTTGCTCATGTTTTCCAGGTTTTCTGTAGACATACTGATTTAGAATTTAGACCCTGGAGCAGTACTGCTTGGGTTAAAAAACTGGCTCTGCTTCTTACTACCTGACCTTGGTAGATGTGCCTTAGTTTGCTCACCTAAAAATGGAGAAAATAATAGTATCTACCTCATAGGACTGTCGTTAAATGAATTAAAATGAAAAAAAAAATGAATTAAAATACGCAAAGTACTTAGAATATATTTGGCACTTAGTAAACACTGTAAGTACTTGTTATTTTTATTACTTGTTTAATGTGATATATTATTTGTCATACAGTGGTGTTTAATTTGTGTATATTCATTTGTGGTTTCTGCCTGTGGGACATGCTTAAAAAAGATCTTCACCTAAAGATTATTTTTAAAAGCTTCATCTGTATTTTCTATTCCTATACCTTTTATCATTAAAACCTTAAATTTTAAATTTGATAGAAAAAAATTGAGTCCTCCCATTCATGGCATTATGCATTGGCTGTGCTGAGTTTATAATCATCTTGGAAATGACTAATGGTGACAACGGTTTAGTATAATTCCTAATGCAGCATCTTGTTTGTTTAGGAAGGTTATTAATGTATTTGACAATCACAGTAAGGCAAGTACCCCAGTATCTCTCTAGAAAAATTCCAGTTTGGTGCTGCTGAAAGCTTTTGGTGTGTAATTCTAGGAATTTCATTTCAGTGGTGTCATTTTTCATTAAGTGTGAATGGCAGAAAAGTAGATATCTGAACCTGGATAAGAGTGTTTGTGGTGAGTTGAAAAGCAAGACTACAATGTTTTGCAGTGCATCCAATCAAAAAATGGAGTCTGGTGCCTTTCCCCTTGAGTCTGAGTTGGCAGTGTAACTTGCTTTGACTGGTAGATGTGCAAGTTCCAGAGTCTTTGTCCTCTTTGCATGCTGCTCTGGGATCAACATTTCATGAAGAAGTCCTGGATGAGGGGTCATGTAGAAAGAGAGGCTCAGCTATGCCATCTGTCCCAGCTGAGCCCAGCTCTAGCTGATCTGCCAGCCAAGGACTGGTTCACGAATGAGTCCACCAGAGATAGCAGAAAGACTACCTAGTCAACCTGCAGAATTGTGAGAAATAGTAAATTGTTGTTTTAAGCCTCTAACTTTTGAAGTGGTTGGTTTGCAACAGTAAACTGGGTGTGCCATTCTACTGGATTTTCATTTTAGCTGTACATGTTTCTCTTAGTTTGGACTGCTATAATAAGAATACCATAGATTGGATGATGTAAACAACAAACATTTATTTTTCACAGTTTTGGAGGCTGGAAAGTCCAAGACCAAGGTTCTGGCAAATTTACTGTCTGGTAAGAGCCTCTCTGAGTTCATAGATGGCCACCTTCTCACTGTGTCCTCATGTGAGTGGGCCAGGGAGCTCCCTGGGGCCTCTTTTTTTTTTTTAAAGGGCAGTGTCACTGGCCCTCAGATGTGGGATCTGAACCTGGGCCACTGGCTTCCCAAGCCAGCTCTTAACCACCCAGCGCCACTCAGCCGACCCGAGGGGGCCTCTTTTCTAAGGACACTAATGCCATTCATGAGAGCTCCACCCTCATGACCTAATCACCTCCCAAAGTCCCCACCTCCAAATATCATCATACTGGGGATTAGGTTTCAATGTATGAACTTTGGGAGTGGCGGCGCACAAATTCCATCTCTAGCCAAGTTTTCTTCTGGAATGTGTGGCAGAAAAGAAATCTAAGGCTTTTACAAAGTCCTTGCTATCTGTGATTGCCGAAAAGAATATATCCATCCTTTACTTTCTTTTATTCGATTAAATTCATTGGGGTGATAATGATTAGTAAAATTATGTAGGTTTCAAGTGTACAATTCTATAATACATCATCTGTACATTGCATTGTATGCTCACTACCCAGAGCCAGTTCTTCTTCCATTACCATACATTTGACCCCTTTTACCCTCTTCTACCATCCCTCTTCCCCTCTTACCCTCTGGTAACCACGAAACTATTGTCTGTGTCTATGAGTTTTGTTTCTTTGTTTGTCTTGTTCCTTTGTTGCTTTCAGTTTCATATCCCATATATGAGTGAAGTCATATGGTTCTCGACTTTTTCTGTCTGACTTGTTTTGCTTAACATAATAATCTCAAGATCCATCCATATTGTCACAAATGGCACTATTTCATCTTTTCTTATGGTAGAGTAGTATTCCATTGTGATATACACCATATCTTCTTTATCCAATCATCTATCTAAGGCCACTTTGGTTGTTTCCATGTCTTGGACACTGTAAATAAAGCTGCAATGAACATAGGAGCACATATATCTTTAACAGATAAATGTTTTCAGATTTTTGGGTAGATACCCAGGAGAGGGATTGCTGGGTCATATGACAATTCTAGTCTTAATTTTTTTTTCTTTTTTTTTAGCTGAGCCATCCTGCCACCTGTTGGCAGCTTAGTGGCAGCACAGCTCGGGCTGGGCATCCAACTGCTGTTGCTCAGAGCTCAGCTCACACTCTTGAGCGAGCTTTTAACCTACTGAGACACTCAGCCAGCCTCTGTTCTTAATTTTTTTTTTGAGGGCAGTGTCACTGGCCCTCATATGTGGGACTGAACTGGGGCCGCTGGCTTCCAAAGCCAGCTCTTAACCACTGCACCACTCAGCCGGCCCTGTTCTTAATTTTTTGAGGAACCTCCACACTTCCATCCATAGCGGCTGTACCAATCCATCCTCTTCTTTCAAACTTTTGTGTACCCTAGATTTTTCTGTGATGTATCTTGGAGAAAGAGCACAAGGGTGCTATTTTGGAACTGAGCCAATGTTTACGGAAAGCTCCTTGGACTAGCTGTGACTTTGTTACATCCAGAAGCTACTTGTGATTTTCACACATTGAGATCTTACTAGCCATCACACAGTGTCCTGATTCAAAATTCCTAAACCCGTTGTCTCTGAGGTTGTGAAATTGCCCTACAATTTGGGGTTTGAATCAAGAGGCCTTTACAGTGCAGTGAAGCATTTCTTTGAGTTGGCATAAGTTGTGTAAAACATAGAAAACCAACTCACCTTTCTAAGTTTCAATTTCTTCACTGTAAGGCAAAGTGCATGAGTCTTAGGAACTGTAAATTCCTTTCCTATTCAAAAATATCGATGTCTCTCCTGCCCATTACATTTCTCCTGAGAATTTTATGAGTGAAAAAGTTGTATAATGCTACCTGAACTTTGTAACTTTAAGAATACCGTATTCATTATTGCTGTTATTCTTTTTGCTTTCAATTTCTAATTTCCTGCTTTAGTAATTTTTTTTCCTATGCTTTAGGCCAAAAACTCAAATAATGATATGTATGTATTCCCTAGTTAGTTTATCATTTTTACCAATAAATCCTGTATAGCACGTACTTTACACTTCACATAATTAAACTAGAAGATATCCTAAATTTAACAGGTTGTATAACAATCAACCACGAAACATGTAGCTTTAAACAAATGTGATTATTTCTCACAATTCTGTGGATTATCTTGGTGGCTCCTCTGGTGTGGGCCAGCATGGCCAGGGTTGTATGGTCTAGTATGGACTCACTGACATGTCTGGTGATTGGCTTGATGTCATCTGGGGTAACAGGAATAATTTAGGCACATGTCATCATCCAGTAGGCTGGCCTAGGCTTGTTCATATTTGTTTTCAGTGTTTCCAAGAGCAGCAAGAAAGAGCAAGCTCCAATGCACAAGTACTTTTTAAGTCTCAGTTTTCATCACATTTGGTAATGCCTCAGTTGATCAAAGCAAGTCACATGACCAAGCTCAGATTTCAAGGGGTGGAGGAATGGATTCCACCTCCTGATGGGGGAGCTGCAGAGTCACATTCAAAAGGGGCATACATGCAGAAATAGAAAGACTATGTGGCCAGTTTTACAATCTGCCACAGTATCTGAGATTCTGTATTTGGCTCTTAACCATTGCTACATCATCACTCACTGAGCAGTAAATGTATCTTAATTTCCTGAACAGAATTTCCTTGGAAAAACCATTTTCTTCCTTTTAATAAGATTCATAATAACCTCTATATTATTTCAAACATAAGTTAATTTTAGAAAATTTGCAAAATGAAGACAAGCATGAAGAAGAGAATAAAAATAATGCCTAATTTTACCCCTCAGAGTTAACTGTTGTTATTCTTTTATTTGTGTATGGATCTAATGTTACAAAGATTAAGAAACATGATCTTATTATATATCCTAGTATTGTGGTTACATAAAAATCTACATATGAGGTCTGATAGGTTTGCGAACTTGCCACCGTGTGCTTACAGTGGCAGCACTGTACACACAGCTCGGTAAGGTTTCATAACCTTGGGATATCAGTGTCTCACAGCTATGTTCATGTCGACATGTGGCGGTGTCTTGCTGAGTGGCATTCAT
Organism: Aselliscus stoliczkanus; assembly: GCA_033961575.1. Classification (NCBI taxonomy): domain Eukaryota; kingdom Metazoa; phylum Chordata; class Mammalia; order Chiroptera; family Hipposideridae; genus Aselliscus; species Aselliscus stoliczkanus. The sequence goes on along the minus strand of CM066737.1, from coordinate 94,615,486 downwards.
TATTGTTGTTGCGTGTTTTTGTGTGCCATTGTGAGAATGTCTGAGTTTGAATTAGAGCAATGAATAAACATTAAATTTCTTGTTACACTTGGCAAGAGTGGAAGTGAAATCAGGGATAGTTTAGTCCAAGTTTATGGGTATAATGCCATGAAGAAAATGTCAGTGTATAAAAGGATTAAATGTTTTTCTGAGGGGAGAGGATGCGTCACTGTTGAAGAGAGGTCAGGGCGGCCAGTAACGAGCAGAACTGATGAAAACATGGCAAAAATTCCTCGAACTGTGCATCAAAATCATTGGCTGACTGTGAGAAGCATAGCAGACCAAGTAAATGTTGACAGAGAAACAGTTAAAAAAATCTTAACTGAAAATCTTGGCATAAGAAAGGTGTGTGCAAAAATGGTCCTGAAGGAGCTCTTGCATCACAAAAATTCACCAGTTTACATGAGACTGTCTCGGAGGGAGCTTTTAGCCAGTAAACAAATAACTGTATTGGAACACCCTCCCTACTCACCTGTTCTGGCCCCCAATGACTTATTTCTGTACCTGAAGATAAAGGAAATATTGAAAGGAAGACATTTTGATGACATTCAGGACATCAAGGATAATATGATGACAGGTCTGATGGCCATTCCAGATAAAGAGTTCCAAAATTGCTTTGAAGAGTGAACTAGGTGCTGGAGTCAGTGCATAGCTTCCCAAGGGGAGTACTTCAAAGGTGACCGCAGTGATAACTCAGCAATGAGGGATGTAGCACTTTTTCTAGGATGAGTTCACGAATGTAATTGTCAGACATGTAATAAAATATATCACAAGGGTCAGCCGAGTGGTGCAGTGGTTAAGCGCTGGTCTTGGGAAGCCAGCAGCCCCGGTTCGGGTCCCACATATGAGGGCCAGTGAAACTGCCCTCAAAAAAAAAAAGCTTTGAAAATATACTCACAAACCCTTATTGGGTCCATTATTTTAAAATACTTCTGGCCATTTTTCTCTAGAACTTGGCCACACTGAGTCTTTTAATATCTTAATTAAGGTACAGGTACAGGTTAAACAAAAAAACCCAAACTACAATGTCTTAAATAAGACATATAAGATGATGGATAAAGTGCTTATTTCTGTCTCACATGAATGGGGAGTTTAGGTTTTGTGGACGTTTCCATTTCTGTCTGCTAGGTCACTCAGTGACACAGGCTAGTGGGTCAACTTTGTCATCTTCAATATGTGGCTTCTAGATCTTGGTCCAAGGTGGCAGCAAAGTGGTGGCTATTTCTCAGAGAGCAAGAAGGGAAAATGAGAAGTTCCTAGAAACATTTTCATCTTTGAGATGATGTGAAAGTTGCACATGACTTTCTGTGACTTCCCCTCAGCCTAAACTTAGTTGAACAGTTACACCTAGCTGTAAAGGTGGTGGTGTACCAGATAGAGCTTGGGGAGTCTATTACTAAAAGAAAGAAAGAGAAATGGATATTGGGGGACAGTTAGGAATTTCTCTTATATTAACCAAGTTGTACATGTCTAGATTACGTTTCATCCTTTGGCGTGTAGCCCTAATGTGGGTATCTTTTGTTTGTTCTGCTCTGTGCCCATTCCTCTCTGCTGGAAAACTCTCAGATCATGAAGTTTGGGTTGGGCCAGCATGCCCCTCCTCACTCGTATGAGACCTTGTCAAGATCAGATGAACTTAATCCTGTGTGTTTTTATTGGAAATACTGAGAAATTGAAGCTTTCTTTTTCTTCTGCTGGGACAATTGCACTGTTGGGAGCTGAAAGACAGGGAAGAACCTACTGAGGAAAATAGAGATGAAGAATAGAGAGATAGAGGGAGATGGAGTCCTGAAGGTGTTGTTTGAGTCCCTGGTTCAAACCATTCCTGAAGCTGCAAAGCTCCATGGACTTTTTAATTATATAATTTAAAAAATCCCCCTTATTCTTCTCATCTTGTATTATATTTCTGTCAATCACAACTCCAGGATTTCTGATTAATCTACTCACTATAATCATTACTAAACCCCATTCCCATTAGGTTTCATTGCTTTTCTATCTAGGGGTATTTAAATTCAAATTCTGTCATCTAAGGCATAGACTGTTCCCCAGTGTGGCCTCACTGACAAATTTATTTTTTAGTCTCTTCCAATCTTCAGATCTTTTGTGAAATGATATCACAGGTTCTATGATTGGGCCTTAGGGGCCATGAATTGTTGTAATTCTTTCATTTCTCTTTAACCTTTCTTCCACCTAATACACAAATATAGAAAGGAAGATGGAATTGGGGAAGGGGGAGAGGAGAGTCATGGTGATGGAGGAACAAGAACTTAAATATAAATTTAAAAAATTATTTTGAGCCATTAACTTACCTTTGTTCCAACTCTTCAATTGCAGTGACTGGGGAGTAAAATCAATCCAGAGAGTCATGGAAATTGAAAATTGTCAGTAAAAAAGTGATGCTACCAGAATTGTGACTGGCATGAATAAGATGTTTAGGGGGAGGCCAGGGCATCCAGCAGAGATCAAGCTATTTGAGTGTCATTAAATTGATTATATGGCTTATTGTGTTACTTTGACTTTTATTCCACCTCCTAACAAGTGGGGTTAAGGCCAGCCATTTCCTTATGCCTAGATTTCTTTTTGTAATGTACCTACCAGCACCTGGCATGCAGAAACGATATTGATTTTCATTACTAAGATATCAGAACAAAGCACTGCAGTATATATTATGCCTTCCATTATGGTGACTGATTTTGAGAATCTGATATAAATTATCTATAGACATACAGAACATTACATCTAATTAAGAAAATCCCAGATTAAGGTATACTCTTCCTTTTCTGTGAAATTTATGGAATTTCATCTTTGATAAATGTGCATACAAAATTAATGTTCCCTGGGATGGGAAGGCCAGTTAGGCACATGGTATTGATTTCAGTCCTCTAGTGGGAAATCTCATAAATTAATAAAAAATGTTACTGTTTCATAAAAATGGGAGTCATAGTGGTGAAGCTCACCATATAAAATTACTCTATTTATGTTATGTACTGTACAGTTCTCCCATTATGAATTGTGTCCATTTCTGACTCAATACTATTGCTGCGTCCAATAATACCCTTGTGTTCGATGTTGGGTTTGAAGGGTGAGGAGGAGGGGTGGCATAGATAATGAACATCTCCTTTAGACTGGCTAATGCCCTTGGACTCCATTATTTCACATGCACCAGTAGAGCTTCCCTGTGGCAATATTTTGAATAGACTTGAAACTTCATCTTCATAAATAATTTTGACCAGTGCGAATTCCAGCAGTATATGAGTATGTTATAGTCTTATTTTTAAAAGGCGTTCCTCCCCATCCCCGTAACAGACCTTTTAGCTGACTTTTTGTTATTTTCCCTTGTTATTGTGTCTCGGCAGGAACCATATTGGAGAAAATCAGCAGATCAACAGAATGCTGCCAGTATGCTGGGGCTTTTGTTTGTGCCCGTGTGCTCGTGTAAACATGAGCAGCATTTCATTCACCCCCCCAGTGCTCATTATTTGAAACCATTTCCGCAGCATGGTTTCCCACAATACTAAGGAAAAGTTGAGTCCACTATTACTTTAATGAAACTGAGAATAAAAGAACCCATTTTTAGTGGAGAGAAAATTTGTCCATGCTCAAACCAAAGGAAATCACCACAAATAGGATATATATATATATATATATATATATATATATATATATATATATATATATATGATATTTGCTAAACCCAAGGAAACCAATTCATTGGACTCTAATACATACTCAATCTTTTATTTTTTTCCCTACACTTCTCTTGTTTATTTTTTGTGGATTTCCTTTTAATATACTTTTATTTCTGTGAGGTTTTCTTTTTTTTTTTTTTGAGTTAAAAAATCTCGTTAGCATTCTTTTTTTTTTTTTTGAGGGCAGTGTCACTGTCCCTCATAAGTGGGACCGGAACCCTGGCCGCTGGCTTCCGAAGCCAGCGCTTAACCGCTGTGCCACTCTGCCGGCCCTCGTTAGCATTCTTTAAGCCCTGAAATATAACATGGGCATCCCTTTTCATTTTATTTGTAAATCTTATTCCTAGTGGCCATAAAGAAATACAATAGGATGAAAATTTATAATGTAATTGAAAAAATAACTCTCTCCTTCCACTTGGAGACAATATATATATTTTTAAATGCCCCTTTTTTGGGGGGTTGGAAAATGAGTTTTGTAGGTCAGCCCATGTGTAGCTGTTTTATTGTTTCCTCAGCCAATCATAATCACAGTAAGTAGGAACTCCTTTGAATTATCCAATCAAAACTTTCAATGTTTGATACCATTATAACCACCTTTTTTTTTTTGATGGCAGTGTCACTGGCCTCATATGTGGGACCCGAACGCTTCCCAAGCCAGCACTTAACCACCGCGCCACTCAGCAGGCCCATAACCCTTTTTGAAGAGAAGGCTGATGTGGATTAAATCTGCTTGTGGTTGGGTATGAGTAGTGCTAGGAGCAAAGTGAGATCTACGTTTGAAAGCTGGTAGCCCTAAGAATAGTTCTAATAGAAGTTAACTACACCCTTTTCAGGAAAATAATAGCTATTATCTGTCCAATGATGATGTTCTCTTTCAAAGATTAACGTCTTAGATTGACATTCTTACTATATTTGCAGCTCAACAAACTTTTATTGTGAATATACTATGTTCTAAAACTGTAATGAACTATATAAATATTTGTAAAATTTCCCATTTTCCTAACAGTCTTGCATATTATTAACTCCATTTTATACAGAAAAGCAAAACAAAACACTGAAGCTTGGAGAGATTAAATAACAGCATCATGAGTTGGTAAGTGACAAAAATCAGAATTTGGACCCATGTCTACCAAATATTAAAATCTATGTTTTTTTCAGCATCAAATCACCTCTCTAACCATACAAAATACGTATTATTCCCAAAGAGAAACTCTTCATTTTGGCAGGGGTTCAAATATCCATTATAGTGGAAAACATTCTGTGGGAGTCAAAAGAAGGTAAGAGAAACATAAGCTACTCTGCCATTGGTATTCTGCAGAGTTTCTCTGTTGATTTCACTCCTATTTTAGACTATTGCCTTTAATTACCTGTCAAACATATATCTTAACTTTCTGGAGGCAGGAGGGTCAGCCCAATTAGTGTTGTTATTTTTCCCTTAGTTTCCTGAATATACCTAATGCATTTTAAATCTGTCCTCAACAATAACAATTTCAAGTAGAAAGCTTTTTAAGAATAAATCTTTTAACCCTGAGAATCTTGAAGTAAATTAATTTTGTAACCAAATTGGAGAACCACTAAGAACATCCAAAGTTGGAATATTGGATCCTCTTTATTTATCTTTCAGGGTAAACAAATATAATTTCTGAATCCCTTAGAATATGCTTCCTCAGCAGAGTCTGGGGGATACCTTTTTTACCACTAGGAATTGAATAGCTCCAAGAGCTTTGTAATTTTCTTTTTCAAAGTTGAAATTGTTATTCTATAAGCTGTTTCCTTCTAATTTTGTTCTTGCATCCCTGTGTCATGCTCTCAAAAAAGAGGTGTCTCTTTCGTATATTCTTGAAGGTCATTGGAGAAGGAGGGAGTCTCTCAGTTTAGTTGGCTAGAACATAATGTCGGATGAGGCCAAGGCAATACAATTATGTTAGGAACCAGTTAAGATTTTTGGCTCGCTGAGCAGAAATTTTTTCCAACTGGAACATTCAGACTTCTAATGAACATGACCTTTGCCATAGTATCTATATTCTACCAAGGAGAAAGATCTCATTAGATATTAACTGTCTGTGCTAAGGACCCTATGCAGTTTACAAGCTTGTCTACAACTTATTTGATGACTTCATTATTTTATACTTTTTAAAACTGAGGGTTTTTACTTCATCTCTAGAAAATTATGTACCTCTTATCTGCTGAATACATTAAACACTCTCTTCAAACACTCCCAGACCAAATGTTGGTTAGTTGAGTGAATTTTTTGAATAAGCCCTGGGAATTGGTCCAGACACGTGGTCCCATTTACCATCCTATTAATTATTTCCCTGCAATCTATAACATATTTTCTGAAATATGAATTCAGTTTCCTAAGGATTAGACATGTTAGACATTTTAATGCAAAAGTTTTGCCAGCAGTTCAGCTCCTTGTCTGTGGTTGGGATAAGTTCAGTTTCAATCCTGAAATTCTAAGTCAACATGATATCAAATAATACTTTATAGGTTTCAAAGGTGTGTTCAAAGTTACTGTCCCATCTGACTCTCAAAACAACTTCGTCAGCTTGGTGAGGCAGATACTCTCATATCCTTTTTATGCACATGGAATCTGAGAAAGAAGTGGGTAGAGACTCAGTGCTTAAACAAAATCCTCTGACAATTCATTCAGTATTTCTCTACTTGTAGATACAATTTGATAAATCCTCCCTGTAAGTGATATTCACAGTGGTTGTTAGGGGATACTGTTATCAGATTTAAGATAAACTATAATAAACTTATTTCATTGGTTTATTATACCATTCTGATATCAGGTTCACAGAAGATCAATGTGATCCTCTAAAAAGATCAATGTTTTCAAGAACATTTTAGGTATTATTTTCTAGGTTCAAAGTCCTTGTTAAGTTCTTTTGGTGGACATTGACCTCTTAAGTATTTGATGTGTAAGTTCTTTATTGCTCAGTCAACTAGCACGGTGATAGCAGCAAGCAGATTAACAAGGGCTTGGGATTTTGTGTATAATACGGACTTCATGAAACTAGTTGAATGTAATGTCTTAAAACCTGTTCAAATAGTAAAACTTGGTCCAGAAAAGCCACTCGGGAGTCATAATGGGTCATTGGTAAAAATATTCAGTATAATGGAAAGCTCCTGTCATAAGCTACTTTGCGCTGATGGAAAAGAAATATATGGCCAAAGGCATTAATTGTTTTAATAAGTAATTTTCAACATCTACTATGTGGGTTACACCAAAGAGGATATAAAGAAGTATGACTTTGTAACAACAAGGAGCTTATGATCAAGTCATATATACCTGTGTGTGAATCATTAAAAAATAGTGCAGTAGCCCCCAATTGCTATTTATCCCTTACTGACAAATGGCTGAATATTTTGAGAAAAATCTCTCTAGGCCAGTAGCCAGGAGCCTTGGGGATTCTCTTTACATTCTGTTTTATCATGGTAAAATATACATGGCATAAAGTTTACTGTTTTAATCATTTGAAGTGTGCAAATTAGTGGCATTAAGTACATTTAGAATGTTGTGCAACCATTCCCACTATCCATTTCTAGAACTTTTTATTCTCCCAAACTGCAACCCTGCCTATTAAACAACACCTTCCCATTCTCCCCTCCCCCCAGCCCCTGGTAACCTCTGTTCTATGAATTTGGCTATTCTAAGAACCATGCAGTAGTTGTCCTTTTGTGTCTGGCTTACTTCACTTAGCATAATGTTCTCAAGGTCCATCCATGTTGTAGCATGTGTCAGAATTTCATTCTGTTTTAAGGTTGAGTAAAATTCCATTGTATGTATATACCACATTTTGTTTATCCATTCATCTGTTGATGAGAAATGTACATTTTGCGACATCCCTTCTCTTCTGCCCCCCTTTTTTGACCAGTGGCTGCCTGAGACCACTCCATCACTGTTTCTTCTTATAGGTTCAATCCTGGGCGAAAGTGAAGGGGAAGAAGATTTGTCCAGATTTAACAAATACAAATACAGGATGCAGAATTAACAACACATACTTTAGTATAAGAACATTACATGCAATATGAGATGTATTTAAACAGTAGGTTTCTGAAATTGAAATTGAACTGGGTGTTCTGTTTTTTATCTGGAAACCCTAGGAGGGAGGTCAAGTTCTTCAAACATTCCCCTCAGACAGCCAGCCCTGGCCCCCTTCCTACACTCTGCGCTATTGATTGACCAGTGTCAGGAGAGTTCCCTTGTCTACCTCTAGCCTCCAAGGCTGACTCACACTCCAGAGTTTGAGCCTGAGGAGAGATAGGCATGGTGAGAACTGGTCCCACGTCCCCCGTGCCAGAGGAGGTATGCCCCTGGCACCTCAGATTGTTAGTGCACTTTACATTAGAAGTATGAAGATTAAGGCATTATCTATACCTGTTAACCAGTTCCAAAGCCACTTCTGCATTTTTAAATATCTGTTGCAGCAGCAATTCATTTTTCAGTACCAAAATCTGTATTAGTTTGCTAGGGCTGCCATAACAAATACTACAGAGTGGGTGGTTTAAACAATAGAAATGTATTTTCTCGTAGTCCGGCTAGAAGTCTGAGTTCAAGGTGGCAATAGGGTCAGTTTCTACTCAGGCCTCTCTCCTTGGTTTGTAGATAGCCGTCTTGTCCTTGTGTCTTCACATGTGTCTTTCCTTTGTTCATGTCTGTGTCTTAATCTCCTTTTTGTCTTCAGTAAAATATTTAACACATTGAGGATGGGGCTTTTAAATATATAGATGCAAATCTGCGTCACTGGTCCACAATATATTAATACAGCAATTGGGTACTTACAAAATTATAGGAAAAGATGGAGGAATAAAGATGTACTGTTGATCCTACCAGACAAAAGCAACCAACTCTTGGATTATCTGGATAAAGATCTTTTGTCATATCAAAGTCTATGTGAGTACCAAGGTTTATGTTAATCCACTCTGGAAAATATTCCATCTGGAAATGGAATCACCATCAGGTTAAGTTTATAATAATCCATATTCATTGTTCAACATCCAGTTATCTTTGGAGCAGTTCAAAACAGAAATTAAGTGGAAACATAATAAAAACTGCATTCCCTGGTCCTTACAACATTTATGCTATAAGTAATTCCCCAAGCTGTGCATTATTGCTCTTTTAAAAATATTTTGATAGACAGAAGCATTTTCAGGAGATTTCCCTGAGCACTTCCTACCATAATTGCCTTCATTCACATCATAAATGTTCTACTCTATAATAACAAATTCAGGACACTGAACTTCTTTTGGAGCAGGTCATTTTTGAACCCAAGCTTCAGTCAACTCTGGCACCTGAAATCCAGAGTTCTTGATAATGCCTTCCATCAATGTATTTGATTTACTCTAAAATTCTTTTTTTTATTCCATGGAGTAGGACCAACAGGTTTTATTCTCACACAATTTCTCCAAGTTTTTACAATTGAAGTTAGAAACATTTTTTTTTTGAGGGCGGTGTCACTGGCCCTCATATGTGGGACTGAACTGGGGCCGCTGGCTTCTGAAGCCAGCGCTTAACCATCGCGCCACTCTGCTGGCCCAAAGTTAGAAACATTTTTATGCAAATATTTTGATACCTAGCCTTTTCCTTCTTTTTCATACTTGACGTTTGTCTCTTTATTGCACCCTGTGGTATGACTTTAGATTTTAGTCTGAAGGCAGTGAGAAGGGACAGAGATGGAGAGTGTGAAGGGTGAGCATTCTCTTGAAAGGTGAATATAGCTTAGTTGAAATCATTACAGGGTCTTTAGACTCTCACTTCTCTTCTTTTTTTTAAAAAAAGATTTTATTGGAGAATTGAGGGAGGGGAACAGCGTTGGGGAATCAGGAAGGGGAACAGACAAGTTGCTGTCTTTTTTTTGTTGTTGTTCTTTAGTCTAGTTGCAGAGGATGTTGTTTCACTGGCCCATGTTGGTATCGTCATTGCGCTCTTCCTGGGTGAGGCAGATCGGTCGCTGGCCTCTGGATGGTTGCTCACCCCGGCTATTGGCAGCTCATGCTGTCTGCCAGCCACTCACGCTGGCTGCCGGCCACTCACTGTAGCCTATGGCAGCCCACTGCAGCAGGGGCTGCAGCCTACACCATTGCTGGGGCTCGCACAGCCCAGCTCCAGTTGTTAGCTGTAGAGGGCAGTGTCACTGGCCTTCATATGTGGGATCCAAACCGGGGCCGCTGGCATCCCAAAACCAGCTCTTAACCAATGCGCCACTCAGCTGGCCTACTCACCTTCTCTTCTTATCAGGACACCAGTCATATTGCATTAGGGCTTACCCTAAAGACCTCATTTAAAATTAATTGCCTTTTTAAAGGTTCTGTCTCCAAATATAGTCACATTTTGTGGTACTAGGATACTGGCGGTTAGGACTTCAACATATGAATTTTGGGGGACACAATTCAGCCCATAACTCTTATCTCAAAATAACATTTTATTTATAACATATATTTTGAGGCATTCACTTTTTTAAAACTTTATTATTATTATTATTATTATTATTATTATTATTATTATTACAGATGTACAAAACAATGCAATAGTTATTTTTTCACCCCTTACAAAGTGACTACCCCCTCTCCCCTCCCTAACTCTCCCACCCCCGATACCATACATAACTATTACAATTCCATTGACTCCATCCCCGCACTATATTCCACATCCCATGACTGTATATGTGTTAAATTATAGTTGACATATAATATTATTCAGCCTCAGCTTCAGATGTACAGTGCAGTGGTCAGGCTGCTACACGGTCCATGAAGTGGTCTCCCTAAAAAGACATGCATCCTTCTGTTCCCCTAAAGAGGCATTCACTTTTAATTGTGAAATAAAACACTTTGTTCTTTAAAAAAAAAAGATTCAGGGCCGGCTGAGTGGCGCTGTGGTTAAGCACTGGCTTGGGACGCTAGTGGCCCTGGTTCGGGTCCCACATATGAGGGACAGTGACACTGCCCTCAAAAAAAAAAAAAATCAAAATACCAACAAATGGTGGGTAAAATAATTTTTTTTATGGGAAAAAAAACCACCACATTTTTATATCTATTTCAGGAACCAGCTTAATCAGAGGTGTGATCAAACAATACAGTCAATGTTTAAATAAAAAAAAAATTTACAGTAAAAGACACATTGCCGTCAATTACCCTGAAAATACTCCCCCTCACTTCAAACATACTTATCCCATCATTGTTGCCACTTTCTGAAGCAGCTCTGGAAGTCCTCTTTCGTGAGTGTCTTTACTTCATCCTCCATCATGACAACGCTCCTTGTCACACATCGCTTCTCGTACATAGCAATTTCTGTCAAATAAAAACATTACAGTGTGTCCTCATCCAACTTATTCACCAGATCTGGCACCGTGCAACTGCTGGCTCTTCCCCAAAGTGAAAATGACCATGAAAGGTAAATGTTTTGAATCAATTCAGGACATTGAGGCAGACATGGCAGTGCAACTAAAGACACTCACGAAACAGGACTTTCAGAACTGCTTCAGAAAGTGGCAAGAATGATGGGCTAAGTGTGTTCAAAGCAAGGGGAAGCATACTGAGGGGGAAATAATGGCAATGTGTCTTTTACTGTAATAATGTTTTTTAAATTTAAACATTCACCATAGTTCTTGATCACACGCGTGTATCAGTTAGCTATTGCCACAATGATGCTGCACAACAAATTACCTCAAAATTCAGTGGCTTAAAACAAGAATTTATTATTGCTCTGTATATTATTAATAGCTGAGGGACTGCTAATCTTGGCTTGGATGGGCTGAGCTTGACTCAGACTGCAAGTTAGATCCAGATGCCTACATGTCTCTCATTTTTCTTGGACCAGTGGGTTAGCTATGGCATGTTCTTATGGATATGGCAGAAGTGCAGGAGAAGTGAGCCAAAATACACAATGCCTTTTAATGTTTGAATTCTTAACAGACACAGTCACTTCTACCCATATTCCATTGACTAAAACAAGCCTTACCGCCAAGGCCAACTAATGATGTGAGGAAAGTCACTTTGTCTTTAGTGGGAAGAACCATTAAGTAACTTGGCCAAGGTGTATAGGTACAAGGAGGAGTGAAATTTGGGACTAATATGCAGTATGCCACATACTGAAGTAATGGATTCATAGAGACTATCTACAAGCTTTTAGCTTTGAGATCTTTCCTAAGTGGAGGAACTGAGACCAAGTCTAATACAGAAGATACAAAATGAACACTTCCTGGTGGTTAATGTGGTTGAAGGGTCTGTGGGCTCATGTCACAAACATCCAGAAGCCTGGATGCTCTGTCCTAATACAGGTTCACCCTAGATCTCTCCTGGATGCCCCTTCCCTTACCTGGGGTTGTCTCTTTTTCATAACTTCTAGAGCTCTTTCTTTTCCACTGCTGTGAGACTCTTTTCCATGTATTAATAGCTGAAATGCTGGCTGAAATGAAGGATGCATTTGGAGAACTGATGCTGGGTAAATGGCTTGAGGCCAAACTATAGAGAAGGCAAAAAAGGTTAGTAATTTAACGACTGTGCTAAGGGAGCCCCTGAATTGGGGTTTCTTATGGCAACTTAAGACATTTTGGGGGGAACTAAGTTAAAAAAATTTTTTAATTATTTTATAAGCTAATTTGAGATGATACAGAATAAAGCCAAGGAACTCTTTCACAGTATTAAAAAGTAAATATTGTTTATTTCATTTTACATTTCAATTCCTGTATATTGCCATGGTGCAAAATTCAGAGCAATATAAAAACATATACATTCAAGACACGTTTCTACCCGTAACCTTGTCCTCCCTGATCTCCACCCTTCCCCTATGAAGGATTACTTATTTTAGTTTCTTCTATATTCTTCCAGTATTTATCCTGTTACAAATATATTTTCTTTTTTCTTCTTTCTTACACAGAGGGTAAAATACTGTATGCACTGTTTTGCATCTTCTTTTCTTCACTAATAGCATATCGTGGAAATCTCTCTGAAGAAGTACACAGAAAGCATATTCATTTAGTGTGTGTGAATGTACTAGAGCTCATTTAATCAGTATCTGCTTGTTGGTCACTTGGATTCTTTCTAACCTCTGATATTACACACCATGTTACAACAAAATCACCTTGTACACACGGTATTTCTTCTGTGTGTAGGTATACCTGTAGAGTGAATTCTTGGAAGTGGAATTGCTAGGCTAAAGGGCAAATTTACTTGTAATTTTGATAGATATTGCCAAATCATTCTTCAGAGGAGTTTTATCATTTTGTACTCTAACCAGCCATGTGTGAATTACTGTCACAGCCTTGCCAACAGACAGCAGTGTCTGTTGTCAAATTTTTGGATCTTAAGAGTGAGATTTGGCTTATTATCACATGTTGAAGGGTCATGTGTTTTCATCTGTAACTAGACTTGTCTTTTGTCCATACTTTTTTTTTTCCTACTGGGATGTTCATCTTTTCCATCTCAATTTCTAGAAGTTTTTATTAAAAAATATAAAACAGAAATTGGCATGCTGTGGCACTTTTCAAGTAAATTTTCTAAAGTTCTTTGTCTTTTGACTTTGTTTATGTGCCTTTTTTTCCCCATAAAAACTTGTTGATTTTTATTTATTTGACTTTTTTCTTTTAGGCTTTAGGACTTTAAGTCATAGTTTGAAAGGCCTGTACCATGCCAAGGTTATGATGTAATTCTCTTACACTTTCTTATAGCACTTGAATTGTTTGAAAGCTTATGATTCAACATTTGATACATTTGGAGTTCTCTTGTTATACAGTGTGAATGTAGACCCAAAAGTTTTTCATATAGCTGCCAAGATTTCTAATAGTGCCAGTTCTTCTTTATTCTTTTTCTAAAAACTTTTTAAAAGAGTTTTTCTGGTTATTCTTCCTTCATTTTTACATGTGGACTTTACAACCAGCTCATCTACTTCAAAAAATATCTATTAGTATTTATGAGGATTCTGTTAAATTTATTGATTAATTTAGAGTAATGGATATATATTTATAATGCTGAGTTTTCTTTTCCAAGAACATGGTGTATCTCTCCATTTTTCAAGTCTTCTATTGTCTCCTTTGAGATTATTTAAAAGTCTTTCTCATATAGCTTTTGCACATTTCTTGGTAAGTTCATTCCCTGACATTTTATCCTTCTTACTGCTCTTGTGTACAGGGTCTTCTCTTCCATTATTTTGGCATATGGTTGTTATTTGTGTGTTGGGTGACTGTTGATTTCTGTGTGTTAATTTTATACTCCACTTTCTTTCTATTTGTTTTCCAGTTGATTCTTTCAGATTATCCATGTATACAGTCATATCAACTGCAAATAACGATAATTTTGCCTTTCCTATCCAACAGTTATACCTCAAATTTCTATTGTCTAATGTCATTGTCAAAAATCTTAAGTAAAACCAGCCGGATAATTTAAATCTTTATAAATAGGGTCATGCCTAGAATTAAATTATGATGTAAAAGCTACCAATTTCATATTTTTTTCTTATTAATATCATATAGTGAAGTTCCAAATGACAGGAATTTAAAGTGCCATCCTGATCTGCCTTTAGACTCAGGTGTTGGACTTAAGATTTGCTGAGAGTACTTGGGGGCTTTGGGCTGTTGGGCAGATAGAGGGACCCTCAAGGCAGGATGGATATCAGAGGCACTGACCTGATGCAGAGATGACTGTAGAGCTCTCCTGGGCTGGCAGGGCACAGGCACAGTTACAGAGCTGTTAGAGTCACGTGTAACTCTGACTTACTCCTGATATTTGCATTCCTCTGTTAAGTACAACTTCCTCCTCTTCTCCCTCTTTTTTGCCACCTTGCTTACCCCTCTTTTTCCTCATCCTTCTCCTCTTCTTTGTTTGGTAGTTAACACAGTTTAACTTCAGTTGTCTGACATTTGGATTGAATTTAAATCTTAGGCCATATCGAAGATCATTTAAAGTAGCCTGTGGCAGGGGCAAGAAGAAAAACCTGGAAGATAGTACGGGAAATGTTTTAAAAACTACAAATCTGGGCAACTGTGTTACATAGGAGGTTCCGTGTCATCTGAAATCCCACCCCATTGAGGGAGCAGCTTTCATGTTGGAAATTACTCTTCCCCTGAGAAAACCTTCTCTGGAACCACAGACCCCTCCCACAGCTCACTGTCAGGCAGAATGCTGAGGACGTGGAGATTAGACAACCCAGAGGGAGACCAGCACAGGCAAGGTGGTGGGGATTAATTCCTTAGCAGTCAGCGTTCTGTGCAGAGTGCAGTGAAGGTGTGCCATGGATCAAGATTCAGAACTTCAAATGCTCTTAGGGTGACTTCAGACAGAGATGGAGCCCATATACAATTATTACTGTGGGTCCACATAAAATAAACCTCATCCCAGTGAAAACTGGTCTCGTACCTGAAGTGTAGAAGCCACACAAATAGAGATCCACAATTTGGGCAACATGGGAAGACAAAGGTGGACGGGTCAAAGCAGAGACACTTTTCTTATCCACATTTGCTAATGATGTGAAAGGACTGGGAATTTGAAGAAGAGCCATAAAAAATTCCATTTGAGGTTTGTTATACAATTTTGCTTGACCAACTGATTGTTGCTCAGCTGTTTCATTCCACAGTGGGGATCTTTGTTGTGTGTGTGTGTGTGTGTGTGTGTGTGTGTGTGTGTGTGTGTGTGTAAGATTTTATTGGAGAATTGGGGAAGGGGAACAGCCAAGTTGTTGTCCTTCAATCTTAGTTGTGGAGGGCGCAGCTAGCTCAGCTCCAAGTCCAGTCACCATCCTGCTGCCTACTGGCAGCTCGTGGCTGCTCAGCTTAAGGTGCTGTGTTCAATCATAGTTGCGGGAGGGCGCAGCCCACCATCCCATGTGGGAGTCAAACCTGCAACTTTGTTGTAAGAAGCATGTGCTCTCACCAGCTGAGACGTTCTGCTACCTGTTGGCAGCTCAGCTCAGGCACAGTGTCACTGGCCCATGTGGGAATTGAACCGGCATCCCTGTTGCTCAGAGCTCGTGCTCTTAACCAACTGAGCCGCCCGGCCAGCCCCTTGTTGTAGTTTTTAATACAGTCCTACTTTATCAAGCATTTCAGAAGTTGTTATAAATAGTCATTTAGATGGGGAGGAACTAACAGACTATATACAAGCTGAGATTCCTGGTTAAAAATAGGCAGCAAAGAAAAGCCCTTTTGTGGAAAGTTGCTTTTGTAAGTTTATTCCTCTTTGGATGTTTCAGTGCCAGGTAGGCCTTCAAAGGTGTGAGCCAGAAGGCAAGCAGGGCCTGGGGGATGGGTAGTGAGGTGGTGGGTAGATGTGTGACCTCTAGTTCGTAATTCTTGTGATCCTGTGCTGTTTCATTAGTAAAACAGAAATAATATCTATCTCCTTGGAACTTTATGGGAGAATAAATAAATGATGTATGTAAAGGGTTTAGCCCCATACCTGGAGCGTACTAAGAGCTCTATAAATGGTAATGAGTGCTAGTACATCTGCATTTATAACAAAAGCTTGGCCTGACCTTTTACTCAACTTCCACTTTATTTTTTTCAATTGTTTAAACTAAGACACAGAGCAAAGTTAATTACAACCCTGGGTTTCTAAATTTCTAGAGGCCTACGAACAAAATTGCAATATCAAACTTCTGGTATGAATTGAGTAACTTCAGTTATATTGCATCCGTTTAACCTGCTTCTGTTTGGGTGATTAACATTGCAGGAACGACTTTTTGCCAGGGCAGAAAGTGAAGGAAGGCGGAATCACTGCTTTCCTTTACCCTTGTGGCCCTGAAACCTGGAGATCATAGCCCTGCCTTTGAGGAGAATTTTAGAGTATGGCAATTTGGGGAACAGACAAATCCCTTATAAAGCTCCCATTATGATAAAAACCAACTTACCCTCTTAGATGTTCTCTTTTCTCTGTGCATTATGTTTTGCTGATTTCTACCTTTTTTTTCCTTTCAAGCTATATGCATATTGCATAGATAGCCAATGACTCTTCACTCAACTAATAAGGAGATTCTCTCCTCCAGAGAGCTAGTAGTTGAGACTTTTAAACCTAAGACATAGTTTTCTAATCTATGCATTATTTTTCTTCTCACTTATTTCATGTATCCTTTTGTTTTCTTGATTTGCTCCCTGGTTCTGTTATCATAAATCTATGACTCCTAGTCTTCTTGTCATGACAACATTGGAAACCATAATGAACACTGTCTCAGGGTGATTAATTTAGCAGAATATTTCAGGTTGATTTTAGCAGAATTCTTCAGGTTGATTTAATCAGCACTGGACAGGAAAAAGCAAAACTTTCCTAATTTTTCTGCTTGTACCACATAAATTAAATTGGAAATAGTTTGGCAACCATATAAATACGTTCTCTTATCATACTGGCTTTTAGCAAAACTTACAATATGCAACATCTGTGCGCTTTGCCGCCTGAGTAAATCAAATTTAGCCTCTTTTATCTTCAAGTTTGTCAATAGAAGGTGGAGGAAAAGTAACAAGCAATTAAGATACTTCAAGTTTTTTGCCTCAAGGCTAATCAAACACATACTCTATACTTTGGTAATAATACCTTTTAATTTGGTGAATACAAATCTTTTATTATATGCCTTTAGTCATTTGTAATATGACAACATTGAGTTTCATTTATCAAAAAGGTTAAAGAGCTAATTTACTTTAGGTAATTTCTTAACCCAAAAAAGAACTTTCCTGCTTTGAATGTTTTCATTATCTCCTCACACAGCGTAGAAATGGTTTTATGGATTTTAAACCATTTTGATGACAATGGATTTGAGAGTGATGGCAGAATCTATCTCAATAAATCGTAATGTTTGATGGAAGTAATGCCATTTAAAAAATAATAATTGCTAACATTTAGTTTCTATTGTGTTTCAGACACATTCTAAGTGCTTTATATACTTTAACACTTAACTATGTTTTTATAACAATACATTTATGTTCCCAGTTTTTATGGAAAAAGTAACAGTGGCTCAAATTAAATGACTTGTCAAGGTCTCACTGACATTAAGTGCTGGAGCTAGGATGTGAATTCATGCTTAGCTTTTTGTTTTATTTTTTATTTTATTTTATTTTTTTTAGCTGAACCATCCTGCCACCTGTTGGCAGCTCAGTGGCAGCTCAGCTCGGACTGGGCATCGAACTGTTGTTCCTCAGAGCTCAGCTCGCACTCTTGAGCGAGATCTTAACCAACTGAGCCACTCGGCTGGCCCTTATGCTTAGCTTTTTACCCCACCCTACCATTCTTCAAGTACCCAAATCACTGTGCAAAATGTAGTGGATTAAAATGATTTTAATATTGAAATAAAATGTTGGATTTTTTAAAGGTATTGTCTGTCCAGCATCTTTATAAATCTAGCCCAAAGAAAGCCTTCTATGAAGTTGCCATTAAACATTGCCAACTGTGGAGACTGAGGTCCAAATGGTTTCAATGAGTGGATCTGAATGAAGTAAAAACTTCAGTTGGCAATGAGCAGTGAGGGCAGGGTTGTGTTTTGTTTTTTGTTTGGTGATCTATTCCCAGGGCCTAACATTAAACTTGGCACATAGTAAGTGCTCATAAAAATTTTCATAGAATTGAATTAAAAATCAATTTGGCCTATGTGCAACTTGGTTTTATGTTTTAGAATATAACTTCTTTTTGTTTTGGTAAAATTAATACTAGCTGGTTATAATTTCAGCCATAAAGAAAGGAAAAGAAATCACCGCAAACCCTACTATCTAAATTAACATTAGTGACCATCATTTCAACTATTATTCTGTGCATCTATATAGAAAGAAGGATAAGTAGATAAAATATTTTACAATAGGATTATAATACACAAGCCATTTGGTAAATATAATTCCAATCTCACCTGAATTTAACAAAATTAAAACACAATGAAATAAACCTAATGGAATTGTTACAGTTTAAATGAACGTTTCTTTACCACAGAGTCATTATTTCCTAAATGATCCCATCATCTCTCTCTTAGGTTAAGACAACAGAGAAAATGAGAAATTAAGGTTTTGTATGTGTGTGTATATACTGGGGGTGCCAAGAATATGTATACATATAGACACTTTGATCAATGTTGCTCAAGCAGTAGTTCACCGTAATCAGAAGTGTCTAGATGTTGATAGTAACCACTTTGAGCACCCTTTGTAATGGCAGAAGTCAAACGTGACTTGTATTCATCTTTTGTTATTAGTATATATAGAGTATTACAATTTTAATAATGTTTTCCTTTCTTAAAATGTGTATACATTTTTCTGGCACCCTCTGTGTATTTGAGAACAATGTTACTTGTAATATAAACCACAGTCAAAAATTGGACATTTAGTGCTTAACCTCTTTTTAATCTGGGGACACGGCAGAGGACTGGGGGCTCAGTAAGGCAATGTGTATTTTAGTTACAGTTCCCTGAGCCTTTGATACTTTGTTAAATAACTTGGAGCAGGTTCCCTCCATGTAGGTAAGAGGCATATCCCATTCATATTGGGGGTGGGGCAGGATACCATAGGCTCTGGATCTGTTCCCCAATTCAACCTGCATCTCTGGAGCCCATACTTCATATGAAGTTTAGCCTCTTTTAACTTCTTCTCTTTCACTATTTCTCTCTAGCAGCAATTTCCCTTGTGCCCCTGTTAAAAGAGGGAAAAGAGAGATACCAACTTATATTCTCTCCAAATTTGGGGATATAAGTGAGAATTCCCATGATTTTGATGATATACAATTTAGCACCTGAGGGGTGGGGAAAAATCAAATGGAAAGCCTTGCCATACTATGTTGTTCGACTCAGAATTCCGTTTCTTTCCTTTGCTATCAATTTATGAAGTTTCTGGCATTGGGGTGTAATAGTTTCATTTGGTTTAGACTCATCAATTAGTTTTTGATGTTTTCCCCCTTTTTGTTAAGTATTATCCAACTAAGCTGGGAACTGAATCCCGTGATTCTGAACCAGGTTGTCTTTTCGTGCAGGATTGAAACCTTTCTGATTTCTTGCTCCAGGTGCACAATTTTTTTTTAAAGATTTTATTGGGGAATTGGGGGAGGGGAACAGCATTGGGGAATCGGGGAAGGGGAACAGACAAGTTGCTGTCTTTTTGTTCTTCAGTCTAGTTGCGGAGGACTTTGTTTCACTGGCCCATGTTGATATCGTCACTGCACTCTTCCCGGATGAGACAGATCAGTCGCTGGCCTCTGGATGGCCGCTCACTGCAGCTATTGGCAGCTCACGCTGGCTGCCAGTCACTCACTGCCGGCCACTCACTGTAGCCTATGGCAGCCCACTGCAGCAGGGGCTGCAGCCTACACTGTCTCTGGGGCTCGCACAGCCCAGCTCCAGGTGGAGCTGTTAGCTGTAGAGGGCAGTGTCACTGGCCCTCATATGTGGGACCAAACCAGGGCCGCTGGCTTCCCAAGCCAGTGCTAACCACTGTGCCACTCGGCCGGCCCTAACCAGGTTTTTGTAGGTACATCTTGGGGGAAACAGTAGTGCTGCTCACCACTTCCTCTTCTCTAGGATATGAAGATGGCCTGAGAGTTACATTATAAAAGAAACATAATAGATCCTAGCACAGTTGGTACAGACACGGTGTGTTGCTTTTTCATTGAGGCTAGACATTCAGCGGTCTAATGAAATACTGGGTCAGTGGGGGTGGAATAGAGAGTGGGGAGGTCTAATGGGTTATACAACTTAGAACACAGTGATAGAGGGAGATAGTGACTGTGTCTTTAGCATGATCCTGATGGAGGGTCCCCTGGCTAAGTTACTGCTCTGAGAAACAGGTGAATCCCATCCCAATAGTGTCGACTCATCATACAGGATGAGTGTATGATTTATCAGCCAAATTAAGACATTATAACAGAGAATGAAAGGGAATGCTATTAATAATTATTTGAGGACATCAGTGCAGATAGGACTTTCTGGGGGCAAATCCTAACCCAATTCCCCTGACTCTAAGCAGGCTTTTGATTACAGTTGGCCCTCCTAAAAAGGTTTTTTTTTTATTGTTAGTTTCAAGTGTACAAAACTATGCAATAGTTATTTTTCACCCCTTACAAAGTGACTATCCCTGCCCCTCCCCTGTCCCCCACACCCGATATCATACATATCTATTATAATTCCATTGACTCCATCCCCACCCTATATTCCACATCCCATCACTATATATATATATATATATATATATATATATATATATATATATATATAAAATTATAGTTGACATACAATATTATTCAACTTCAGCTTCAGGTGTACAGTGCAGTGATCAAGCCTCTACACCATCCATGAAGTGGTCTCCCTAACAAGACATGTGTCCATCTGATACCCCACAATATAGCGCCTCTAAGTTTCCAAGCCAGATTCAGGCTTGAGCTGGGGGAAGGGAGAAGTTTTAAATTGAGTAGGAGTTGGACTTTTTGATATAGATTGGATTGGACTTTTTAAAATCTATTTTTTAATTCTTTATGAAAGAAATGTACTTAAACAGCAATAATTTAAGCAGTTCCACCACATTTATAAGAAAAATACATCTCCCTAGCCCTGCTCCGTTCTGCTCTTTGGTTTCTGCTTTCTACAGGCAATCATTTTCAACTCAGTGCTTTTAGCTGCTGCTTTAGTATTTACTTCTAAATTGCTGTTATATCCTGATTTTTCAATTTTGAACATTTTCTATTAACTTTGTTCTACAGTAAGGAAGGATTTAGCTATCTTTCATTACTACCCTTGCCTGCCTTCTTTCCCCTTTATACGCATGTACTTGTCTCCCTCCATCTTCCCAATATAATTGTATTGTGATTTATTTTTTTTATTAAATCAGTATTCCATGTTTATATCATTATGCCTATATAAACAGGCAGATTTACAGCTGAGCAAGTTGTATTTCCTTGGATTACATCTTGCTCTTTATAGTGTTAATAATTATTTAGTTTTCTATGTACCTTTCACAATTTCTGCCCCAAACTCTTAAACATAAGATTGATATAATCAATGAGAAAATATGTCAGTTGTATTTTTTTCATTTGCATAATTCTTTCTGAAATCCCATCTTCCTGTTTCAGGCTGGATGGATTGCTCACTAAGCCTAGTGAACAATATACATCTTGTAACTGCCTTTTAAAGAAATCCTGGGAATTCCTTTTGCCTTTGTCCTGTGGTAAGAGCCTTTATCCATGCTTCTTTCCTGATTTTGGAGAGAAGCCAGACTTTTTCTTTAAAAAGAAAAAACTTTATTAAATTTATTGAGGTGACACTGGTTGATAAAATTATATAGGTTTCAAGTGTACCATTCTATAATATATCATCTGTACATTGCTTTGTGTGCTCATCACCCAGAGTCAGTTCACCAGTTTCCATCCCTAAATCATTGAACTGGACTTTTCAGAAAATCTGAGATACCCGTTAGGGATGGAAACAACAGATTGATCCAACAAAGCAGGACTGGAAATAATGGTGGGAGAAAAAGTCACTTCTTTTTTTTTTTTTTTGAGGGCAGTATTACTGGCCCTCATATGTGGGACCCGAACTGAGGCCAGCGCTTAACCACCACACCACGTGGCTGGCCCGTCACTTCTTTTGTCCACCCTACCAAATCCAGTTTATTCAATAAACTAGTTATGTAAGTGAGGGAATGTCTGCTCAGAATGTGTTTTAGATGCATTTGTTCATCATATGTTTATTGATACATGTTAGACAATGGGATACAATGGGGACAAGACAGGCAAAGGGCCTGCACTTTTACATCTAAACTCTCTCAAAGTACAAAGTATACAGACAAGTGTGCAGTTAGAGTACAGGGGGCTGTGGCGGTGCATGAAGGGGCACTTAACTGTAGAGTGAAGGGCGGACTGAAAAAAAAACATGAAAGGTCACATACTGTAGGATTCTATGCATATGAAATGTCCAGTATAGGCAAATCTGTAGAGTAGAAAGTAGTTGGGTCATTGTCAGGAGATGGGTGAGGGGAGACTTTGAAGTGACTATTTAATGGGTACAGGGTTTCCTCTTGGGGTGCTGAAAATGTTCTAGAACTAGATAGTGGTAATAGTTGCAGCACATTGTGAAAGTACTAAAAGCCATTGAATTGTACAATTTAAAATGGTTAATTTTATGTTATGTAAATTCCACCTCAATAGAAAAATTAGAGTGGGAGAGAGAGCACTTAGGAGACCACTGCAGCAGTAGTTCTGATATGAAATACATTTTAAAAGTATTTTCTTCATTTTAAAAGCATTATATTTACATAGTTTGTGAATAGGCATGCGCATGGTACAAGTTTCAAAAACAGACAAAGGATTTAACGTAAAATGTTAGTCTCCTTCCTTTCCCATCCTCCAGTCACTCAGTTCCCTTTCCTAGGAGGAAAACGTTGTTATCATCAAATTCTTATATATTTTGAGTCTACGCATAGTGTGTGTATTTGTGTATGTATATATGTGTGTGTATATATATATACATATAATATATACATATATACATATATACATATGAGTGTGTATATGTATTCTAATACATATTATACATATTGCCAAAAATAGTAACAAAATTGGGTCAGTAAAATATTTATAATAGTTTATTGTGCACAAAAGAACAGTTCAAGAACTGGGAGTCTTCCAGTCCAAAGCTGAGATGAAGCTCAGATGCATGCCCTTATAGGATGACTTATAAAGTGAAAATGAGGAAGTTGTTTGACCTTTACACTGATTGATTATTATAGTAGAGGTTGCCAGACTGCAGGGTATTGGTTAAAAGGGATTATCTTATACCATTTGAGGAAGATGACTTAAATTTCTTTTATGATTATCAGAGGCATTTACAAGAAATAACCTAAATTAAATTTTGCTTGTGTTCTTGAAATACACTAGATTTAATTTTGCTTATGTGGCTTAAATGGTTTTGTCTGCTTAGCGGTTTTTCAACCCTTGTCTCCATTTTACTTTATTTTGACAGTCTCACCTTAAAATCAAATTGTAGCATACTATAAACAAGTTTTGCATCTCACTTTCTTCACTTAATATACCTTAGAGATCATTTCATATCAATACATAGAATGTTGCCTTATTCTTTTTAACAGCTTCACATAATTCAATTATTGAGCCATCATTTATTTAGATATTTATTTGGATATTTAGATATTTAGCCTTTTCAATTTTTTACTATTACTGACAATGATATAGTAAATATTCTCTATGCATACATACATGTCACTTTACCCAGATGTGAGCATGTGATAGGGTCTTCAACTAAAGCAGTGGCAACCTGGAGGGAGAGGAGGAGATGAGAGAATGTGCGAGAGAGCAAGTTTGCAAGGAATTTATAAACTGTGGTGAGTGATTGCATATGAGAGGTGAGGGAGAGGGTGAAGTTTGTATTGGTGTGTATTCCCAATCTCTTGCAGAGGGCAGGTGCTTAACAAATATCTTCTGAATGCAACCACAAGAATAGCTTAAAATGTTCTAGTATAAACTACGGGTTTTAGAAAATAAGCCATTCTTTCACCCACACTTGTTTTGATTTTCATGACCTCTTATCTTCTGATTTCCTAAAGGAGTTTTAGTTTGACAGTTTACTGACAACCAGTCAACAACTTTTGCAGTCAATGACTTCTATTGAGCTAAGAAAGCATTCTGTGATTTCAAGACTCTCTCTCTTTCTCTCTCTCTCTCATACATTATGGGCATTCTTGTGGTTAATAAATAATTGCAAATCTGATTGTGGTATGCCAGTGTTGATAAGTAGACTGAGTGTTTTATGAATCAGAACAAACATAATATTTAGGTTCCCAGTTACTATCAAGGTTAATATTATTTAACAAAATTGAAATTTATAGTAGGTAGTGCTTTTAATCAGTGTTCAGAAATAGATTTGCTGCTTTTGCCACCTCTTCATACCAAGGAGTATTTCTGTATCTTGTCTCCCTTTAGAAGCTTAAATTTATTTCTTCTATGAATTCCCTTAAAATATGCTTTCCTCCCTAATTACACTATGATTTAAAGGCTCAGTAAGATTATAATTAAGCTGGTTTTTGACCCCCACACAATAAGCACTCAGTATCTCAGTATATCATAATTTATGATAAGATTTTTCAACATTAGTTATTGATATAATCAAACCTCCAATCAAACTGCTAACTTAAAAATTTTAGAGAGCCTTATTTCATGCTGGCATGTGATTCTTTACATTCAGTAATCAGAGTTAGTGGATAGTGTAAACTTCTTGCATGTATACACCTATATGTCTCTCTCTCTTTAAGTATATGTTATTGAATATTATATATGTATATACATATATATTCATTCTATTATCTATCTGCTTTTGGCAACAAAGTACAGTGTAAAATTTCTACTTGTGTGTTTTTCATTCACATAGGCCTTTTGAGATTATTTCATTTAGAAATCGTGGGCCAGATTGTCTTATGAAAAATTGTCCCCCAGCAACCTAGCAACTACTTGGCTGCTATGTAAGTAAAAATGTAAGTGTGAGAGTTTTTACGGGCAAACCTTACAGTTAAGAACATTTACTGTTACAAGAAAACTGAAGTGAAACTTTGAAAAGAGAATGAATAAAGAAATAGTACTGCCTTGCCTTCTGCCATATTGGTTAGTAAATTAAACATTTAGTGTGTCCAGAAGTCTTTATTAATAGTTCAAACGGTTCCTCAGGAAGCATTACAGTAAACTGACCTGAATTCTGTCCCCACTCCTTCCCTGCCCTCCTTTTCTTCCTTCTTTCCCTTAATCGTCAAGGGAAGGAACAACAATGTCAAGTTGTTCTCATATAGTTTGCACAAACTCATTGTTTTACCCACAGTGTATGAGAAGCTGTTTTTCCACAGTCCCACCAACACAGTGCACTATTTCAATTGCTTTTTGTGATTCCTTCGCTTGATTATATCTTTTCTAAAAGTTTGGTGACCAGACCTTCATCATTATTCTGGTCATTGAAATGTCACTTTCAAGCATATTTTTTACTTCTATAATAAATATTGTTTTGCATGTTTCAGTGGCACTGTGTGAATTCTTCTGTGACTTATTTTTTCCTCAACATATGTTTGAGATTTATCTATGTTGCTATATGTCATTTATTTTATTGCCTTACAGTTTTATCTGAATATATCATAATTCATTTTTCCGTGGTCCTGTAGATTGCCAACTTTCTACAACTACACACAATGCTGTAATGAAAGTCCCCTAATAATAGGTCTCTGCCTCTCTTTCAACATGGATAAGGATGTGTGTAGTTCTAAGAGCTACTACATACATCTAGGAGGAGGAAATTGCTGCATCATAGGGAAAGCAGTTTTGGGGAAGGTAGTGTCGCATAGGGGAACAGTTCAGTGTTCCTGAAACAACACTGTCCTTGGTTTTTCTGGATGTGAATTATGCAGCTTTTAAGACCACAAAATGAGTTTGGTGAGGCAGATGGGGTAAAGGACTCAGTACATTGGTCTAGTGCAGGGGTCGGCAAACTGCAGCTCATGTGGCAAAGAGCCACATGAGGCTCTTTGGGTACGTTCCTTCTCAAAAGTTTGCCAACCCCTGGAAGAGCCAATCCTGCCCCTCACAACAATTTAAAAATTATTCAAGAGCCATAAATATATTTTTACATAATCACCATTATGTGAATAATATCCTTTAAAAATTTTATAAATGAAACTATGATAGTTTTATTTTCAGTTTCAATTTTACTTCAGAGCCACAGTTTGTGAGCCGCAGTTTGCTGAAGCCCTGGTGGCTCTTCCATCTCAAAAGTTTGCTGACCCCTGGTCTAGGGCCATGAAGAAGATTTCAGTGATTTTAAGTGGGGGATTATTTTATTAAGTTTTCATTTTAAAAATGTTCTAGTGGATTATGGGGAGGATCAACTGGAATTGAAATGAGGAGTGTTTCAATTAGTACACTTTACATTGTAAGTAATAAAAAGTCAAACTCAAATTGGATTAAATAATAAGGGAATTTATTGAGACTCATAAGTGGAATATCTAGCGATAACAATGTAGGCTTGACCCCACAGCTGAATGATGTCAGCAAAGATACAATTTTTTCCAACTCTGCCTTCTATGGTGTCTACCATTTCCTGGTTGCAAGATGGCTGCCAACAGCCTCTGGTACAACATACTTCAGTGTCCATGTCTAAAGTAAGAAAACAGAGACATCCTGAGCATCTGTCACTCAGTCAAACCAAAATTCTGAGTGTACCTGCCCATTAAACCAATCACTGGGCCAAAAGGGATAGAACTATTCTGATTGTCTAATTCATCTAGGACCCTCCTGTGAGCCTAAGGAATGGTGTTACTCCAGCCTGGATAGCAAGGCTGCTACATCACTGGGGAGAGGTGATTCCCTGCAGGACAGCCTCCCCAGTGCTTGTTAGGAAGGTGGAATGGAGAAAAGTAGACATGTTAGAAACCCAACTGATATGCTCTATAGCAGAGAAGTGAGCAAGCCTGGAGTGAGAGACATATAAAGAAGTGGCATAACAGTGAAGAGATAGGGATTTTCGTCATGGAAGTAGGGAGAGAGAGAAGGAAGTGGACTTGAGAAATATATAGGAAACAAGACTTGGTGATCTATGATTATGAGGAGATAAGAGTAGTGCATTAATTAGGCTAGGGTAAACTACCATAACCTAAACGACCCCAAGATGGAACAGCTTGAGCAGTCAAAATGTACTTGTCTTTCAGGTTCAGAGTGTGCAGGTTGCTGATGTGTGTGGTGGGTAGGTCTGATTCATCTTTCAGCGATCCTAGTTCATCATGCATGGGCCATCTTCAATATATATCTTCCAAGATTGCTTTGATTATTGTCATTCTAATACTCAGGAAAGGGGAAAGTGCATGAAATTGTGAGCACAGGAGATTTTATGGACCAGACCTGAAAGTGGCCCCCATCACTGCTCTTCTCATTTCATTGGAGAGAACCTTGTTATAAAACCACTCCTAAAGTGAAAGGGATATGTGGTGTAGGAGAGCATAGATTTTGGTGGACAGCTGGCAGTCTCTGCTACAGGTGAAATGTGATGACTTCCATGTTTCTGGCTTGAGCAATTGACGATTGATGGTTCTAGCAGATGTGTAGGAGACTACAGGAAAAGAATTTGAAGTGGGGGAGAAGGGGAAATGAAGAATTCCTATTGGGATATCTTGAGTCTGATGTGCATGTGGGCCATTCAGGTAGAAGTATATAATTGGCAGATGACTATACAAGCCTGGTCTTCATGAAGAGAGGTTAGAATTAGAGACATGGGTTGGAGAGTCATCCCTTAGTAAGTAGCTAATTCTTGGGGCAATTTTTGCTTAAAACCATTACCTGGCACTCACCTTGAAGCCTATCTGCTTCTTTTCTGCTGCCCACTCCTTAAATCATGTGACATTTTAAGGCAGTTTATCCCTAACCAGTTTGACAGCTCAATACTTGGAAAAGCTAAATTTATTCTTTGGATCTGGAGGTC
Source organism: Aselliscus stoliczkanus (assembly GCA_033961575.1). Lineage (NCBI taxonomy): Eukaryota > Metazoa > Chordata > Mammalia > Chiroptera > Hipposideridae > Aselliscus > Aselliscus stoliczkanus. The sequence continues at coordinate 94,587,355 of CM066737.1, read as the reverse complement.
TCTCTCTCTCTCTCTCTCTCTCTCTCTCTCTCTCTCATGGTTTATAAAAATGTCAAAATAATATCAGTGCTAGCATGATGGCTAGGGGTTCCCATTGTTATCATGATTCCAACCAGATAAGTGCTTTATAATCACTGCCTTTGATTGCCTATCTTTAATTGAGCTCTCTATGCTTGACAAAACAATTAAGATTTTAAACAAATTATCTATGGGTTGCCCCTTATTCAAATACTTATTTATGTAGTTGGAAAAAAAGTATGAGTTTTTCTTGGAGAAACTGTGCTCTTATTCTTCTAATAAGTTGTGAGTGATGGTATTTCCCATGATCCTAGATTTTTTTTTTTAAAGATTTTATTGGGGAATTGGGGGAGGGGAACAGGTTTGGGGAATTGGGGAAGGGGAACAGACAAGTTTGCTGTCCTTTTCTGTTCTTCAGTTTAGTTGTGGAGGACGTCACTTCACTGGCCCATGTTGGTATTATCATTGCACTCTTCTTGTGTGAGGCAGATCAGTTGCCAGCCTCTGGGCGGCTGCTCACAGCAGCTCTTGGCAGCTCACACTGGCTGCGGCCACTCACTGTAGCTTATGGCAGCCCACTGTAGCAGGGGCTGCAGCTATGCCATCCCGGGGAACTCACAGCAGCCCAGCTCCAGGTGGAGCTGTTGTTCACCATCTTAGCTGTAGAGGGCAGTGTCACTGACCCTCATATGTGGGATCTGAACTGGGGCCACTGGCGTCCCAAGCCAGCTCTTAACCAACACACCACTTGGCCAGCCCCCCATCACCCTAGATTTGTAATTGAGCCTACGAATTTTACATGTAGGGGATAGGACTCATAGTTCTCAAGGTTATTTCTACTGTACTCATTATGGAAAGGATTGTGTTACCAGAAAACTCCTTCAGAAAGAGAAAAGGTTGTGGCAATTTTTTGGCTTTAGCAAATATTTGCTTTGGAATTAAAGAACTATTGTATACAAAGGACGCCAAAAATGTATACACAATTTAAAAAATTAGTTTCAGGTGTACAAAACAATGTAATAATTAGACATTTACACCCCTTAAATTTTTTTTTCTTTTGAGGGCAGTGTCACTGGCCCTAATATGTGGGACCCAAATCGGGGCCGCTGGCTTCCCAAACCAGCGCTTAACCACCGCGCTACTCGGCCAGCCCTACACCCCTTACAAAGTGATAATCCCCTCCCCATATCTACTGTCCCTCTGACATCATATATAGCTGTTACAATGCCATTGACTGTATTCCCTATGCTGTACTTTACACCGTGTGTGTGTGTGTGTGTGTGTGTCTGTGTGTGTGTGTGTGTGTATAAAATTATAGTTGACATTCATTATTATTCAGCTTCAGCTTCAGGTGTACAGTGCAGTGGTCAGGCATCTACACTGCCCATGAAGTGGTCTCCCTAATAAGACAAGTGTCCATTGGATACCCTACAAAATCTTGACAACATTATTGATTATATACCCCAAACTGTTATGCACATTTTAAGAATGGAAAAACTGTATTAAAATTATAATACTCAATATATACCAATAACAAAAGATGAATACAAGTCACGTTTGACTTCTGCAATTACAAGAGGTGCTCATAGTTGTTACCATTAATATCCAGATACTTCTGATTACGACGAGCATTGTTTGGTCGACTTCTGTGATGAGTGTGTAAACTGTTCCAACACCACAGCAGAAGCAAGACGTGTTGCTGTGTGAGGCCTCCTGCATCTTCTCTTGTGCACATCACACACAGTACCATGTGCCTCAAACTTATCACGAATGCATGCAGTTGTTAGGCTGTTGGAGGCTCTGTTGCATACTCACGCCACCATTGTCGTTGCACTTCCACAACATTCTCGAATTTGAAGTACCACATCAAAATGGTCTTGTGCTCCTTGAACAACAACCATGCTTCTGCCATTTTCTTTGACTGTCCTGCCTGTTGTATGGCAACACTAGCATTCATTTGATAAAAGCCATCTTTTGAGCAAACATCATACTGCACATTGCTATTGTAATTCAATTCAACTTTGAAAAGTAATACATAGATAACATGTCTTAAAATGTGTATACATATTTTTGGCGCCCCCAGTATTATCTAGATAGTTTCATCTATCCTGCTGCATGGATTTTCAGTGTTAAAAGGAGTGTTAGAGATTATGACCTTATTCACTCTGGTAGCCCCTACAATAAGTATTCAAATAATCCTGTAGATTCTGCTTGTGCACTTCCAGTGTTGGGCAGCTCAATACTTTTCTAGGAAGATTGTTTCCTTGATGCAACAAGATTATTTTTTTTTCATGGAGCTCAAATCTTCCGGCTTCTCATTCTACTCATTGGCTCTAGAGTACCAGACGCCAACTCTTGTGTTATGGTATTTGAGCCTTAGGGAAATTACTGTCTGATATATGTATGGGAATATAGATAATATGGGTAACTGGCTAAGCATATAGCTGCATTCCTGGACCATTTACGAAAATACTGAAATGCAAATGAGGAAGAGTGAGTATCTTGGTAACATTGACCCCTTTTAGTTTATGTAAAAGTAAATCACTTGCAAAGTCCACACTCTAACCATTATAAATAACAGATTATTTGACATTCATCTCCAGAGTAAAACACAAGAGTCCATCAAATATTTGAAGACAGCTCTATATTTACCTGGCAGGGGAGATACCATGATCATGAAGACAGCTCTAATATCCATCTTGAGTCCTTTCACTGTGAATCATTCATACCCCTTTTTTTCCATCCATTTCTCATAAACTATGATTTCTAGATCTTTGCTGTCATGGTCATTCTCTGCTCTACAAATGCTTGTCAATGTTTTCCTTAAATTGCAACATGTTCAGAAAATTAGACATGATATTCCAAAAATGGTCTGTGTAATGCATGGCTCATTGCTTGGTGGGAATAGTGTGTTTTTTTTTGTAATAGTAATTAGTAAAAATAGTAATAAATGTTATTTTTAAAAAATTGTAAGATTTTTCTTAAAATATAGTTAACATATAATATTATTTTAGTGGTACATCATAGTTATTCAACACTTACATACACCTAAAGAATCACCAATGTAAGTCCAGCAACCATCTGTCACTTTACCATGCTATCACAATATTATTCATTATATTCCCTATGCTGTAGATTATACCCCCGAGTCTTATTTGTTTTATACCTGAAAGTTTAGACCTCTTATTCACCTTCACCTTTCTCCCCTTTTTAATTTTTCAATTACAGTTGACATTCAGTATTATTTTATATTAATTTCAGGTGTAAAATACAGTGCTTAGACATTTATATAATTTAAGTGATCCCCCTGACTAGTATAGTATCCACCCTGCACTAAACATAGTTATTACCATATTATTGATTATATGAGGTTGGAGAATTAAGTTCATGAACTCATCCTAGAAAAAGTGCTACATATCTCATTGCTGAATATCACTATGGTCACCTTTGAAGCACTCCCCTTGGGAAGTTATGCACCGACACCAGCATCTAGGTCACCCTTCAAAGCAATTGTGGAATTCTTTCTGGAATGGCCATCAGAGCTGTCATAGTATTACCCCTGATGTCCTGAATGGCATCAAAATGCCTTCCTCTCAATATTTCCTTTATCTTCGGGTAGAGAAAGAAGTCATTGGGGGCCAGATCAGGAAATAACTGTTTCAATACAGTTATTTGTTGACTGGCTAAAAACTCTCTCACAGACAGTACTGTGTGAACTGGTGCATTGTCATGATGCAAGAGCCATGAATTGTTGGTGAAAAGTTCAGGTCATCTAACTTTTTCATGCAGCCTTTTCAGCACTTCCAAATAGTAAACTTGGTTAACTGTTTGTCCAGTTGGTACAAATTCATAATGAATAATCCCTCTGATAGATATGAATGAAGGTTAGCAACATCCCTTCTGATTTTTAATGATCACGTGAGAGTGGGGGACCAGCTCATTCCACGTCTTTGCCCCTTCTACCAATTTAGAGGTGGCCTCTTTTGTAGGGGTTCATTCAGTTCAGCTAGACTTCAGGCCATTCTCAATGATGGTTATTCTGATGTTCAGTTGTACTTTTGATGTGGTTGTGAGAGGAGGTAAGCACAACATTTACCTACTCTGCCATCTTGATTGGAAATTGGGAATAGTATGTTCTAAAGCACTAGAAGGTTGGAGAATAAGATAGTGGAAATAAGTATATTTTCTTCTCGCTTTTAAGTGTTAGATGCAAAGAATTCAAGGTGTGTGTGTGTGTGTGTGTGTGTGTACACTGATCCAAAAAGTGTTTGCTAATTAGCAAGAGCATATTATAAAATTTTGCAAGCTGGGTATTTACTAATTACTGCCAAATCCAAAGGCTTTGAATTACCAAATCCAAAATAGAGAATGATAGAATTTGTGCTTATTGTTCTATTTAAATTCTATTTTGAAAAAATAATTTGTTAGTTTCAGTTAGATCCTATATAGTGGTTACAGGTATCAGATATATTTGAATCTGAAATCCAGTTTATATGAGATAGTGTTCTCATTGTGTAATATCCTCTCACCTTTCCAGACCTCTGTAAAGAATGAAGGCCACTTCAAATGCTACTGCCACTTTACCCTGCTCTTTCACTTGGGAGTGATTTCTTCTTTATTTGAATTCTCATAGTCCTTTCTTGACACTTGTCCACCCTACATCATATTATGGATATTCGTATATGTGTTTAATCTCTTGTAAATGAATACAGATTTTTAAAAGGATACAATATGTTTTATGCATCTTTGAATGCCTCAGACAGCCTAACCCAGTGCCTTGAGTCTAGTTTGTGTTCATCAGTCATTGAATGAATGCATACATGCAAGAAGGCTAAATAGTTAAAGATAAATGTAATGTATTTATGGCCAGTAATAGATTTAATTAGAAGTAAAAACATATAATATAAAGCAAACTAAAAATATATATGATAATAAAATATAAAAATACTCAGTTACATCAGAAGCATATTACCAGCATTACCCAGTATAATGTATACAGAATCTAGCTATTCCAGATTTGCTGATGCTTATTTGGACATTTCAAATAGTGCATTAAAAATTGACTCCTGCAAACCCATTTGTGCTTGGGGAATGAGGCATCACTCTGGTGAGAGTTACTCTTATTTTATAAATTATTAGCATCTTCTCATCCTGAAGAAGCTAAACAATTGTTTGGCAAAAATGAAACATCCTTCCTGATCCTACTGTTGATAATCTTAAAAATATCTATCTTTTTTTGAGGTTTACTTTATATGGTAAGCCACTGTGCAATATTAGTAAAAATGTATATTGATCTCTGCCCCTAGTTTCTGGCACAGAACTCCTAAAACCCTTGTAATTTCCTAAGCGATAAGAACAATCGGAGCATCTTTTGTTCTAATGTTTGGTTTTTGACCCAGGTTCCTGACACAGAGCTCCTAAACCCCTTGGAATTTTTTGGGTAACAGGAAGGTCTTTTGTTCCAGTGTGATGACTCCTGGTAGGCTCCTGGATAGCTTCTGAATGGAGGCTGGTGGTTTGGTGAACACATCTATGAGCGAGGAGGGTGGTGCACCCCAGCTCCACAGGGACAGAAGCTCCTGCGCTTGGGAACCTTCCAGATATCACTTTATGTATCTATGTCTTCATCTGGCTGTTTATCTGTATGCTTTATCTTATCTTTATTTATATAATAAACCAGAAATGCAAGTATTTCCATGAAATTTCCCTGATTTCTAACAAATTATTGAAACCAAGGAGGGGGTCACAGGAACCCTGATTTATAGCAGGTTGGTCAAAAGAGTAGGTGACAACCTAGGACTTGTGATTGGCATCAAAGGTGAGTCAAGTCTTTAGGTCCAGAACGTTGATTACTAAGACAGTTGTAAAGAAGTGAAAACAAGAATTTACGTTGCAAGTACCACTACAATCTTAATTACAACATTTACTGTCATAAACAGTATCTTCTTATTACTGTGTGGTTTTTACATACATAGAGTCTTTCCCAGAGGCCTAAAGATAAGAAAGACAAGTGCAGCACTCAAACTTTTCTCCCTATCAAAAGTATAATGGAGAACAGATTTTTCTCCTAACTTAGTGGTTCTCCACTGGGGGTGATTTTGTTTCCCAGGTGACATTTGGAAATGTCTGGAGATATTTCAGGCTGTCACAACTGGGGGGGGGGTTAGTGGTGCTGTTGGCATCTAGTGGGCAGAGGCAAGGGATGCTGCTAAACCTACAGTGCACAGGACGGCCTCACTACAAAGAATTATCCAGCTTAAAATGTCAATAGTGCTGAGGTTGAGACACTCTGATCTATGTTAAAGTTTTCTTTGTAAGCTATTTTAATATTTTTCTAATTAGCAAAGTAATGCCTAGTCATTGTAGAAAATCTGGAAAATACAAAAAATCACACACACAAAATAAGTTTCCTATGATCTCATCCCTCAGAAATAACCACTCTTTAACATTTTATTTAAGTGAATCTCACACCTGGCTGTGTCTATGAAGCTTTGAAAAACCTTGGGGCTCCAATCCTGGGTATTCTGATTCTAGTCTTTTCTCCATGTTTATATACCCTTATGTAATCTACTTTAATCCCTTAACAATATTTTCTGAGCATTTTCCTATGCCAAGTTCGGGCAAACTAGAATTGCAGGCCAAATCCACCCTGCCATCTGTTTCTGTACAGCCTGCCAGGTAAGAATGGGTTTTCCATTTTTAAATGGTTGAAAAAAAATCAAAAGAAGAATATTTTATGACACATGGACAGTATATGAAATTCAGATTATAATGTCCTTAAATAAATGTTTATTGAAATACAGCCATGCACTTTCATTTATGTATTGTCTGTGGCTGCTTTCATGTTGACATGGCAGAGTTAAGTAGTTGTGACAGAAACATTAGGACCCTGAAAAGTTTAAAATATGTACTCTAGACCTGTACAGAAAAAAAAATTTTGCTTTTATTGTTCTTTCTTGGATTTACAGCACTGTACCCCCTCTTGTTGGTCAGTTAAGCTATTTTCAATTTTGTCTATTATAAATGATTCTTTGAAAAATATTTTAATGCATATGTACATGATTATTTTTGTAAGAAAATTCCCTAGAGGAAATCACTTTTTGAAGGTACTTGTTCATATAGCCAAATTAGTATCTTGAAACTTAATACCAATTTCTGTTCCAAATCAGAAATGTATACAAATGTCTGTTTCCCCACCCCCTTGCTCTCTATGGGTGCTTTGCATTTTTGTCCCTGCCAACCGGACAAGTTGTTTTAACTTACATCCCTTTGTTGACTAATGATATTGAACATTTTTTCCATGCGCTTAATGGCCACTTGTGTTTATTTTGTAAATTGCATGTTTCTTTTGTGTAATCTGTATTTTGGCTATTTTTATTTTCTTGCTGCCTTTTAAGAATATTTTTTTGTTTTTAAATTAAAATAACAAATTTTCTGACATGTAAGTTGCTAATGTTTCCCCTAATATGACAATTTTCTTTTAATAGTTTTAGTATACAAGTTTTAAAATATAACACTTTAAAAAAATATTTCCTACCTTTGGTGTCCTTATTTTCCTTGTTATGCCCATCGTGGGTGGATATAAAGTGGTTAAACATGTGATTAAAGGTGAAGGAACATTGAAGGCCGATAGGGTGGCAGAGGGATGGAAAGGCATGAGTCATATTTGGAAATGGGAAGGCAATAAGGGAAACTGGGGCAAAAGGGAAAGTGAAGGAGGAGGGATGGAGGAACCAAATTTCAGTAGTCTCTCCTTATCTGCATTTTTGGTTATTGTGGTGGTCTACCATGGTCCAAAAATATTAAATGGAAAATTCCAGAAATAAACAATTGGTAAGTTTTAAATTGTACACCATTCTGAGTGTGATGAAATCTTGCAGTCCCACTCTGTCCCACCCTTTTTGGTTTGACTTACTGATGCTTGCCTATATCTGATTACAGATGGGGTGCCATCTTGTATACGGACGGTGTCGTAACATGTAATTAAATCATTTATGGGTTTTAGCTGTAAAATTGTGGGTTTCACTTTGCTGGGAAATTTTAAAGTTTTTACAGAAGAACGTACAATTAAATTTAAAGAAGAGCACTTTCCAGTGGCACTGGAAGGATTACTGGAGACAGAGAGGCCCACCCCCTTTCCTTCTCCGCTGAAGTATTCCCCTCAGCTAGACATGTGCCCCCAAATGTTTTCTTTGAGTCTTTCCCATGTTTCTCTTCCCTTTCTCAGTCAATCTTCTTCACAGCACAGTCTACACTCATCTACTGAGCGTAGAGACTGACTCACAGACTCACAGAAGAGATTGGGCTGGAAAGAGTTGCCATTGTTTATATCAAGGGCTTTGGTAAACAAATCAAGTTGGGGGGGTGTCAGGTGGCAGTTGGAGATGAATTGTCAGAAGCATAGCCAAATTTAGCACCTTAGATTCCAAATAGGTAGTTAAATATCCATGAGAGCAATCTAAATTATAATCTGTAAATAAACCAAAGAACAGAGGAGAGTTAGTCCACATCAATTTCCTGGCATGGTTACTCCTTTTGAAGCAGGCTTGGCCTGCTGAAGATGTTCTGTTAACTTGAAGGTATGGTGCACTGCCTTTGGTTTCGAAAAATCTGACTTGAACCCACCAGACTACTGAACATTAAGTTTTACCTTCTCACTGTCAGATCTAAGAGACATTTTTCAGTCTTCGTGTTACCTCATAATCTCCAATTACATCTGACACTCTTGACTACTCATTTATTCTGGAAATATTTCTCTTGGCTCCAGTGATAGCCCCTTATTCCTAATTCTCCTTTTCCCTACCTTTCTCATGATTCCACCCCTTTTAACTGTAGCGTAGGAGGGGTGGAATTCAGGCAGGCCATGTTTTATTCAGGATTCCTCATATCATTGAGAAAGACCTTTCAAAACTGAATGTAATAATCTCCAAATTGTTACTCATCTCCTATTATGTGTACAGCATATAGAAAGTTGTAAGAAAATACAGAACTTTTACTCTGCCACATTTCACTCCTTTAGTATTGTGTGTGTGTGTGTGTGTGTGTGTGTGTGTGTGTGTGTGGTGACACACATATATGTCCTCTGCCTCTTTCACAGTAGGCTTAACTCCTATTTATTTTTCAAAATGGTACGTGACCTTTCTTACATTTTATAGACTTTGACCTTTCTTACATTTCATGGATTTTGACCTTTCTTATATTTGATAGACTTTGACCTTTTTTACATTTCATAGACTTTGGAGTTGGAAGGGACCTTAGAAAGCATCTAGATTTATTTCAACTTTATGCAAGAGTCCTTTTTGCAGTTTTCCTAATAAGTGGTCTTCCAGACCTGATTGCACCTCATTCTTTCCAAAACAGCTTGCTCAATGTTTGAGCAATCCTGAATGTTAAGCTTGATTCACTGCAACTGCAATGTACTCTTGTTCGGACCACTAAAGAAATATAGAGTGGATTTATTGTTTTCTCTGGGTGACAACTTTCCCAGTATTTGAAGATAGCTGTTAAATTCTTCAAAATTCATTTTTATTCCAAGTTAAACACCTCAATTCCCTCAAATTCCCTAACAGGTCATCATTTTCACTTCAAGCTATCCTGGATGCTTTCCAGTCAGCCAGTGTCCCTCATAAACTGTCTAGAATACTCCAGTCATTGTCTGACCATACAAGAGTGCTGTGGCTAGCTCCTTCCTTGATTTCACATTCTACTAGCTTTATGAGCAGTCATATCACCTCTGTGCCACTTATCAATTTATTGTCTCTCAGCTCTTAATCCATCCTTCCTTGCCCTGCTTTTCAAAATAAATAATGTATTTTGTTTTTAGAGCAGCTTTAAGTTTATTGAAGACCTGAGCAGAAAGTACCGAGTTCTAAAATATCCCCACCCCCAACACAGTTCCCCTATTATCACTATCTAGTATTAGTGTGGTACATTTGCTACAACTGATGAACCAATATGGATGTACTGGTAACTGAAGTCCGTAGTTTACATTAGAGTTCACTCTTTGTGTTTTACAGTTCTATGAGTTTTGACAAATGCATAATGTCATGTAACCACCAGTACAGTATCATACAGAGTAGTTCACTGTCCTAAAAATGCCCTGTGCGCCACCTATTTATCCCTGTCCCCCACTTTGACCCTGAGAAACCACTGATTTTGTATTGTCTCTATATTTTTGGCTTTTCTAGAAAGTCATATGGGTGGAATTATACAGTATGTAACCTTTTCTGGCTGGCTTCTATCATTGAGTGGTATGCATTAAAACCATTCCAATGTCTTAGCATCACTTGATAGCTCATTTCCTTTTTAGAACTGAAAAATCCCACTGTATAGATGGACCACAGTTTGTTTATCCATTATACTACTCAAGGACATCTTGGTTGTTTCCAAACGTTGACAGTTATGAATAAAGCTGCTATAAACATCCATATGCAGGTTTTTGTGTGAACATAACTTTTCAACTCATTTGGGTAAATATCAATGAGTACATTTGTTAGGTCACATGGTAAGACTACATTTAACTTTGTAAGAAACCGCCAAACTGTCTTCCAAAGTAGCTGCACCATTTTGCATTCCCACCAGCAGTGAATGAGAGCTCCTGTTGCTGTACATCCTTGTCAGCAGTTGGTGTTGTCAGTGTTTTGGATTTTAGCCATTCTAATAGGTGTTTAGTAGAACCTCACTGTTGTTTTAATTTGCAGTTCCCTAATGACATATTATATAAGCATCCTTTAATATGCTTATTTTCTATTTGTATATCTTCTTTGGTGAGGTTTTTGTTCAGATCTTTTGCTCACTTTTTAATTGGATTGGTTTTATTACTGTTGAGTCCTAAGAGTTCTTTGTATATTTTGGATACATGTCCGTATCAGATATATGTTTTGCAAATATTTTCTCCCAATCTGTAATTTGTCTTTTCATTCTCATAAGAGTATCTTTTGCAGAGGTGAAGTTTTTAAAAAATGTATTATTATTATTAGTTACAGATGTACAAAACAATGCAATAGTTATCTTTTTCACCTCTTACAAAGTGACTACCCTTCCCCCCTTGCTTGCCCCACCAACCCCCAATATTATACATATCTATTACAATTCCATTGATTCCATTCCCACACTATATTCCACATCCCATGACTATATATGTGTTAAATTATAGTCAACATCTAATATTATTCAGTGGCAGCTTCAGATGTACAGTGCAGTAGTCAGGCCACTACACCGTCCATGAAGTGGTCTCCCTGACAAGACATGAGTCCTTCTGATCCCCTAAAAAATACTTACAACCTTATCGATTATATTCCCTAAACTATCTCTTCTGTCTCTGCAGTAGTATTGTAGTTATCAGTTTGTGTTGCCTCATCCCTTCCCCTTCTCCCTCATGCCCATCCCCATCCCATCTAGCCCTCATCAGTTTTGTCTTTGTGTCTCTAAGACTATTTTTGTTTACATTGCTCATTTATTCAGTTCTTTAGATTCCACATATAAGTGAGATCATATGGTATTTGTCTTTCTCTGACTGACTTATTTCATTTAACATAATGTTCGCAGAGCTGAAGTTTTTAATTTTAATGTCCAATTTATCAATTTTTTTCTTTCATGTATTGTGCTTTTGGTGTTGTATCTAACAACTCATTGTTAAACCCAAGATCACCTGGATTTATCCTGTTATCTTATAGAAATTTTAAAGTTTTGCATTTTATGCCTAGGTATATGATCCATTTTGAGTTAGTTTTTGAGAAAGATGTAAGGTTTGTGTCTAGATTATTTTTTGTTGTTTTTTGCATATAGATGTCCAGTTGTTCCAGCACCTTTGTTGGAAAGATTATTCTTTCTCTATTGAATTACATCTGCTACTTTGTTAAAGATTAGTTGACTATACTTGTGTGGGTCTATTTATGGGCTCCCTATTTTGAGCCATTGAATCTAGTTGTCTATTCTTTGCTAATCCCACCCTGTCTTGATTACTGTAGCTGCATAGTTAAGTCTTGAAATCAGGTAGTGTCAGACCTACAACTTTGTTCTTTTTCTTCAATGTTATGTTGGCTATTGTAGGTCTTTTGCCTTTTCATATAAACTTTGAATCATTCTCTCAATATCCATACTGTAACTGGCTTGAATTTTGATAAAGACTGTATTGAAACTATAAATCAAGTTCAAGAACTGATACATTGACAATGATGAATCTTTCTATCCATAAATATGGCATATCTATTCATTTAGCTCTTCTTTGACTTTCAGGAGAGTTTTGTAGTTCTCATCATATAGATATTGTACATATTTTGTCATAGTTATACCTGAGTTCTTCATTTTTTTGGTATTAATGTAAATTATGTGTTTTTAATTTCAAATTTCAGTTGTTCATTGCTGATATATAGGAAAGCAATTGACTTTTAATATTAACCTTGTATCCTGTACCTTTCTAGAATTGCTTATTCCAGGATTTTTTTGTCAATTCCTTAGAATTTTCTACATAGGCAATCACGTCATCTGCATACAAAGAAAGTTTTCTGTCTTCCTTCACAATATACATACTGTTTTTTCCCTTTTATTTCTTTATTGTGTTAGCTAGGACTTCCTCTATGATGCTGAATAGGAGTGATGAGGTAGATGCCTGCTTTTTGATACCAGAACTTGATCTTATAAACACTTGTTTTGCCAGGCAGTGCAGTGTTAAGCCTTTTCAGTACAGGGTGCTGTAGTGTTAGTGCAAGGCATAGCAGCGGTCTTCTCTTGCTGGCTCTCGGGTGCTTTACCTTTTGCTTTCATGACATTCTGCTAGTAATATATGAGAGACCGAATGATATTTACCACCCAGGGAGTTTCTCCAGTACCAAAGTGAGTGTATTCTACTCGTCATTGTTGACCACTGGCTATGAACCAGCTCTGCCTATGGTACCCCAGTCATCTTCTCTTCCATCTGGTGGGCGACAGTTAAACCTTCTCCACTGGGATCAAAACCTCAGTCTTAGATAGGGGTGGGAACTCTTCCAAGTTCATTCTTTCCTTGGATAATCTCTCTCAGTCTCAGAGGGAGTAGCTGCTCCCTACATTGCAATTCCTATATACTTTAGAGTTTTCTTTTATCCAGTAAAAGAAACTAGTTAACAGTTCATTATATTGAATTTTCCCTGTTCAAATTACTGGCTTGGTTTCTGTTACCTGACTAGAATGAGACAGCTTCTTTTATATTTTTGGTTAACTTAAACTCTCAAGTCGGTTTTTGTCTCCCAACCGAACTGCTGTGATTGGGTTTGAGCAGGGAGGGAATAGAGCATAGGAAAGGGTGCCTGGCTATGCTGGCAGGTGCAGTAGTTTCTGGCTCTGTGAGGGGCTCAGGTGTTTTGGCTGGCTAGCTGGGTGAGACGTGAGCAGGACTAACTAGCATGTGGAGCAATTGAAACCCAGCATTCTTGAGAACTCTTCTCCCAGGATTCTCACTCAGAGATGTGACTAGGGGAGGAGGTTGGTTGCACTATTTGAGATGAGGTGGGCTCAAAATAATAAGGAAGATGAGCCCTGTTGATTACCGTCCAAAAGAAAATGGAACAGATTACTGAGTCCAGATGGGGTCAGGACCTCTGGTTAAATCCTGAGAGGCACTCAGAGCAGCTATGGTATTCCATCTGTTCTGGCCGGTAAGCAACTGCTTGTTTTATTGATGACCATGAAAACAAACTCTACAGCCCTGAAGGATTTTACCCTACTGATAAACAGACAAGCTACAGATATTTATATGGTGTTTTAGGGAATGGCTTATATAAGCTATATGTATTGATTGTTAATATAAATAATTTGCATTAGCGTTTGCATTTGTTTTTTTTTGGTGTGTACACTCTCTCATCCCTGGGGATGTGGATGAACAAAGTATTATGTTACACTGCCTCTTTCCTGCTGGCAGTGACACAGGTGCAGAACTGTGGGCATGATGAATCAAACACCAACTGCATCACTGCCACCTTTGCTGGGCTTGAATTGCCATCAGTGAAGGAAATAGAATTCATTAGTATTCTTTCAGGGCACATGCCAACTGATGGGTTTCAAAGAATGTATAATGGTAGCAAGGAGGAATGGGCAAAGCCCAACCTTTTCCTTTTCCTGGCAACTCTGGTAACAGATGAACTGATGAGACATTGCATGCACTGTCTTTGTCAGTAGATGTTTGAGAAGAAGGTACCACTGTGGCAAAATGCTCTGTGGATAACTGATCACAATTTTTTACTGCCTCTCAGGGCTATTGAGAAAATAACATTGATTTTGTAGAGGATCTAAAACACTATAAATGCTCACAGAAAATATAACCAAATACTCCGAACAACTACTTTAAAGGATTCAGATAAAAATAAAATGCATGAGGGCCGGCCGAGTGGCGCGGTAGTTAAGCACTGGCTTGGGAAGCCAGTGGCCCCAGTTCAGGTCCCACATATGAGGCCCAGTGACACTGCCCTCAAAAAATAAATAAATAAATAAATAAAATGCATGAAAATCACTTTCCTGACTTCATGTGATGAGTTATCTAGTGTCATGAGTTCAGAGTCTTTATTTTCATTTTGGCATTGTCTATGCTAATGCAATTTGATCATAAGTATGGGGCTCTGGCATGATGATAGAGCACTGCATTTGGAGAAAAAAATAAGACTCCTAAAAAAAAATTCATCCCCTCAGGGTTCCTGAGATGGATGGGAACTAGGAGCAAGTTTAGTTCAAGTTCTAGCTTCATGTTTCCCAAACTAGACTGATCTTAGATATTTTAATTGAAATTCTGTGATAGGACCCAGGAATCTGTTTGTAACAAGTACTCAAGTTGCAAACTTGATTCTGGCAGTTTAGAAAACATCAGTCGTATGTATATATTCAACAGTGAAGTTTAACTTTTAATGCACCTAGATTTCCTGCGTGTCTGACCATATTTAGGCTGGCATGACTCACCTACATAGATGTGTTTTTAGAGCTTGGGAACTCTGGCCTCACCATTTGGGAGGAAACATTAAAAACAACAATGAAAACCAGCTCCCTGAATTAAATTCAACAACTGAAAGACAAACACTTGGCCTTTTCTTCCCAATTATGCTGCTTGGGCTGGTAGACTATTGGGGATGAAACATATTCACATGAAAAATCATACTTCTTGTCCTTCCTGAACTATATTTCTTTTTTCCCTTTAAAACATAACATTTATTGCTTTTTTCTAATTACAAAAATAATTCATGCTCAGTACCAAAAATCCCAAAGAAAAAAAACAAAATAAAAATCTGTAATTTCACCACCCAGAGAAAACCTTGCTATATGTTTTCTAAAGACATAGTGATATGTGCTTTTCAAGGCTTATAATTACAATACATCATGACCACTTTGTGAGAAAAAGTAATTGTAAGTTAAAACAGGAATGTTAAAGGTAACCTATAAAAACTATAATTTCACTCCTACATTTTCATGTCTTAAGAATGGCGATAGATCAAACTGCCCTTAGAATTCTAAGAGAATCCATATTTTTAGAATTTATAAATACCATCTTCTATTCTAAAGTTGTCATACTTTAGATATATTGTTCTCTGAAGAGTTTTCTTTAACCTTTAAATGTCTATCGTTCATTCATTCATTGTTTAATTGTTGACCGTTTATTATGGGGATGCAGCATTTAACAAGACTGATAAGAGCCTTGCCTCCAATGAGCTTATTTTCTGGGATAGGGGCAAGAAATAATAAACAAATAAACAATTAACAAGACATTTTTAGATTCTTTTGATTGAGTAATCAAGGAAAGTCATTTAACATCAGAGTTGACACCAAAAAGACAAAAAAGAGCCCCGCCTTGGGAAAATGAGATCCGTTTCCCTGCAACCTCAGCAGAATGTGTTTCAAAGTGGTTTTTGTTTGATTTGGTTTGAACCAGTTAATCTGCCAGGTGAGAAATGGTGTAGATTTAATTTGCTTTTCCCTCAATTTAAGTGAAGTTAAACATCTTGTCATATATTTAAGGCCTTTTTTGGTAGCTTGTTTTAGGGAACCATCTCTTCTCTTTTGCTCATTTTTTTTTCCCCATAGAGTTTTTGGTCTTCTTTTTCTTAATTTTTTTTTTACTTTAAATATCAAAGGTGTATTTCTCATTCACGCTACTTGTCTATCAAGGGTTGGGGTTCTACTCCATATTGTCCTCAATCTAGGATTCAGGCTGATTGAGAACCCTTGCTGCAACATTGCTTGTTTTAAATTCTTTTTATTGTAGTAAGAACATTACATGGGACCTACTCTGTTAACAAATTTTGAGGTATACAATATAGTATTGTTAACTATGGGCACGATGTTGTACAGAAGATTTCTAGAATTTATTCATCTTGTATAACTGAAACCATATACCCATTTCCTCCAATCCCCAGCCTCTGGCAACCACCATTCTATTATCTGCTTTTATGAGGTCAACTTTCTTAGATTCCATATAAAAGTGAGATCATGAAATGTTTGTCTTTCTGTGTCTGTCTTATTTCACTTAGCATCATGTCATCCAGGCTCACCCATGTTGCTGCAAATGGTAGGATCTCTTGCTTTTTAAAGGCTGAATATTATTCCACTGTGTGTGTGTGTATGTGTGTGTGTGTGTGTGTGTGTGTGTGTGTGTGTGTGAATCACATTTTCTTGATCCGTTCATCCATTGACAGACACTCAGACTGTTTCCATGCCTTGACTATTGTGAATCTTGCTGTAATGAACATGACAGTGCAGATATCTCTTCAGAATACTGATCATATTTCCTTTGGAATTATACCCAGAAGTGTAATTGATGGATAATATGGTAGTTCTATTTTTAATTTTTTTGAGGAACCTTCATATGGTTTTCCATAGTGGCTGCACCAAGTTACATTCCCACTAACAGTACACAAGGGTTCCCTTTTATCCACCTTTTTGCCAGCACTTGTTATCTTTTATCTTTTTGATAGTAAAGCATTCTGACAGATGTGAGGTGACATTGTAGTTTTGATCTGCATTTTCCTGATGAATAGTGATGTTGAGCACCTTTTCACATATGTGTTGGCCATTTGTATGTCCTCTTTGGAGAAATCTATTCAAGTCCATGTTGAATAGAACTGTATTGTTTGATCACATCTCATAGAAAGGTTGAAAGTTAAAAGATAAAAAATACACTATGAAAACACTAATACCCCTTTCTGCACATGCACACACCAAAGTTGGATAACTATGCTAACATAAAATAAAGTGGACTTCAGAGGGAAGAGTGTTACTAGGAGACATAGAAGGATATTGTGTAATGATAAAAGGTCCAATTATCAAGGAAGATAAAAAAATCTAAATTTGTATTCACCCAGTAACATATGTTCAAAATATATGAAACTTATGTAGAATAATATCAAATGTCAACTATAATTGAATATATATATGGTCACAAGGTGGAGTACAGCATAGGGAATATAGTCAGTGGTATAGTAACAGCTATATACAATGTCAGAAGGATAATAGACTGGGGGAGGGTGATTATCACTTTGTGAGGGGGTATAAATGTCTAATCATTATGTTGTTTTATACACCTGAAACTAATATATATATATATATATATATATATATATATATAAAAATTGACAGAAAAACAAGAACTAGATAAATCTGTAACAATGGGATAATTTTTTTAAAAATTAAGACTACATTTTAAGAGCTGTTTTAGGTTCATAGCAAAATTGAGGGGAAGGTACAGAGATTTTTCCATATACTCCCTCTCCTTCACATACATAACCACCCCCCATTTTCAATATCCTCCATCTGAATGGTACATTTGTTATAATTGATAAACCTACATTGCTACATCATTATCACCCAATGGTCATAGTTTATATTACTTCACTCTTGGTGTTGTGCATTATATGGGTTTTCAAAAATGTATAATGACATGCATGTATCCATCATTATGGTATCTATGGAGCATTTTCTCTGCCCTAAAAATCCCCAGTGTTTCCCTATTTATCCTTCTTCCCAACCCTTGGTAACCACTGATCCTTTTACTATCTCCATAGTTTTACCTTTTCCAGAATGTCATATCATTGAATTCATGCAATTTGTATCATTTTCAGATTTTTTTCACTTAATATGCACTTCAGATTCTTCAATGTCTTTTCATTGCATGCTAGCTCAGTTCTTTTTAGCACTGAATAATAGTCTATTATTTAGATGTACCACAGTTTATTTATACATTTGCCTACTGAAGGACATCTTAGTTGCTTCCAAGTCTTGTCGGTTATCAATAAAGCTGCTATAAACATCTGTGTGCAGGTTTTTGTGTGGATATGTTTTCAACTTCTTTGGGTAAGCACCAAGGAGTGTGACTGATGGATTGTATGGTAACAGTATGTTTAGTTTTGTAAAAAACTGCCAAATAATCTTCCAAAATGGCCATACCATTTTTCATTCCCACCAGCAGAGAGTGAGAGCTCCTATTGTTCCAAATCCTAAGCAGCTTTTGGTGTTGTCAGTGTCCTGGATTTTGGCCATTCTAATAGTTGTGTGATGGTATCTCATTGTTGTTTTAATTTGCATTTCCCTGATGACATATGATGTGAAGCATCTTTTCATATGCTTACTTATCATCTGTGTAGCTTCCTTGGTGAGGTGTCTATTAAAGTCTTTGGCTCATTTTTTAATTGGGTCTATTGTTTCATATTGTTGAATCTTAAGAGGTTGTTTTGTATATTTTGGATAAAAATCCTTTATCAGATGTGTTCTTTACAAATATTTTCTCCCAGTCTGTGGCTTGTGTTTTCAGTCTCTTGACATTGTCTTTTGCAGAGCAGCAGTTTTTAATTTTAATGAAACCCTGCTTATCAGTGATTTCTTTCATGGGCCATGTCTTTGGTGTTATATTTAAAAGTCATCACCAAACCCAAGTTTTCTATATTATCTTCTAGGAGTTTCATAGTTTTACATTTTACGTTTAATTCTGTGATCCATTTTGAGTTAATTTTTGTGAAGGGCCCAAGGGCTCTGCGTAAATTAGTTTTTCTTTTTTTTTCTACATGTGAGTTCAGTTGTTCAGGCACCATTTGTTGAAGAGACTATCTTTGCTGTCATGTATTGCATTGGCTCTTCTGTCAAAGATTGGTTAACTATCCAATCCATCCATCTGTCTATTCTTTTGCCAATACCATGTTTTCTTGATTACTGTAACTTTATTGTAAGTCTTGAAGTTGGACTTCAAGTTTGTTTGTCCTACAAGTTTATTGTTCTTCAATATTGGGTTGGCTATTCTGAGTATTTTGCCTCTCCATGTAAATTTTAGAATCAGTATTTTAATATCCATAAAATAACTCACTTGGATTTTGACTGGCATTACATTGATACTATTAATCAACTTGGGAAGAACTGACATCTTGACAGTATTGATTTTTCCTATTCATGAAAATGTAATATCTCTCCACTTATTTAGTTTTACTTTGATTTTGTTCATCAGAGTTTTGTAATTTTCCTCATATAGACCTTGTACATATTTTGTTGGATTTATATGTAAGTGTTCCATTTTGGGGGTCCAAATGTAAATAGTGTTGTGTTTTCTGTGTCAAATTCCA
This sequence comes from Aselliscus stoliczkanus, assembly GCA_033961575.1. NCBI lineage: Eukaryota > Metazoa > Chordata > Mammalia > Chiroptera > Hipposideridae > Aselliscus > Aselliscus stoliczkanus. Next base: position 94,567,775 of record CM066737.1, on the reverse strand, counting down.
TTGGTTAATTGTTCGTATATAGGAAAGCCATTGACTTTTGTATATTAATTGACCTTGTGTCCTTCAACCTTGCTATAATTGTTTATTAGTTCCAAGAGTTCTTTGTTGTTCTTCTTCTTCTTTAAAATTTTCTACATTGAAACTCATGTCATCTAGGAGTAATGGCAGACAGTTTTATGTCCTTTTCCCAATCTGTATGCCTTTTATTTCCTTTTCTTCCCTTATTGCATTAGCAAGGACTTCCCATATGATGTTGAAAAGGAGTGGTGAGGAGGACATCCTTGCTTTGTACCTGATCTTAATGAGAAAGCTTTGAGTTTCTCACCATTAAGTATGATGTTAGCTTAAGGTTTTTTGTAGATAGTCTGAATTAAGTTGAGAAAATTTCCCTCTATTTCTAGTTTACTGAGATTTTTTCTTTAGATCATCAATTGGTGTTGGATTTTGTCAAATGCTTTTTCTACATTTACTGATATAATCACATGATTTTTTTCTTTCTTAGTATGTTGATGTGATGGATTACATTAATTGATATTCAAACAGTTTTTCTGTCAAATCAAACAAATATGTATCTTAGTGTGTCCAAGTTTAGATTAAAAAGAAAATATATACTTTTTCTATTATTTCAAAGGAAAAACCCAAAATAATGAAATATATTCTGAAACTACTGAGGGACTTAAGCTACTTTTCCCTGGGCATATTCCATATATACCCCTGTTAAAAAGCTGATAGGTATTACACAGTTAGGATAATTGTAGCACTTTATCAAATTGGCAGATGCTCAGTAATCATTTTTGTCCCCATTAGGCAACAATAGATACAAAACAAAAGGACACCTATTGATGCCCTTACAGCTGTGTCTGAATTGGAAGGCACCAGCTCACATCATTCCAGACAGTGGGTGAACCAGAGGAGCTCTGACATTTTTCATCATGATAGCTGCATATAAATACTTGGATCCTACTGCCCAGCCTAGTGATTCTGTTTAGACAATTCCTTTTCCTGCTGTGTTTATAAGCTCTAGATTATTTATAAAGCTGTGATACAAAAATTAAAATTCAAGAATCACAAGTCCCTCTAGTATTATTTATGCAGTTGTGAGACAAGAGACAAGAAGAAGTGTTTTTACACTTCAGAATTTATTATTTCAGCTTTAGTACATGTAGATGCACAATATGCAAAATTGATTTTTGAGGCCAATAGTTCATTATCCAATGTCCTAGTTATAAAAATTCAGTCATGAGGAAATGGTAAGACAGTAATGGTAAGATAGTAATCAAGAAAACATGGTATTAGCAAAAGAATAGACAAATAGATAGATGGAACAGAATAGAGAATGCAGAAATGGATCCCCATCATTGTGAGGGTTAGTTTGTTTTTCAACTTTATATAGATTTTTATAGCCACATACTGGAGGCGATTTAAGAAAGGAATTTTTCCATTTAACTTTTGTTAGGCTTTTTTTTTGCATGGAATGAAATTATAAAGAAAGAAGATTAAAAATATTCTATATCTTAAAAATTCAAATAACTTTATTGTTCAAACATTACACCCTGGGTGAAGGTACTTATTACATGGATGTTATCATTGCTTAAACATTTTTAAATGTTTTCTTAGTAGTTTGTTACATTTAATGAAAATTACTTGTCAAAATATAAATTGTGTGGGGTATATATTTTAAAAAATTTTTTTCAATTGAAAAAAAAGTTGACATACAATATTAATTAGTTTCAGATGTACGGCATAGTGATTTGACATTTATATAACTTACGAAGTGATCACCCAGATAAATCTAGTACTCATCTGATACCATACATAGTTATTATAATATTATTGACTATATTCTTATGCTATACTTTACATCCCCATGAGTATTTTGTAACTACTAATTTGCAGTTTATAATCCCTACTCTTTATCACAAATCCCCCAAGACCCCTCCCATCTGGCAACCATCAAAATGTTTATCTATGAGTTTGTTTCTGTTTTGTTTGTTCATTTTTTTGTTCTTTAAATTCCACATAAAAGTGAAATCATATGGCATTTGTCTTTCTCTGTCTGACTTACTCCACTCAGCACAATACCCTTTAGTTCTATCCATGTTGTTGCAGATGGCAAATTTCATTCTTTTGTATGGCTGAGTAATATTCCATTGTATATATGCACCACCTCTTCTTTATTCACCCATTAATGAACACCCAAGTTGCCTCCACGTATTGGCTACTGTAAATAATGCTGCAATGAACATATGTGTGCATTTGTCCCTTCAAAGTAGTGTTTTGGGTTTCTTCAGATAAATACCCAGAAGCAGTATTTATCTTCTTTTCTCTTGTTATAGCCTTTGTTTTAAAGTCTTGTTTGTCTGGTATAAGTATTGTGATCCCAGCTTTTGTTTGCTTGTTTGTTTCCATTTTCATGAATTATCCTTTTCCACCTATTTACTTTCAGTCTATGGGTGTCTTTGACTAGAAACGAGTCTCTTGTAGGCAGCATATATAAGGGTCTTGTTTTCGTATCCATTCAGCCACCCTATGCCTTATGACTGGAGCATTTAATCCACTTACAATGAAAGTAATTGTTGGTAGATATATAGTTATTGCCATTTTATGATTCATATTTTGATCTTCTTCTTCTTAAAGAAGTCTCTTTAACATTTCTTGTAATATTGGTTTGGTGGTGATGAACTCCTTTAGCATTTTCTTTTCTGGAAAACTCTTTATCTGTCCTTCAATTCTAAATGATAACTTTGCTGGGTAGAGCAATCTTGGTTGTAGGTCCTTGGTTTTCATCACTTTGAATATTTCCTGCCAATCCTTTCTTTCTGGCCTGCAAAGTTTCTGTTGACAAATCAGCTGACAGTCTTATGGAAGCTCCCACGTAGGTAACTAACTGCTTTTCTCTTATGGTTTTTAAGATTCTCTCCTTGTCTTTAACCTTTGGCATTTTAATTATGATATGTCTTGGTGTGGGTCTCTTTGGGTTCATCTTGTTTGGGACTCTCTGTGCTTCTTGGGCTTGAATATCCCTTTCCTTCACCAGGTTAGGGAAGTTTTCCATCATTATTTCTTCAAGTAGATCTTTAATTCCTTGCTCTCTCTCTTCTCCTTCTGGTACCCATATGATGCAAATGTTGATATGCTTGATGTTGTCCAAGAGGCCCCTTAAATTATCTTCATTTTTTTGGATTATTTTTTCTTTTTGCTGTTCTGATTAGGTGTTTTCTGCTATCTTATCTTCTGAATTGCTGATTCAGACCTCTGCTTTATATAATCTACTGTTGATTACCTCTAATTTATTATTTTAGTTTTTTATTCGTTTCAGGTGTATAAAACCTCTAATCTATTCTTTATTTCAGTTATTGTATTTTTCATTTCTGACTGTTTATTTTTTGTGTTTTCTATCTCCATTTTTATGTTTCCTATCTATCTCTTTGTTGAAGTTCTCCCTGAGATCATTGGGCATCCTCCTAACCAGTATTTGGAACTCTGCTTCTGGTTGATTGCTTGTCTCCATTTTGTTTAGTACTTTTTCTGGAGCTTTGTTCTGTTCTTTTATGTGGGACATGTTTCTTTGTCTCCTCATTTTGGCTGCCTCCCTGTGTTTGTTTCTGTGTATTAGGGAGAGCTGCTGTGTCTCCCAGCCTTGGTAGAGTGGCCTTATGTGGTAGGTGTCCTGTGAGGCCCAGTGTCATGATCTCCCTGGTCACCTGAGCTGGGTGCTGCAGGTGTGTCCCTTGTGTGGGTTGTATTTGCCTCCTGTTGTAGTTGAACTTTGGTTGCTATTTGCATATCAGTGGGAGGGATTGATTCTCAGGCTGATTGGTTGTAAGGACTGGCTGTGACTACAGTGGAGGAGCTGTTGTTCAGGGGCTGATCCTACAGAGTAGGATTTGCTTTAGTGGGGCTCTGGTGACTGCCCAATTTGCCCTTTGGGTGTTTAGTTTGTGGAGGCATTTCAAAGCCAGCCACTGGGTGTGCAGGCCCCGGGGCCTTCTGGGAGGGGTCCCATTTTAGATCAAGTTCAGCTGCTGCTTGTGCCCTGTCTGGGGCCACCTGGAATGAACCACAAAGTGATCAGCAGATGGCTTTCATCTGCGCTGGGCTTAGAGGTGCCTAGGAGAGGCTAAGCTGCAAACTGGGGTGGCTGCTCCTAGTACTGTATTTGCAGCTGCTTAGCAAGAGGTATGGGGCATGCTGAGGCCAGATGCTGCTTGTTTGGGATTTGTGAATCTTTGAGAGTTTAGGAAAGTCCACATCATGAGCCAAGGTAGGCCATTTGTATGAAAAAGCCACCAGAAGCAGCTTGCTTGGGCCTGTAAGTTGGGTGGGGCGGCATCTCATGGAATCATCAGTGTGGGGAGGGATGGTGTTAGCTATATTGATGGAGACTTACATATGGCAGGTGCCTAAGTCTGCACTCTGGAAGATAGGAGGGTTCAACAAAAAACAATGGCTTCTGCTAGCCCTCTGTCTGGGAGAAAGCTACCCCTCCAGTCCTCACCTCAATGCCAGACAATTTATTTCCTCCTTCTTTGTTCCTGGTGCCTTCTGAGTTGCTGCCCAAGCACTGGAGCTCAGAAAGAGTGGGTTCACCAGCAAATAAGTCCATGTGTTGGCCCTTTAAAGGGAATGCCTGGGACTCAGCTGCCTTCCATCTCACTCAGCCACAATCTTTGCTGGTTTTCACAGCCCTAAGTTGTGGGGACTTCTCTTCTTGGCACTGGAAACCTGGGCTGGGGTACCTAGTGTGGGGCTGGGACCACTCGCTTTTCTCGAGGGGCCTGTGCAGCCAAGATATCCCTTCCAATTTTTAACTGCCACTCAGGGGTGTGGGATCAGCCCCTTCCACATCTCCGCGCCTCCTACCAGTCTCCACATGGCTTCTTCTGTATGTCATTGGTTGCAGGACTTCTGTTTAGCTAGACTTCAGATGATTCTCAATGATGGCTGTTCTGTAGTTTAGTTGTAATCCTGATGCAGTCATGAGAGGAGGCAAGCAGAGCATTTTCCTACTTTTCTACCTTGACCAGAAATCTGTGTGGGGTGTATCTTTAACCAATAACTGGGTTTAGTCACCTATACCATCCAGCACCACATTGATCTGTCTAGGTTGTATTCTTGAAAACCGCTCCTACTGAGAGAATGGTCAGTAGAACGAATGTACATTCCAGGGACAGAGGAGGGGGTGAGGAGCCTTTTTGATTGTCCAGATCCAGCTTGCAGGTCAACCAGTGATCACGTCCTCTCAATGACCTTCAACACTCCATACCTCATGACTGCCCCTGTCTTCCACAAAGTACTCTGAGAGGTTAGCAAGGGATTTAATTAGAATGGAGGGGCTTGTTTGGTGGCTCTCTGGCTGGACTGGAGGCTCATCTCTTCTTCCAACTTTCTAGCTCTAGCATTCAGCCTCTAGTTGGGCATTGGTGGTAGCCATTCTCCCCACATAGAGGGCAGCCCACTGTGCAGACATGCTTCTTTGCTCAAACATCTTTGAAAATCCGTACCTGGAATTTCCTTGAAGTTAGTTTATGTGTCATGCAAGAAACTAGTGAAAGTATATACTGATATCTTTTATCAAATTTAAGCACAATTTTCCAATCATTAGAATCAACAACAAAGTCACTTGAAACTTTGTATTTTCAAGATAATAAGTATAAGTTGAAAGTAGTAAAATCATATTAGTTAGCAGTCTCTATTTTGAAGCAATTTCTGGAGATGTCTATGTAAATTAGTGAAAGGTTTGAATTGTTGCCATAAACAAAATGACAGTTGAGACTACTAATGTATTCTGGACACAGGACAAAAATATAAGGCTAACATATGTCTTAATTTAATGAAGAATCAGTGTTTGTTTTAGCTAATACATAATCTTGTGTGTTAGTGTATACTCATAGGTTTCTGAAATCAATTAATTTTAAGAAGTTAAGGATTCACTTATAGTCTTGTTGATATTATAGACTTACCCAGTAAGGCTCTCTTTAATAATCAGTGCCCAGTGATACTTCAGCTCAGCCCCTGCCCAAATGATTAAAAATAAGGAATGCAGGCTAGATGATACAAATTGTTCTGGTTATATATTCTTGTCTTGGTTTGAAGATTCTCACATATATTTATTTTCTACTATGTATCTGAGAGAGAGAGAGAGAGAGAGAGAGAGAGAGAGAGAGAGAGAGAGAATTTCTGTCTCTATTTCTGGACATGTGCAGAAGTTACAAAATGGTGGTCTTTAGTCCAGATTTACTTTTGTTTGTTCTGCAGAATGTTGTCTTACACAGTATGTTATGTTTGACTTATTTAAAGATCAGATTTTAAAATCTAGCTTTCTGGCTGGGCTTGACCAGTCAGAAAGTCTGGCAATAACATCCTCCTAACAATAACAAATCAGGTAGAACTGAACGGAGGCTGCTGCCATGGTATGGGCCTTGTGCTTTGCTATTCACCACAGTCCCCACCACTTCCTATACCTTCCTGACACAGAGGCCTAGTGCGAGTTATCATTTGTCATCTAATACTGGTCCTGAATTTGAAATACTAGTTCTAGTAAGAATTTTGATTTTAAGCTTCTGTTCAATGGGAGGGTTTTAAGCAGGGGTGTGACATGATGTGGAGTCATGGAGATTTGAATGGCTTATTTTGGGGAGATTGTTCAACTCCTGTAAAGATAACTATTTGCCCACGGTTGGTTCTTTCGAGGTAGATGTAATGGTTATTTGCTGTCTGGCAGGTTTGTGATTCTCCCCCTTCACTTTTTGGATAAAATGGATTTACAGTGTTTCTGATTGCTCTTAATCAGTCTGTTTTTAGTATTTGTCTACTATGTGTGATTTTCCTGTCTCCTGGGGCTGTACCACATTGTAGAAAACTGTGATTTTGGACCCCCATGGCTGTATAAACACCAGATGTTAGTTTAGGGAGCACCTCGGATTGCCAACAAGTATAAATTGAGTGATGATACTGTTCACAATTCACACCTCACGTTTCTCCTATATAGCCAAGCATCCTAGCTTTTTAGACCTAGTCATTAAACATTAATGTGACAGAAATAAAATTAATATGACAGAATGACAGGCTTGCTTTTTACTAGGACTAAATGATGCAAATGCCCTTAATTAGATTCAATTCCATATGCCTAGAGAGTAAACTTGTCTTCTAAAAACATGGAATACTAACATCTTGCATTGATGAAGGGCCTTTCATCTTGGAGTTTACCCATATGGCTTACAAACCAATATGGCACAGTAAAAAGCACAGTAAAGACAACCTCAACCACAAATGGAATGTAACAGCTGCTTAATGGTATGTAACAAAACATTAGGGAAGAAACTATAAAAAGCTATTAAAAACATCATTAATGTTTATCCTGATCAGAAAGTATTATTTAATACATGAAGTTAAATTTGAAGAAAAGTAAGATTTTGGAGAGTGAGAGAGAGTTCTGAAGAAAGAACAAGAAGTAGCCTTCCAATGTGTAAAGATATTTTATACTAGATCTACAAAGGTGATTAGAGAGTTTATCTTGATGTCTTTAAAGAATGGGTGTGGGAGGGGGAGAAAGAGTGAAAGAAGGAGAGAACTAACACATCTCAGACCTGAACATGTCAGTTCTTACGATGATATTGGTAGATATACTATTAGTGGCATTGTAGAGGTGAGAAAACTGAAGCTCAGAGAAAGTGAGGATTTTACCCCAGATATGACTGTTAATAGTGACACTAGAATTGAAATTATATCTGTTTGATTTCAAGCTTATATTTTTTCCTACTCTGCCATACTATTCACTGCAGCTGTTAACACCTCTTGTTCTCAAAATAGATGCTCTGCCTTCTATGTAACAAATCTTTTATCTCCCTCATCAAAAATTTAGATTAAATTCCCTAGAAGCATATGGAAGAGCTGGTCCTATGACACCTCCATATGCCTCCTTAACCAACATTGACTTGCGCCCCCCAAACAGTGCACATATGGTTTCTGGCTTCTTCTTACTGCAGGGTAATAAGTTCCTTTCCAAGGGGACACTTTCCCCAAGTTGTTCAAGTGTTTGGGAATGAGGCTTGTTGTGTGAAAGTGTGGCTTACTGTTCCAAAGTTGTTTCTGTTGTTCTTGCAGATGCTCTAGAGCCCTAATGCATATAATTTCCTGCCTCCACAACCCAGAGGAACAGAGGTTCTTGACTCCTGTCTGCTGGTTGTCAACCATGAGTAATGTTAAGTTAACTAGTAACCTGTTCTTGCCTCCTTGCCCTCTCCCAGAGTGCCTATTGTAAAACAATTTCCTTTACCATTATAAGGCAACCAGCAAGCTTATTTTGTTTTCCTTATTGTCTCTCCTTCTTCCACCAGTTTTTTTTTTGAGGTCAGTGTCACTGGCCCTCATATGTGGGACTGAACCAGAGCTGCTGGCGTCCCAAGCCAGCGCTTAACCACAGCGCCACTCGGCCGGCCCCTTCCTCCAGTTTTGATAGTTGTGTTATATTTACATTGCCAGAGCATATAACAATTACATGTCACCCTTATCCCCATTAAAAAAAAATTTGAACAAACTGATATTTTTTGCATATTGAATTGAATATTCTCCTTTTCTGCTACTCATGTTTAAGTAAGTTTACCTCCACTTTCACAAGAAAGTTCCTGAGTGCTGGACCGGGATAGCTTTCCATGAAGCTGCACAGCTCTTAGGCTCCCTCTTCTAGTGTTATTTTGCAGTATTAAAAAACATGGTCTCTCAGTGTAACCACCTCTCCAGTTATTTCTGAAAATCGCCTACGTTGGCTTCCTATTCCACAACATCCTGAATCTAGACTATATCCCACCCCTCTGCCAAAGTTCTTGCCTTGGGATATGCCCTCAGTGCGGGACCCTACATTCTTAGGGAGCCTGTGGGATCAGGCTGCCCAGCAACTGAGTCCTCCCTGCACCACTCTTGCACTCACCTCAAGTGGGGGGTCTGACAAGCCTCCTCCTTTTTCCATCGTTTTTCTGTTTAGCCTGCAGACCCCTCCATGCCTAGGAGGAATTTCTCCTTTTCATGGTGATGATCTGCTAGCAATTTCTGGGTTCCCTGGCTCTTAAGGCCACCAGAAATCCCTTTGTTTTCCCTCCTTTTGTGCAGAGCTGCTGTTCACACATTCTTTTTGCATCCAATGTATTTTCTGGATTTACAGAGATTCATTTGAATTACTTTTTTTCTTAGGCTACTCTACTTGATTTTTCTATTTTCTAGAGGAGTATAGGGAGATAAAAAGTCTATGCTGTCTCCAGCAACATCTTGCAAAAGACAGTAACCTCTTAACTTGTCTCCCTGCTTCTACTCAGGCTCTACCCCCACATCTGCCGCCCAGAAAGTCCATTCTCAACCCAGAATGAGCCTGTTTAAACTAAGTCAGACCATGTTTGCTTAAAACCTTCAGTGGCTTCCCATCTTATTCAGGGAATAGCCAAGGTCCTTACCAGGATCAATAAGGCCCTTCATGATCTGCTTTTCCTTAGTCTCTCATCTCATCTCCTTCTACTCTCCCCCTTGTGCTCTCTGCCTCTTGATTCTTCCACAAAAAAATTGATCTGCTTCAAACTTGAGGACCTTGCACTTGCTATTCCCTCTGTCTTAAATGATGTTCCCTAAGATACATACTTGATCCACTCCCTCACTTGCTTCTGATCTTTTCTCAAATGTTACCTGTTCTGTGAGACCTTTAGCACCCACCTTATCTAAAACAGCACATACACCATGATATTTTCTAGTCCCTTCTCCATTTACTTTTTCTCCTTAACACCTATCTCTCACTAACCTCTATACATTTTATTTATGATTTTGTTTATTTTCTGCTCCCTACTATCCAAGGATTTATGTCTATTTAGTTTATTACTATGTTTCCAGCCCCTAGAACAATTTCTGACAGAGTAGGTACACAATAAATATTAGTTGAATGCACTAATAAGGACAGGAAAATAGGTAAATTGTGCTATAAAAGTTTAGAGTGGAGAGTGGTTTTATCTGGCTAGGCATAGGAAATGGAGATGAGACAAGATCTGACTTTGAACTAGTTCTCAAAGGATGAGTAGTATTTAAACAGGTTTGTTTGCTTCTATGATTTCACAGAGGTGTACATTTATTTCAGACAGGTGTGTGACATGTTAAAGAGGTAGAAACGACAGGGTGGTAAGGCAGATGAAATTGGTAAGTTGATGCCAGGTTTCAGTGTGAATGAGTCAGAAGGTGATGCATCTACCTGTGTTTAAGGCAGATGTTAACACATTGTATGCTGGCATTTGAGCGATATGACGAGTTTACTCGTTTCCCACATTCACATTGTAAGCGGGCATTTGAGTGATATGACGAGTTTACTCGTTTCCTACAAACAATGTGTTAAGTTTGGATTGGGCTTTGAACCTTTCAAGGTTCTCAATCACCAGAGACATAAATCAGGTCAGGCCATCGAAAGAAAAAAGAACTAATTTCAGTTGGAGGGATTGGGGCTTACAGAGTTGACAGGAAGTGTCTTAGGCTGTTTGGGCTGCTATAACAAAAATACCATAAACTGGCTGCTTTATAAACAACAAACATTTATTTCTTACAGTTCTAGAGGCTGGGAAGTCCAGGATTATGGTGCTGGCAGGTTCAGTGTCTGTGAGAGCCAGCTTCCCCACTGATAACCATCTTCTCACTGTAACTTTACATGGCAGAAGGGGAATGCTAGCTCTCTGATGCCTCTTTTATGAGGGCGCTAATCCCAATCATGAGGGCTCTGCCCACATGACCTAATACCTCCCAAAGGTCCCACCTCCTAATGCCATCACCTTGGGGGTTAGGGTTTCAACATTTGAATTTGGGGAGACATAAACATTCAGACCATAACAAGAGGTTTGCAGAATCAAGAACTGGCCAACAGGAACTACTGTGAAGTTCACGTAGCATCGCAACCTGCTACTACTTGAACTGAACTGAATATTGACCCTCAGTGTTTCCCAATATATTCATCCATTTTCCTGCCAGTGGAAATTTGGGCTGTCTCCTTATTTTTCTATTACAAAATGCTCTTATGGGCATTTACATGTATCTGTTCTGGTGCAGATGCCCAAGTTTCTCTGTGGGGTGACATTGCCAGATCATGAGATACGTTCATACTCAATTCTATAAGATGAACCAATTGTTTTCCAAAGTGATTACACTGGTTTACACCCCACAAAATATTTTATAAATGTTCATGTGCTTTATGTCCTCACCCACACTTTGTATTTATTTTTCAAATTTTACTTAAAATTTGCATATGGTAAAATTCACTCTTGTAAATTACTATGGTGCTATGGGTTTTGACAAATGCATGCAGCCATGTATCCACTACTGCAATCAGGACACAGAACAGTTTTCTCACCCCAATAAATTCCCTCTGCTGCCACTTTGCATCCAATCCATCCTTCATCTCCAGTCTCTATCATTCACTTATCTCTCCTCCATCCCTATCATTTTGCCTTTTCCAGAAATGTCATATAAATGAAATCAAATAGTATAAAGCCTTATGGGTCTTGTTTCTTTTACTCAGCAGAGTGCATCTGAGAGGCATCCATGTTGTGTGTATCAATACTTCATTCTTTTTTTATTGTTGAGTAGTATTCCATTGTGTAGATGTACCAGAGTTTGTTTACATACTCCCCAGGTGAGTCATTGGGTTTCCAGTTTGGGTGATTATGAATAAAGCTGCTATTAACAATTGCACACAGGTTTCTGTCTGAACATATTTCTGTTTCTCTTGGGTAAATAACTAAAAAGTGGGATTGTTGGATCATATGGTAGCTATGTTTAACTTCATAAGAAACTGTTGATCTGTTTTGCAGAGCAGACATGTGGCATTCATACAGACAGTAATGATTTGAAAGTCATTCTAACAAGTGTGTAGTGGTATCTCATTATGGTTTTAATTTGCATTTCCTTGCTGACAAATGATGTTGAGCATCTTTTCATATTTTTATTTGTCATTCATATTCTTCTTAGGCAAAGAAATCTTAGATATGATCATAAAGGGAAAAAATTGGTCAATTGGACTTTAGAAAAACTAGGAAATGTTTGGGCAGATATGAGAGGTGTATCATAGAATGAGACAATCTAGATACTATAGCTGCATCAGCTAAACATGTTGGTGGCACCAAATGTCACCAGAAAGAAATTAGCTTTTTTTGGAGGATAGCAAAACAGTGGAGATGGAAGAAGCAGTTAAAGAAAGAGAAAGTTACATGAAACTTAGGGATGCAATGGGTTGAAGGACAAGAAACTGTGGCTGGCAAGGTAGTTGCAGAGCTGGAATCAGTGAGCTGGAGCAGGGTTTAAAGTGATGCCCAAGCCTGTGAAGTGGCCACACTCAGGAGTGAATGCAGGGAAGTGAACATGAAGATGATTAAGGCTTAGAAGATCCAGGCCTCTAAAGCCAGGGCGGGGAAAGATGAACCAATATGAAGGTGAAGGAACCAGAGACATGAGCAGAGAGTGAAGTGTGCAGGTTATAAAGTAGATGTTGAAACCACTGAGTAAAGTGGGTGTGTGTGCCTGCCACATTCGAAAGTGAACTGCAGATAATCGTCTTGTCTTTTCCCTCAAATGTACTTTTTTAGTTTATAAATATATTTTCATGGAATCAGTAACACTGAAAGCAACAACCCTAGAATGCATTAATACTTTTCTCATTGTGAGCAGTATTCCATAGGGTGGAAATTGAAATCTCCCCTAAGAGTGACCGCAGGCAGCATATAAAAAAATTGAGTATTGATATCCAGAAGATAGAATATAGTCATTCTGTGATAATTAGACATGTGCCATATCAGAAAAGCTTAACATTGCTGTGTTCCCATTCTGACTGCCTTAGGCTGTCCTGTCTCATATTTTCTTAAGAGCTAGATGTCTGTACTTAGAATGCTATTTATCAAAATAATGTGATAAATCGTGATCCTCAAATATATAACGACCTAAATGAATTAACCTGAAGATGTAGTTAGAGATGTGCAGTTTTGTAAAGTGTTTTTGATAGTTTCTTTTTCCATTTTCTGCTTTATCATCCTGAAGTAACATGTCAGAAATCATCAGGAAACTGATTCTGCATTGTATTCATGTGTTATCTATCAAATGAAGTTTATCTTGTGTGATTATGTTTGGTAGTCATTTTTATTAAGGAGAGATGTCATTTCTCACATATGTTTGTCTTTGATTTGTCGAGATCTCTGCCAGGTGGTGTGAGGGATATAATACATTGTCCTTGGAGGATTACAGTCTAGTGGAGGAGAAAGAATAGATGCCTATAGCAGCCTGATTTAGTACCATAGGGTTGGGATGTTAATTATACACGGTCATATCATTTCTAATCATTTTGTGGGTGTTGGTGGCAATTTATGAACTGGAGAATCACTGAATTATTTGTGAAAGTTTTGTTGTGGAACTGTGATTTATATAATTTGGGAAAAGGGAGAACATTCTAGGATAGAAGAACTAAAAGGAAAACACAGGGATAAAGATGTGTGTTGGGCCAGCTGAGTGGCAAATTGGTTAAGAGTTGGCTTGGGACACCAGCTCTGAGCAGCAGGGCCCCAGTTCAGATCCCACATGAGGGCCAGTGATGCTGCACCCTCTACAGCTAAGATGGTGAACAAGGGATCCACCTGGATCTGGGCTGCCATGAGTCACCGGCTACAGCGTAGGCTGTAGCCCCTGCTACAGTGGGCTGCCATGAGCTACCATGAGTGGCAGGCAGCCAGCATGAGTGGCTGGCAGCTGGCATGAGCTGCCAATAGCCGCTGTGAGTGTCAGTCCAGTGACCAGCAACTGATCTGCCTTACCCGGGAAAAGCGCAACGATGATACCAACATGGGCCAGTGAAGCGACGTTCTCCACTAGACTGAAGAACAAAAGGACAGTTTGTTTGTTCCCCTTCCCCGGTTCTCCAACGCTGGTCCCCTCCCCCAATCCCAAATAAAATCTAAAAAAAAAAAAAAAGAAACAAAAGGAAAAAAAAATGTGTGTTCATGGAGAGAACAAGTGAGGAAGTAATGGCAGAAGGGGTAGAAGACAGGGTTTGAGAACCTGGATGTCATAAAGAGTTTAAATGAAAGTTCAGAGGGAAAAAAGGTGAGGAGAGGAGAGAGGAGTTTGGATTCAAAAGAATCATTTTGTTGTTCAGGATTTTAGGAAACTGTTTTGTGTTGAAACAGTCAAATGACATGCTCACATTTCCTTCATGGCTAACTCACAGACTTATCTCCTCATAGAATATCTCTCAGATTAAGCTGTATGTTTCCCCTTTCTCTGAATGGTCTTTATGTTTGCGTGTACAGTGTCTTAGCATCCAGTGATTTAATATGTGTTCATTTTATCTCTCCAAATAGATTTAAGGATTATATGTTCTATATTAAGTATAATAGACTATTGTTGAAATTTGATTCAGAAAACTGATTTAAAGGTTACCTAATCCAATACTCTCTGTCATGGCCACTGACCTCCACCCACAATGCCCTCCCTCCCACAGCTTCTGTGTTCTGTTTTTTCTAAAGGCCTCCACCTGTGACTTTCTTCAGAGGGGTAGCCTTGGGCTACTGGAGCCTCTTTGACAGACACAGAGAGCTGGAATTGCCTGGGAGTTTAGAGTTACCAACCCATCACCCCTAGCCCTACTCTGCATCAAGGAAGCTTGGACAGTGACTGGCAGGTGTGAGTATGAAAGCCCACCTCCTCCTGGACTCAAGTAGGGACAGTATTAAGGCTTTATTTGTGTGAACCACAGCTCCTCTGATGAGGCTCAGGCTGGAACTTCACCTGAGATCACACCCTTACTGTTTTTTTTCCCTCTGTCTGCCTGCCCCCCTCATGTTTCCTGGGAGCACTTGATAAATCACCTGGACATAAATGCTCATCTTAGGATTCATTGGAAACACTGACCTAAGACATTCTCATTTTACTGTGGGGAAGCTGAGGTCTAATATGGCAAATCAATTTGCCCAAAATCATGCACAGCCTAATTTGGGATCCAAATCTGTTGATCCCATGTCGATGGTCTTAACTTTTCCTTAGTAGTTCTAGGTATACAGTAGACATCTAATAGTTGTCTATAGAATTGATGAATAAATGATGAGTATACTAACTGTGTGCAAGGCATTTTGCTGGGCACTAAAGGAGGCATGAATTTAAGATATAATTCTTATGCTCCAGAAGCTTAAAAACAAGAGAAGGGTTAAGGCTAATATTTATCAAGTGGAATAAGAAGAGCAGACAAATTACTATTGGAATCTGGAAGAACAGGGACAGAGGGATCATGCATGATTAGAGGAGAGAGAGAGAGAGAGAGAGAGAGAGAGAGAGAGAGAGAGAGAGAGAGAGAGAGAGAGGTATTCAAAAACTGTGGCATTGGGACTGAGAGGGTTAGGTTTAAACAAAAGTTTATTTCAAGGTTCTTGACGTTTTAAAACTTGATATAGTTTACTCAGTTTTGTGTCCTAATGTTTTCACTGTCATTGGGAACATTTCTATATCATCATGAAATGACCTTCAAAATGACTTTTTAAATGAATTTTATTAATATATAGATGTATTGAATATGTTTAATGTTAGTGAATATATTGATTTCCCTACATTTCTGATTATGAAATGATGCTGCACTGAATATCATTGTATATAAGTGTTTGCTTACATTTCTGAAATTGGTTTGCTGAGAATCAATTACTGGAAATATAATTACTGGGTTAACTCTTTTGAGCACTCCTGACACATATTGCCAAATTGCTTTCCAGAAAAGTTCTACTATGCCAGCACGTCACTTCTCAGTGGCACATGGCTTGTTGCTTCTTCAGAAGTTGTAGTCATCTTATTTATTGATTGATTAAATCACAAAACATGTTTTGAGCACTGATGATGTGGGAAGCTACAGGCTGATGATGTGGCACATTATTATTATGTAGAATTCCTTAGAGGTTTTCCTTCTTTACCCTTATTCTCTTCCACTGACAATATTCAAATATTGCTTTTCTCTGTCTTACCAGAACTATGACCACATGGTTTCCTTTTGGTATTATTTTTCTCAGTTCTTACTAGGTCTTATTTTATTTTTTGTTGTATTTAATAACATTCCATTCTTGTTCAAGGTCAAAACATCTTCTCTTATCTCTCTGAGGATATTCATAATGATTTGGGGGATTTTTTTTCTCCCTTCATGCTTTCTATTCCCAGTGGCTTTTTTCCTGTTTATTTATTTTGACTTGTGTCTTTCATATTAAAGACTTTCCTTAGCTGCCAGGTTTTCCTTGTTTAATTATGATTAAGAATGGGGCAAAAATATTAACAGTAAGCAATTATAAGACCCTTACTCTATGCCAGGCCCTGTTCTACGCACTTTATATTTAATTCTTACAATAACCCCATAAGATAGGTTCTCGTATTATTCCCATTTTGTAGATGAGGCATGAGAGGTTAATAACTTGCCAGAGGTCTCTTGGCCAATCACCAACAGAGCTTTCATTCCAACCTAGAGAGTTCAGATCCATACTCTGTGCATATAACCACCATGTCATAATGCCTGCTTCCAAGTGTTGTGTAGGGTGGTTGCTGGTCTTACTGGTACTTGATGTCTTTTACCTTGGTATTATTAGACTCCCCTGTGCAGATCCTGCCTGCCAGCCAAAGTTCTGGGATCTGAGGGGGAAAGAAAGCCGAGACTCTCAATAGTCAGTGCTTGAACTTGCCCTTAATACAACTCCTCTGCTTTCACTATAGCACTTGCTTTCAGTTGGCCTGCTGTCACCCAGTCCAGAGGTCTGCAGGCTTACCCTCACTAGAGCACAGGTCTCAGATCTTTTGAAGAGGTTGGGGAGGGCCAGTGGCCTGACTGTGCCTAGTAGGGGAGGATATCTGAGTGTACTAACTTTAAATATATATATAGCTTTGTTGAGATGTAATTTATCCATTTAAAGTATTAAATTCAATGCTTTTTAGTATATTCACAGATGCAAACATCACCATGATACATTTTAGAATATTTTTAGAAAATAAAATCCTGTACCCACTAGTAGTCATCCTGATTCTTCCCCACTCATCCAGACCTAGGCAACCACTGGTCTATTTTCTGTCTCTATGGATTTGCCAATTTTGGACATTTATATAAATGGAATCACATAATATATAATCTTTTGTGACTTGTGTTGTTTGCTTGAGATAATGTTTCCAAGGGTCATCTATGTTGTCGTATGTATCATCAGTATTTCATTCCTTTTTTTGGATGAATAATATTCCACTGTATGGATATATCATATCTTACTTATCCAATGTTGGGCATTTGGGTTTTTTCCACTTTTTGGCTATTATGAATAATGCTGCTATCAACATTCATGTATAACTTTTTATATAGGCATATGTTTTCAGTTCTCTTGGGAGTGGAATTGCTGGGGCATATGGTAACTCTGTGTGTAGTTGTTTGAGGAATTCTCAGATTGTTTTCCAAAGTGTCTGCACCATTTTACTTTTGCAGTGCATAAGTGTTCCCATTTTTAAGTGCTTCTTAAATAGACATCAGCAATGTTTAAACCCTAGGTTCCCTATCACTGCCTGTAGTATCTGGGGATCTGTGGGTGTGTTTAAGCTTTTCCCACTGCTGGCTTGGCACACAGTTATATAGGTTTCTACTGATCTATTGGCTTTTTCCCCTCCAAAATTTTGTGCTATTGTCTCTTTTGTCCTTGTAGATGTACTTTTTTTCTTCTCTATCCATTTGCTCTCCTTTCAAGAAGTTTCGGGATGTATTAGAGGTAAGCACATATGTTCAACCTACCAGTTTGAACTGGAAATACTTTCAGTTTTTTCTCTTTCTTTTAGACTTGTATAATTTTATTACATCTTATTAAAAACATTTAGAATATAATCCCATTTTATGAGGTGGTTCCTATCAATCTATCTTTTTCTGTTTATGTTTCCCTATTTCTTTCTCTTTCTAATCTATGTACATACCTACCCATCTCTTCATCTCATCTCTACAGTCACAGAACATTGCCATATTGTTCACTACTATTAACAATATTTATTTCTGTTTGATGTGATTTGGAGTAACTCTTTTCTTTCTAATACTTTTTTGTATTGTTTACTTTTTAGAAACTAAGAAGCATGGATAAATGTTATGAAAATGATAAAAATCATTATGTAAAAAAAACCCAGGGCCGGCTGAGTGGCATGGTGGTTAAGCGCTGGCTTGGGAAGCCAGTGGCCCCAGTTCAGGTCCCACATATGAGGGCCAGTGACACTGCCCTCAAACAAAACAAAACAAAACACCCAAAATTTGATGTCATAGAAGTTAAAGGAGTAGGATGCCTCAAAGAAAGCATGAAAAGCAACATCAAATGGAGTAGAGAAGTTGACGAGGACAAAGACTGAAAAAGAATCATTATTCTTCCAATGGTAGGTTCTACATCCTTGTTTTCAGTTGGCAACTTTAACTTTTATCTCAGAGGACATCAAATGTATATATTACACATGTCATGTCATGCTTAAAAAATAATAAGTAACAAGATACTTATTGGTGTCTCTAGAGCAGCTGTCTCTGAGGTTAATAAAAACTGTATTTATAAAAAATAAAGCTATAATTTGCCTAATTTCTCAGAATAGCATAATAATCACCTAAGAGAAAAATTTCTCAAGTAAAAATTGTTATTTATTGTACTGTCAGTATGACAAATGCCAATATGAACATGGATGTCTTGAACATACCATGTCAATAGATCAATGTCTCTTGGGAGGAGAAATCCAACAGCACCCATTTTCTATCTCAAGGGCAGTGTGAAATGGAGCTCAATAGAAGAAGGAAACAAATGAGAACAGGGGCATTTTGTTGAGCCCACCTCTCAGGTTGGGCTTGTGTGGGATCACACCTCCCCAGTTCTGAACCTTGAGTTTAGGAAAGCAAAATAACTATTTCTGCCTAACTGAAAGACAAAGATAAGGATTTATTGCCATGTACATAGGCCTGAAATCCAAATCCTAATATTGCTCACCTTGAGTAAGAGCAGACCAACTCTTTTCCTCTACTTCTTTCCATCTTTCTTTATTCATTTCTAAATGTGGGCTTTGTTACCGCCTTTTACTCCAATTCTAGTTCCAATTATTTCCTAGACATCATTGAATGAAGTTGTCATCTACAATAGCATGGTAAGGGTGATTCAGGAACAATCAGTATCAACTTCACTTGAGATCTTTTGGAAATAAATATTGTTGAACCCCATCCCAGACCTACTGAATCAGAATCTCTGGGGTGGGACCCAGGAATATACATGTTTATTAGTTTTCCAGATGAGAGCCATCAGTCTACAAGATATTATTTGGAATAGCTGGTGAAAATCTCTTTCTGAATAGCAGTGGGAGACAATTCTCCATGCATCTGTTATTTTTGCATATCTTGTAAGCAGAGGCACGGATTAGCCTTTGTTCTGGACTCTCTTTTCTAGGATGTTTGTAAGGCCAACAG
Source organism: Aselliscus stoliczkanus (assembly GCA_033961575.1). NCBI lineage: Eukaryota > Metazoa > Chordata > Mammalia > Chiroptera > Hipposideridae > Aselliscus > Aselliscus stoliczkanus. The sequence goes on along the minus strand of CM066737.1, from coordinate 94,548,304 downwards.
CTTTGGAAGATAGAGATCACAACCCTCTGGGGAAGGCAGATTTGTTTACTGTCCAGTATAATAAAAACAATTTTCCCCAGTGGGGCAAAGGATAGGCATTCCGATTGCCCATTATAAAAGATTCAGGTTTCCTAAGCTTGGAGTTCCTCAACTATAGTGCACTTTTACTGCAGAAGAGCATCCACGGGGGCCTTTCTTTGTCACCCTGTGCATCATGTGGAAAAAGACGAATTGATGCAAACATGATACTTGTGCTGTGAGTAAATGCAGTCTTTTCTTTCTGATCCAGGAGTTTCTTGTCCTCTGTCAGTATCTATGAAACTGTGGCAGGTTAATTTGTTAGCTTTCGAGCAGGGTAAAATCTCAGATCCTTCTCATAAATAATTCTTGGTAGATAATTCTTCATTGACCTGACATGGTAAAAGGCATTTTTTTGTTTGTTTTAGAAGCCTATTGACTTAGGTAAGGATATTGAACATCTGTAGATGTTCCCTATTGAAATATAAGATTTTTATCATAAGTATGATATTAGCTATTGGTCTCAATTCATTTTATCAGATGAACTAGCAGGTCTTGAGAAAATGAAAGATGGTTTTGAAGAGTTGAGAAGTGGATACATCTTGAACAGAGGCACAAAGGAAATGGTCAGCCTCAAAGGGGTGTCCTATAGTGGGAAAGGCCAAGAAGATAAATTTTGTGCTCTGAAATTTTGCCTGGAGCCAACTCTGCCAGCATCCATCTCAGCTGGACACACACAATGCACACTGATTTCCTATAATTCCCTTCCTCATTCACTGTGAATGAAGGGCATCTGCTGGCAACACTGTGGATTCTGTTGTTTGCAAACAGCAAGTAAAATATCATCCATTGTCTGGACTTTTTGGAATGGAAGTTGTTATAACATAGACACTAAGAAGGTTTACCATGGAGTGAGAGAAGTAGAAGAAAAAAAGTGCTAATAAAACTGAGAAAAGGGACAATAGGAGAATTTCTGTGATTACCAGTTTGTGCTGAAGCAAAGTTGGCCCAAATCCATTCTTGGGAATTCCCTCACTTAGTCTGATAAATCCAAATGTGAAGTGACACACAGGTGATACACAAATATTTCTTTTACAGCATAAATCAGATACTTAAGTTTGGAAGCACAATTCCAATGACCTGGAATAGAGTTTCTAGTTAATTACACATTCTAATTAACTAAAGACTCCCAATTAATATGAAGAACAGAGTTTTTACATCTCTAATTGCTATATATGGTCTGACAAATACATGACTACTTATACAATAACAGAAAATGTGAAATTGAGGTAGTCCTGGAAATGCTAGAATGGTCACCATACAGTTAAATCATATACATTTTAACAATGTTAAAACTATTATAAAATACATTCAGTCTTAAAATATAGAACACTTATATCTGTTGATTATTCAATAACCTCAGGGTCATATGAACACCAATTAAAATTTTTTTGAACCTTAAGCTGTTTTAGTTTATATCTATTTGGGATAAATGCTGCTTCAGTAGATACAGAGTTGGGTTTTTTTCTTTGCTTTTTGTTTTTGTTTTTGTTCTAACTTTAGTTGTATTTTCTGTCTGAATAGCTCTCTGAGAAATTATGAAGATTTTCATTGAAAAGTTTTTTACCATGTCTAAGAGGTTATTTGCAAATTAACTTCTGATTTAGAGCCTGTTTCATATGGATATCCAAAGTAGCCTATATAATAATAATGTTAATAATAGTTAAAGTAATACAGGAGTGTAAGTGAAAACAGAAATGGAACTATACTGTCTACATATTATTTCTCCATTTTGTCAACCTGCTGTTCTGCCCTATAGTGGTTATTCTTACCAAACTTGGGCTTTTTTGGCAAAGGGGTTATCAAGTAGCAAAGTCTCTTATTTAATTGTCTTGGTGGTAGTAAACATGGAAAACTTTAATAGAATCCTTCTGACTGAATTCATTGCATCCACAAAGGACTCTAAGGATACCATGATAACCTGGGAAAAGCTTCAGAAATGTTTACAGTGTAAAATCAACACCTTGTGTTATGTTTAAAGTTCATGAATTTCTAAGGTTCGTATTCTAAAATTCAGAGGACTGTGGTATTTCAGAATAATTCTTATAATGTTTATGTCTTCATATACCACATGAATATATTTATTCGTTCATTTGTTTAGTCAACGAATACTTATTTTATTCTTACTCTGTGCAACACTTGATCAACATTAGGGACAAAAAGATTAATGAGATTAAAATTCCTGCTTTTGAGTAGCTAAAGTTTTTGGCAGGAAAACAATGATATAAACAAATTATTACTATACACTATGCTAAATGCTACAATAAAAGTACAGACAAAGTTATGTGAAATCAAAGAGAAGGTGAATAATTCAACCTGGAGTAAGGACCTACAGAGGAGGGGAGCAATGTTCAGGATCATCTTAGGAAGTAAAAATCACTCCTTTTTGTGGCAGCAGGAGTAAAATAGCAAGAATATCAAGAGCAGCTATTAGGTACAGGGTATTTACTATGTGCCAGGCAAAACACTAAACAACTGGCATGGACTATTTTCTTATAATATACTCACCAATCAAAATAATAGGTACTGTTATTACCATTTTACAGAGGAGTAGGCTGAAACTTTAGGAAGTGAAGTAGCCTGCCTAAGATCACACAAGTAGGAAAGAGTAAATGTTTGATTAATGAGTAAATGAAATCACATAACATTCATAAATATGGAATTGAAATGTCTCACCAAATTATAATATCCTAAGAGAGTTCAGCATGAGTGGTATGACATTGTCTAAACAACTGTCATGATATAAGCAATTTCACCTTTTCTTCAGAATGAATCAGGGGCTCTTAATCCTGGTCTTCTTTAGGAAAGTTAGCACTTAGCATTACTGTACAAAGCATTCATTTCCACCAGTTATACCCATATGTCCTCACTCACATCAGCTCAAATAAAAATGGGCTTTGTTTGTTCTTTTGTGCCCAAATACCATTTTTTTTTCTTTTGAGAAGTAGGATTTGGAGTATAAATAACCCCTCTTGTTTTCACATAGGTTAGTCAGACGAACATTATAAAATGGCCACTCCCTGTTTCCTTACTTTGTAAATTTCTTTTCTGGTGATCTTACAATTTTCTAACCAATATTTCACCAACTATTTGGTTACCTGCTGTGTAGTTCATTCAATAAACATCCTTTGGACTCGTAGACTCAGTCACATCTATTATAATATTTTAATCCTCAAAATTAACTTTCTGAGGTGGGTGGTATTAATCTCATTTATAGATGGGGGGACCGGGGCTTAGATAATTTAGTATATGGTTTAAGCTCACGCTTGTCCAAGGTCATAGAGTCAAAGAACCAACATAAAAATTCAAATATTTTAACACCATGCTCCATTTGTTCCACAAGACCAGAGGGTTTCCTTATAAATAGAATGAGACTATCCCTCCATGACTTGAGACATCCCTCCAAACAATTCAAGATCGTCAATATCTGACTATATCAAAAGGATTAGCTTAGCAAATAAGTGTTATAGGAGTGGAATCAATGTGGGCTATCGCAATCAGAAGTTAGATTTGGCTAGGTGGGTGGAACAAGGGCCAAAGGGAGGCTTGCTTCACTGGAAGAAAAGCATCAGTAGATACTTTTCTACTGTGGGTAAGCATGTAATCTGTGAACAAATAAAAAGTCTTCCTGATGTAATTCATTTGAATTTTTTGTGGACAAGTTCCTCAGTGCTTGTAGCATTGCCTTGAATACTTTATGGGCTAAGATGGTATGAAAATAAACAAAGCCTAGGAGGAGAACCTGTAGAAAGATTTAAAACCATTTAATGTGCAGAAAACCAGAATGGTGGCTATGTAATTTGACAGATAGTTGATGATGTACATATAAAAGCCCAGGGTTATAGACTTAAGGCAGGTTAAAGAAGAGGTGTTTGATGGCAGTTATACACCATAAAATATTATCTTTGTTTTTTATTTTATCTTGGTAAATACAAGCATATTACATATTCCACTTGCAATCATTTTTCTCAGCAGTTCATCTATTGACATGCACACACACGCATGTGAGCAGATGTTTTCTAGTACCTTTGGCAGAAGAATTTAGTGCCTTGTACACATCACACCTGCCATGTCATGCTTATTGATTGAACGATTCAGCTTGCTGAAAGGTACTGGGTGAGATATTAATTTTAAAATGAAAGCCTTCACATCTGCTAATGCCTGTCAGTCTCTGGATTGAATGTGCCATTCAAGCCAACGGAAGTGGACAGAAGCAGCCTTCATGGGTAGGGTTGACAAGTTATTTTGAGCCTGCTGAATTACCTTTATTGTTGCCCGGTACTTATACATAGACTTCTCCTTCCATTAAACTCCAGCATTCACTGTACTTCTGAAAATAGCTCTAGTGGTTTGCAACTCGTCTTCCTTGGTTTTCACATAAATGGAATATTTGTGGTAGTTGCGTGATAAATGGTGAGATAATGGTGTTTTACAGGCAGTGAAATGACAAGGTCAGTTTTAATTAAACTGAGATCAACCTCAGTCTGTATTGCACACTTCTGATTAGGTTATTTCAAATTAACATAAGTTTTTGGAGACTTCGCTGAAGTCAGTGGTGTTAAACACCAGCTGTGCTGGCAGAGAAGCGTGGGATATGAGAAGGAGATAGCATTCACATTGAAATTAGCACTTGGCACAATATAATTCTCTGATTGCAAACTATGTGGAGTTGCCTATGCTAATTGGTTGATTTTATTTGAAGCAGATGTTGTTAGCTTTCCCACTAATGATCTGGAGAGAAATTCTTCTGAAAGACATGCCATGTTAGGATCTCTGCAGTATAATAAGCTAATTACAACTTTAAGTACTTGCAGTAATTAGCACAATGTGTATAAAGTGTTCCTGATCTTTTCACCCTGCCGCATTATTGTCAGGGCAGCTTGAAAAACAAAAAGGAATACTAGCTGGATTCAGTCTCCCTGGTCTAGCCTCTTCGTTTCCCTTTCCCAGACTTCTGCAAAGAGATAATGAACTCAACCTAAATCCTTCTCTTTCAGGCATGTCAAAAAGGTTTAGTTCCAACCTCCACCCTACTATACCCCCAAAAAATGGAGAGTGAAATTTACCAAACTGAAATGTTACCTCACATATGTATGCCTTTAGGGTCCTTGAGGTATTTATTTATTTATTTATTTATTTATTTATTTAGTTAGTTAGTTAGTTAGTTAGTTAGTTAGTTTCAGGTGTACAACACAATGCAATAGTTATACTTTTTACCCCTCAAAGTGACAACCCCCTCCCCCATTTAGCCACCCCACTCCTCCCCCCCATATCATATATATCTATTACACTTCCTCTGACTCCCTTCCACATTATAATCCACATCCTGTGACTATCTATATATTCAATTACAGTTGGTATACAATATTATACAACCTCAGCTTCAGGTGTACAGTGCAGTGATCAAGCCTCTACTCCATCCATGAAATGGTCTCCCTAACAAGACATATGACCATCTGACACCCCACAAAATATTTACAACATTATTAATTTTATTCCCCGAACTGTCTTTCATATCCCTATGGCAATATTGTAGTTGCCTATTTTTGCTGTCTATTCCCTTCTTCTTCTCCCTCATCCCCACCCCCTCCCAGCTAGCAACACTGTTTTTCCTCTATATCTATGAGACAGTTTCTGTTTACTTTGCTCATTCATTCAGTTTTTCAGATTCCACATATGAGTGAGATCATATGGTATTTGTCTTTCTAAAACCATTCCCCTTAAGATCAGTAACAAGACAAGGCTGTCCACTTTCTCCTCTTTTATTCAACATAGTTCTGGAAGTTCTAGCCACAGCAATCAGACAACAAAAAGAAATAAAAGGCATCCAAATTGGCAAGGAAGAAGTAAAATTGTCATTATATGCAAATGACATGATACTGTATATAGAGAACCCCAAAGACTCCATCAAAGAACTGTTGGAACTGATAGACAAATTCAGTAAAGTAGCAGGATATAAAATCAATGTTCAGAAATCAGTGGCATTTGCATATACCAATAATAAACTAACGGAAGGAGAAATTAAGAAAACTGTCCTTGAGGTCTTAATCTCATTAGCAGCCAATGTATTTGAGGACACCATAGCATATTTATCTCATGTTCATTTATTTTATTGTTTACCAATTCGGTCCAGGGATCAAACCTATATTTTACTTGCCAAAACTCTTCACACTTTCAAGCCAAAACTCTTAACTTCCCTGGGTAGAATGCTTTGTGTGCTTCATATTTCTGTAAGCCTGAAATCTCGTCTTTCTATATTTTTAACAACCAAGTTGTTACAGATACATGTTTTGTGTATAGTAGTTATGAAAGTGAAGACATAATTAGTAGATGTGCAGAGTATGACAAAATTAGAAAAATATGAATTGAGAAAAAAAGAATTGATAAAGACAAATTCTTAACATATCAAGTGAAGTCAACAAGTAACTGCTATCAATAGGCATGAACCTGATATTTGAAGCTGGTAACCAAAATTCTGGTATTTCTAAGAAGAGGTTAAGTTGATCAGTAGAAAATAACTTATAGCAAATGTCACTATTTTTATAGCTATTCGTGGCTTTTTAAAGAAAGTTTATCCATAACAGTCTTCTACTAGAAGATACATTCTTACTAGAATGTATCTAAGCTTTTATGTTGTTGTTTTTTTAATTAATTAATTAATTTATTTTTTTAATTAGTTTCAGGTGTACAACACAGTGCAATAGTTATACATTTTACCCCTCAAAGTGACAACCCCCCACCCCCAATACACCACCCCACTCCCCCCCCCACATCATACATATCTATTACTCTTCCTCTGACTCTCTTCCACAGTATAATCCACATCCCGTGACTATCTATATATATTCAATTACAGTAGGTATACCACCTCTGCTTTAGTAATACAGTGCAGTGATCAAACCTCTACTCCATCCATGAAATGGTCTCCCTAACAAGACCTATGATCATCTGACATTCCACAGAATATTTACAACATTATTAATTATATTCCCCAAACTGTTTTTCCTATCCCAGTGGCAATATTGTAGTTGCCTATTTTTGCTGTCTAATCCCTTCCCCTTCTCCCTTATCCCCATTCCTCTCCCAATTAGCAACCCTGATTTTTCCTCTATATCTATGAGAGTTTCTGTTTACTTTGCTCATTCATACAGTTTTTCAGATTCCACATATGAGTGAGATCATATGGTATTTGTCCTTCTCTGACTGACTTATTTCACTCAACATTATAGTCTCTAGGTCCATCCATATCATTGCAAATGGCACGATTTCATTCTTCTTTATAGCGGAGTAATACTCCATTTTATAAATATACCACAGTTTCTTAATCCAGTCATCTACTGATGGGCATTTTGGTTGTTTCCAAGTCTTAGCTATTGTAAATTGTGCTGCTATGAACATAGGGGTGCATAACTTTTTTTGAATAAGTGTCTTGGTTTTTTCAGGATAAATACCTAGGAGTGGAATTGCTGGGTCAAACGGTAGCTCTATTTCCAGTTCTTTGAGATACCTCCATACTGACTTCCATAGTGGCTGCACCAATCTGCAGTCCCACCAACAGTGTAGCAGGGTCCCCTTTTCCCCACAGCCCCGCCAGCACTTGTTGTTTGTTGATTTGTTGATGATAGCCATTCTGACTGGGGTGAGGTGGTATCTCATGGTGGTTTTTATTTGCATTTCCCTAATGACCAGTGAGGTTGAACTTTTTTTCATATGCCTGTTGGCCATCTGTATGTCCTCTTTAGAGAAATGTCTCTTCATATCTTCTGCCCATTTTTTAATTGGGTTGTTTTTTTTTTTTTGGTGTTGAGTTTCATGAGTGTTTTATAAATTTTGGATATTAACCCCTTATCAGATATATCGTTGTCAAATATATTCTCCCATTCAGTAGGCTTCCTTTTTGTTTTATTAATTGTTTCCTTTGTTGCGAAAAAACTTTTAAGTCTGATATAATCCCATATGTTCATTTTTTCTTTTACTTCCCTTGCCCGTAGGGATGTATCAGTAAAAATATTGCTCCGGGTAATGTCTGCAAATGTACCCCCTATATTTTCTTTTAGGATTTTTATGGTTTCAGGTCTTACATTTAAGTCTTTAATCCATTTTGAATTTGTTCTTGTATAAGGTGTAAGGAGATGATCCAGTTTCATTTTTTTGCATGTGTCAGTCCAATTTTCTCAGCACCATTTATTGAATAGACTATCTTTACTCCAGTGTAAATTCTTGCTTCCCTTGTCATAGATTAACTGTCTGTAAATGCTTGGATTTATTTCTGGGCTCTCTGTTCTGTTCCACTGATCGATGTGCCTGTTTTTATGCCAATACCAAACTGTCTTGATTACTGTGGCCTTGTAGTAGGTTTTGATGTCTGGTAGCGTGATCCCCCGACTTTATTTTTATTTCTCAGAATTGTCGAGGCTATTCTGGGTCTTTTATGATTCCATATAAATTTTAGGATTATATTTTCTATTTCTGTGAAAAATGCCGTTGGTAGTTTGATAGGAATTGCATTGAATCTATATATTGCTTTAGGCAGTATGGACATTTTAACTATATTAATTCTTCCTATCCATGAGCATGGTAGGTGTTTCCATTTATTTGTATCTTCTATGATTTCTTTCTTCAGTGTCTTATAATTTTCTGAGTACAGATCTTTCACTTCTTTGGTTAAATTTATTCCTAGGTATTTTATAGTTCTTGACGCAATTGTAAATGGGACAGTTTTCTTAATTTCTCTTTCCATTAGTTTATTATTGGTATATGCAAATGCCACTGATTTCTGAACATTGATTTTATATCCTGCTACTTTACTGAATTCGTCTATCAGTTCCAATAGTTTTTTGATGGAGTCTTTGGGGTTCTCTATATACAGTATCATGTCATCTGCATATAATGACAATTTTACTTCTTCCTTGCCAATTTGGATGCCTTTTATTTCTTTTTGTTGTCTGATTGCTGTGGCTAGAACTTCCAGCACTATGTTGAATAAAAGAGGAGAAAGTGGACAGCCTTGTCTTGTTCCTGATCTTAAGGGGAATGGTTTTAGCTTTTCCCCATTGAGTACGATGTTAGCTGTAGGTTTATCATATATGGCTTTTATTATGCTGAGATATGATCCCTGTATTCCCACTTTGCTAAGGGTTTTTAACATAAATGGCTGTTGGATTTTGTCAAATGCTTTTTCTGCATCTATTGAAATGACCATGTGATCTTTATCCTTCATTTTGTTGATGTGGTGTATCACATTAATTGATTTACGGATGTTGAACCAGCCTTGCGCACTAGGGATGAATCCCACTTGATCATGATGTATGATCTTCTTAATATATTGCTGAATTCTGTTTGCTAATATTTTATTGAGAATTTTTGCATCTATATTCATCAGGGAGATTGGCCTGTAGTTTTCCTTTTTTGTGATGTCTTTATCTGGTTTTGGAATCAGGGTGATAGTGGCTTCATAAAAAGAGTTTGGGAGCCTTCCCTCCTTCTGGATTTTTGGAATAGTTTGAGAAGAATAGGTGATAGTTCTTTTTTGAATGTTTGATAAAATTCACTTGTGAAGCCATCTGGTCCAGGGCTTTTGTTTTTTGGGAGCTTGTCAATTACTGATTCAATTTCCTTGGTAGTAATCAGGGTATTTAGATTTTCTGTTTCTTCTTGCGTTAGCTTTTGAAGGTTGTATGCTTCTAGAAAATTATCCATTTCTTCCAGATTGTCAAATTTGTTGGCATATAGTTGCTCATAGTAATTTCTTAGAATTTTTTGTATTTCTGTGATGTCTGTAGTCATTTCCCCTCTTTCATTCCTGATTTTGCTAATTTGAGTCCTCTCTTTTTTTTTTTATGAGCCTGGCTAGAGGTTTGTCAATTTTGTTTATCTTCTCAAGAAACCAGCTCTTGGTTTCATTGATCTTTTGAATTGTTTTTCTGTTCTCTATATTGTTTATTTCTGCTCTGGTCTTTATTATCTCCTTTCTTGTACTCCCCTTGGGACTCTTTTGCTGTTCTTTTTCCGGTTCCCTTAGGTGTAAGGATAACCTGTTGATTTGAGATTTTTCTTCCTTCTTTAGGTAGGCTTGCACTGCTATAAACTTCCCTCTTAGGACTGCTTTCGCAGCATCCCAGAGATTTTGGGTCGTGGTGTTTTCATTATCGTTTGTCTCGAAGTATCTTTTTATTTCCTCCTTGATCTCATTTGTGACCCACTCACTATTTAATAGCATATTGTTTAGCCTCCATTTATTTGTCAGCTTCCCGGATTTCTTCTTATAATTGATTTCTAGTTTCATAGCATTGTGGTCAGAGAATACAGTTGAAATGATTTCACTCTTCTTAAATTTCTTGAGACTTGTTTTGTGGCCTAACATGTGGTCTATCTTAGAAAAATGTTCCATGTGCACTTGAAAAGAACGTATATTCTGTAAAAGCTTTTATGTTTTCTTATGGCTCCTTGGTTCATTTCAAGATACTTCTCGGAGGAGGCAGAGACTGAACAAGTTCTTTCAGAAGTACCTTTGAAGAAGTTGACTGGCTCCCCTTGGCTCTAATTTCTGGAAAGTAGGCAACTTGATCTCCTATTCTGAACTTAGCTGCAGAAGTAAGGTAGAAAATGCCCTTATTTGCACCTCTAGTGCTGTTGTCTCCTTCGTTCTTGAATTGAGAGCTGGGATTTCTTTGTTTTAAGGGGATTCCAATACAGACAGTCCCTAACTTACAATGGTTTGACATATGCTTTTTCAACTTTACAACAGTGTGAAAGTGATATGCATTATAAATTATATGAGATATTCAGTAGTATTTTATTATAAAGTAGGCTTTGTGTTACATGATTTTGCCAAACTGCAGGCTAATATAAGTGTTCTGAGCACATTTAAGGTAGGCCAGGCTAAGCTATGATGTAGGTTATATGTATTAAATGCATTTTTGACTTACGATACTTTCAATTTATGATGGGTTTGTTGAGATGTAACCTGATCGTCAGTCAAGAAGCATCTGTACTTGAAACATTCTTCATAAATATAAATAGATGTTTTAAGGTTCTAGAAATTTATTGATATAAGTAATGAAAAATTAAAGAGAAAAGACTTTATAGTTTGGTTTTTCCTGAGTTTACAGAGTCTCAACTGCTCAGTGGAATCCAATAAAAGAATAAGTATGCTCAAGCAAAATATTCAAGGACAGAGTTTAGACCTAGGGCTGACATTTTATACCTGACACAGTGTCTGGCACATCTTAGATACATAATAAATTGTAAATGGATGCATGTTTTTCTGGTGAAAAGGTAACAACTCATTCTCTGTCACTGCCATGAGGTTTGGTGAGTTTACACACTCCTGGAAATATTGTGATGAATTTGAACTGTTTAAATGCCATATACCATATACAAGTTCAACTGGTTTTGATATACTTACAAGTACTTGAGTACAAAAAGTTAAAGGCACACACCAGGTGTTGGGAGTTTTGACACCTAGCATCCTTTTTGATAAAATTTAAAATTCTTTGGCTATGGAAGGGATCAACCCACTTAGTAATGGAGTACCTGCTAGAGTAACAAAAACTTGTTTGACAATAAACCAATAGATTTACATTATTTGTCAGTAAGGCTTTCTTTATTATTGCTTTGTTTTTGTATTCTTAAACCCAAAGCTTGTATTACTTACTCCTCATATAATACTGTGGTCATAGAAATATAAACTAGGTTCCTAACAATGTATTTTTTGGCTTTCACTATAAGTAATCTGCATTTTCATAAGTTTGAGGAAACTAGAAATTTTCAAACCACTGCTATGTGCTTGAAATACAATAGTATATGTACAGATGAATGTAATATATTTATTTATTATGTTAGATATAGATATATAACATTAAATATACATATTACATATTATACTATAAATTATGATATAGGTTTCAGAAATGTATCTATCTATCTATCTATCTATCTATCTATCTATCTATCATCTTTCAAGAGAGGCCACCATTGGAAAGACCATAACCAGGCCAAATGATTAACTTTATTATTTTATTATGTTCTGATAACACTTATTTAGAAAGAGGTAATGGATAACCCATTACTTTTTTTTATACACGTTCTCATGAAAAGAAAATAGTATGACATCTAGAAGGGCAAATTGACTTTTGCAAACCTTTCAGCTTTCTGGGACTGAGGAGCATTACAAAAGAGAAGGTCCCCAGCTTTCAGGGGCATAGGCAGGTTGAGACTGACCTTTTATAATGCATATGTTCACTGCTAGCCCTCTGTGTTCCAACATGGCGCTGCACTGTCCTGTCAGGGTCTGATGAAGCATGTGACTCCATGAGACCTATTCCTGAGATGCCAGCAGAAATAGTTGTTTCTTTTACCTCCAAATGTGCCAACTGGGGACAAGAAACCCTTATGTGAATGGTGAGAAAAAAATTAAAAACTAACTCCAGATTTTAACATAAAAAAATTGAGGTTGTTTGATCTTTAGAAGATACGGCAATTACATATGAAAATCTCTCTCAGAGTGACAGCAGAAACATGGTGGAGTGAGGGAACCCCTTCATTTCTCCCTTTGAAGTTACAACAAATTGAACAACTATAATTCAAAAGAGGATTCCCTGTGCAGCACGCAATCACATCTGAGACATCCATGCATTAAAACACCTGAAGGTGGGCAAATCAGGGCAAACAGGGGAGGTGGGAAGGCAGAAGTGCAGAGAAAGGGGCTGTGGACACCCCCCTGAGCTCACTGTGGTCCAAGGAGAGGGGAGGATTCAGGCTTCAGGTGCACTCTATGTGGCCCTGAGCAATCCTGCCTGAGTGATCAGCATATAATAATGCTGAACCCAGCGTTTGGGGTAGAGGGTAGAGACCTTGGGACAAAGACCAAATACAGAAGTATGACAACTGTGATCTAACCAACCTGACTGCCAGGCAGTAAACAGAGGCACTGAGCCTGGCTGCCTCCCTCGACCCTCCCAGTGCAAGCAGTGAACCCCAAAAGAAACTGTAGCAGTGTTGGATTAAAGAGCAGACTCTCCTCAGTCCTGAGAACTGGAGAGACAGATCCTGAGTGGAAGACACACACTGTGGTTAATTCCAGTGACCAGGGAGGAGATACAGATGCAAGGTAGCTGTGGTCTGGCAATCACCATTACTCAGAGGAGAACAAAGACACAAACAAAGCAGCAGCCTCTCCCAGCCCACCTTTCATGGCTGATCCCAGCGGGGACACCCAGGGCTGCTGAGGCGCACAGCTCTGCATCAGGCTGCAGGGGCAGCACTGGGATTTCAGGGGCTCAGACTCCCATCGACCACCACATCCTCCCACAGGGGTGGTACCCTGAGACCAAGGTGATCTGGTCACAGAGGAGACGCCCACGTCCCCAGGAAATATCCCACCACACAACAAGTCAGAATAAGCTAAAGAAAATAATACCACCTATGGGAAAACAAAAGAAAGACCTCTTTATATCAACGTACTGCAGCATTCACTCGTACAGATGTCCAGGAAAAGAAATATTCCATCAATTGTCATGAATAACCAAGGTAACAAGGCAACTCAGAAATAAAATGAAGAATCTCCAGAAAATAAACTTAAACACATGGAAATATGTGACTTAAATGACAGAGAATTCAAGATTTCAAGATCGTCATTTTGAAAAAACTCAACGAGATGCAAGAAAACACAGATAGGCAGTTTAGCGAACTCAGAAATAAAATCAGTGAACAAAATGAATACTTTACTAAAGAGATTAAAATGTTTATAAAGAATGAAATAGAAATTCTGGAGCTGAAGAACTCAATAAAAGAGATGATGAATGAAATAGCCAGCTTGGGAAATAGAGCTGACCAAATGGAGGAAAGAATTAGTGATATCGAAGATAGAAATCTGGAAATGACACACATGGAAGAAGAGAGATATTTGAGAGTTAAAAGAAATGAAAGAACTCTACAAGAACTATCTGACTCCATCAGAAAGAGCAACATAAGTATAATGGGTATACCAGAAGGAGAAGAGAGGGAGAAAGGCACAGAGTGTATATTCAAACAAATAGTTGATGAGAACTTTCCAAACCTGTGGAAAGAACTGGATCCTGGAATCCAAGAAGGAAACGGAACACCTGATTATCTCAGTCCCCACAGGCCTTCTCCAAGCACATTATATTGAAACCATCATAAATTAATGACAAAGAAGGAATTCTCGAGACAGAAAACGAGATGAAGGTTGTAATCTACAAAGGAAAGCTGATTAGATTATCATCATGGTTGTTTTTTTTCCCAGAAACTCTAAAGCCAGAAGGGAGTGGAATCAAATATTCAAACTATTGAAAGAGAGAAATTACCGGCCAAGAATAATATATCCAGCAAAGTTATCCTTTACATATAAAGAAGGGATAAAGATCTTTCCAGATATACAGAAGCTGAGGGAATTTTCCACCACAAGGCTTACATTACAGGAAATACTGAAGGAGGTTATTCTACCTGAAACAGAAAGAGAAGAATACAAAACTATGAATAAGATTACTAACAGACAGACAGAAGCAGGAATTGGCAACCCCTACACAAAATAGGGCATAAAGAATAAAGGAAATAATAACATTTAAAAAAAGAAAAAGAGAAGAAGACAATTTGCTACTGCAACTCAGAAATGAATTCACAGCATAAACAGGAATAATTTGTAACAACAAAAACCTAAAAGGGGAGGGGTAAAGGTCTGAATTTGCAAAGGGGAATGGAGATAAGATGCATGCTGAAGAAAAATGACTACTGTACATATGAAACTTTCTTTTACATAAACTTAATGGTAACCACTCAGAAAACATCCAGAACTGAGACACATAACATAAAAAAAGGAGGAAGCAGAGGGAAAAATCATAGAATACCACCAAACTAAAATAACAGACAGAAACATAAAGGCAAAGAAACAATGGAGACACCAAGCTACCAGAAAATGGAAGATAAAATGGCTATAGAAATCCTCATATATCAATAATCACCTCAAATGTAAATGGACTGAACTCACCAATAAGAAGGCACAGAGCAGTGGATTGGATCAAAAACAAACCCATCCATATGCTACCCTCAAGAGACATATCTCAGCTACAAGGACAAATACAGACTTAAAATGAAAGGGTGGAAAACAATATTCCAAGCAAATGACATCCACAGAAAAGCAGTGCCATCCTTATATCTGATGAAATAGTCTTCAATATAAAAAAGGTAACAAGATTCAAAGATGGACATTTATTATGATAAAGGAGACAATACAACAAGAAGACATAACACTTATCAATATTATGCTCCCAATCAGGAGCACCAAAATATGTAAAACAACTACTAACAGAACTAAAGGGAGAAAAATGATAAAAACACAAGTATAGTAGGGGATCTAAACACGCCATTGACACCTATGGATAGATTATCCAAACAGAAAATTGTTAAGGAAATATCAACTTTAAATGACACATTAGACCAAATGGACATAATTGACATTTACAGAGCCTTTTACCATAGAACACCAGACTATATGTGTACATTCTTTCCTAGTGCACATGGAACATTCTCAAGGTAGACCATATGCTGGGGCACAAAACTAGCCTCAGCAAATTTAAGAAGATTGAAATCATGCCAAGCATATTCTCTAATTACAATGCTTTAAAATTGGAGACCAACCTCAAAAAGAAAGTGGGGAAAACCACAAATACATGGCAATTAAACAGCATGTAACTAAAGAACAACTGGGTCAAAAAAGAAATAAAGGGAGAAATCAAAAGATACATGGACACAAATGATAATGAAAATACATCATCTCAAAATCATTGGTATACTGGCAAAGCAGTATTAAGAGGGAAATTTATATCATTACAGGCCTATCTTAAGAAACAAGAAAAATCCCAAATAAGCAATCTAGCATTACATCTTAAAGAACTCAAAAAAGTAGAACAAATGAAATCCAAAGTCAGCACAAGGAAGGAAATAATAAAAATCAGAGCAGAATTAAATGAAATAGAGAACCAAAAGGCCATAGAAAAAATTAATGTAACAAATAGCTGGTTCTTTGAAAAGATTAATAAAATTGACAAACTCCTGGCTAGACTCAATAAGAAAAAAAGAGAAAAGACACAAACAAAATCAGAAATGAAAGAGAAGTTATGATGGATACCACAGAAATAAGAAGGTCCATTCAGGAATACTATGAAGGACTATATGCTACCAAATTCAATAACCAAGAAAAAATGGACAAGTTCTTAGAAATATATCACCTTCCTAGACTGAATCACAAAGGACTAGAAAATCTAAATACATCGTATTTAGTAAGGAAATTGAAACAGTCATCCAAAACCTCTCCAAAAGCAAAAGTCTAGAACCAGATGATGGCTTCACTAGTAAATTCTACCAAAGGCATGGGAAGTAAAAGCAAAAATTAATGGATAAGACTATATCAAGCTCAAAAGCTTCTGCTCAGCAAAAGAAACCAACAAAACAAAGAGGCAACCAATCAAATGGGAGAAGATATTTGCAAACAATACCTCCGATAAGGGGCAGGTATCCAAATACATAAAGAACTCATACAACTCAACAACAAAAAAACAAAAAATCCAATTAAAAAATGGGCAGAGGACCTGAACAGAGACTTCTCCCAGGAAGACATACAAATAGCCAACAGATATTTGAAAAGATGCTCAACTTCACTAGATATTAGGAAAATACAAAGCAAAACTACAATGAGATACCACCTCACACGTGTTAGACTGTCTGTTATCAACAAGACAAGTAATAACAAGTGTTGGAGAGGTTGTGGACTAAAAGGAGCCCTCACACACTGCTGGTGGGAATGTAAATTGATACAGCCACTATGGAAAACAGTATGGAGTTTACTCAAAAAATGAAGAATTACCATATAACCCAGCAGTTCCTCTTCTGGGTATCTACCCCCCAAAATCTGAAAACCTTTATCTGTAAAGATTTATGTACCCTTATGTTCATTGAAGCATTATTCACAGTGACCAAGACATGGAAACAACCAAAGTGTCCTTCAATGGCTGATTGGATAAAGAAGATGTGGTATAGATATACAATGGAATATTACGCAGCCATAAGAAATGATGAAATACTGCCATTTACAACAACATGGATGGATCTCAACATTATCATGCTAAGCAAAATAAGTCAGACAGAAAAAGTCAAGAACCATATGATCTCCCTCATATGCGGGATATAAAACTGAAAGCAACAAATGAACAGAAAAACAAGAACTTATAGACACAAACAACAGTATAGTGGTTATCAGAGGGTAAAGGGGAGGGGGAGGTAGAAGAGGGTAAATGGGGTCAAATATATGGTGATGGAAAGAAAACTGACTCTGGGTGGTGAACACACAATGCAATATATGGATGATGTATTATAGAATTGTATGCTTTTAACCTATTTAATTTTACTAAACAATGTCACCTTACTAAATTTAATAAAAAATAAATAAAATTATTTTCTACGTAAGATTTTTTTTTAAAGTCAATCGCATGCTTTCATCTTTGTTTGTCATAGATTGCTGGATAGGACTATATAATATCATTTTTCCCATTTTCCAATACATTTTTTTTTGCCATAGAAAGCTTGAAAAACAAACTCCCTGAGGTCCCAGAAGCAGGAGTAATGGGTGGTTTGGCTGCAGACCAGAGCAGCACAAAGGGTTTCTGCTTCCTTTCTGTTCATCACTCCCCACTTCCCTCCAAAGCATACACAAAGCTCTACATGACGTTCTGGTTTGAGGCTCCACTTTTGCAATTTTTTCTGCCATGTGTTGGGAAGAAATTGAAATATAAAATTATACCCTGAAACAGTTATATTGTTTTGGGGGGCATAGTAAGAAGGAGAGGTATGTCGATGCATTTTTTTTTCTTTAAGGGTATTGTGCCATGAGCCACAATACCCATCCCTTGCTGCTTCATGAAACTCTCAGGGTGGGTTTTTTTCATAACTCTTATTTAATTTTGCAAAAAAGTAGCTTAACCACTGAGAAAATTGTGCAGAGGAAAGAAAATTTCTTCCTGATGAGGGATTATGCTCAGCAGAGATGCAATAATATACTGTGTCACTTGTTTCTATCTGCTATTTTCTCTCCTGTGGGCATACCCCATTTCACATATACTTCCTGTAAGTCATTGGTTTGAGAGTTTGGCAGACCCAGAAGTCAAGAAGGGCTGATTTCAGCTCTAGTCATAGCAGGTAATGGAGTTGGCAAAGAAGGTTTCAATATTGCCTCAAGGAAGTTGAAAATGACTAATGCTATGACTAACAGTAACATCTAAAAAATGTAGTTCTGCACTACAGTAAGAATGAGTGACCTTCTTGGTTTGGAAGAGGGAGGCGAGAGGGCGGAGAAATCTTTGGGAGGAAGATTTCAGAACAAATAGACCTATAATGTTGGTATTTAAATGCAATTTACTCATTCGCTTCAGCAAATAAAGTCTTAATATGCATGTCATCTGTGGGCAGAGACTGAAGAATTATAAGCATTAATTTGTTTTAAATAATTTGAAAAAGAACAGCTTTATTAAAGACTACAGTCACCTAAGTAAAAATTTAAAATCAATCTCTTTATCTTTTATAAAATAATCTATGCCTACACATCTTTTTTAATGTTTAGGTTTTAAAATTATAAATAATGTGTGCTTAAAAAAATTATGCTCCAATGGTTGCCTCAGCACCAATTGTACTTCCTTACATGCTGAAGCCAAGAAAACCATGGTCTTAAGTCTGACTGGTCTCCTCACTTGCCCAGTCGCACCCAATGCCATCCGCATGCTCTGAGTTTGCAGTGTACACATCGGATGAGTTAGGCAAGTGTGTGATATAAACCCCTGATGGAGTCACATCTTTCTGTGGTTCTGTCAAGTGTCAGGGTCAGGCCTTCGATAAGATGAAATGGGCTCCTTATTTTTTGGAGTTAGCCTCTGTTTTGCTTTCTTTCCCCAGAAACTTACTTCAGCCAAATGGTGTCATCTCTAGCATGATCAGATGAATATTTTAGGACTACTAGTTTAGCACAGGGATTCTTACTGGAGATTCAAGGGTAAGAATCCCTTATAATGGATGCAAAATTGTGTATATTATGTGTATTTTATGGGAATGAAGTCCATAACTTTTATCCCAAGCTTTAGGAATGAAGAAGCATAGTATTTGATTCTGATAGGTGTGAGACAAAGGTAAATTATCAGTACTGTTTCATGTCTGACTTCACTGAGGCTCATGGAAGTTTAGTCACAAGTTTGAAGTCCAGATATTTCAATCAGTAATCTTTCCCTATGTGGTCAAGACTATTAGTTTCATTGGCTTTGAAACAAATTGTTTATAGCCTATACAAATATACCCCCCTTCTGGAAAAAGAGCCTAATCTCCACCCTACCCAAGTTTGGTCTAGACATAGTCACTTGGTTTCAAATAATAGATTAGAGAAAAGGAAAAATAGTAACTTTGCAGTGCACAAACCTGTCTAATACTATATTGA
This sequence comes from Aselliscus stoliczkanus, assembly GCA_033961575.1. Classification (NCBI taxonomy): domain Eukaryota; kingdom Metazoa; phylum Chordata; class Mammalia; order Chiroptera; family Hipposideridae; genus Aselliscus; species Aselliscus stoliczkanus. The sequence goes on along the minus strand of CM066737.1, from coordinate 94,528,734 downwards.
ACCACATGAGGAAAGTTAATATGACCAAGTGATATCATGGGGATGTCATGTCTCCCCTAATATGATGTAAGTAGAGAAGGGTACTTCACCTCCATGATAAATATTCTTTTCCTAAACCCCTAACTGCAGCCTAATCATGACAGAAACCTCAGAAAAATCCAGATTGGGAGACTTTATATAGAATAGCAGGTCAGCACTCCTCAAGACTGTCAAGGTCATAAAAAATAAGGAAAGACTGAGAAACTGTCACAAACCAGAAGAGACTGGGGAGCATGACAACAAAATGCAACGTGGCATTCTGGATTGGATCCTGGAACAGAAAGAGAACATTAATGGGAATTTGGTGAAATTAAATAAAATCTAGAGTTTAATTAATAGCAATGTATCAATGTTGGTGTCTTAATTTTGACAAATATATCATGGAGATGTAAGATGTTAACAGAGGGGTAAATTTGGTGAGGGGATATAAGAGAACTCTGTTTATTATCTGTATAATCTAAAATTATTCTAAAATAAAAAGTTAATTTTTAAAAGTTGGCTGAGTCTGAAATGATGACCACAGACTCAACTCATATTTTGTTCCTGGGTTAGCCAGAATAAATGTCACCTTCCCTGGAAATCCTTCCATATGACCTTATAAACTAATCTACTAACAGAATTAATGATACTCTCCTGGGAGTTATGAGAGGCATTGATATCTAGTGGTTATGAATTTGGACTCCTGAGTCCAGACTGCTGGGGTTTGAAGCCAGGCTCTACCACTTACCAGTTGTGTGACTTTTAGCACATCACTTGATCTTTCCATTGATAAACCTATGTCATAGGACTGTTGTGAGCATGTGATTTAAAGTCCTTAGAATTGCGCCTGAAACATCGTACGTACTAACAAGTGATAGACGTGATGGTGATGATGGTGGTGATAATGATGACACCTCCAAAGCACTGTTTTTATAACACTATCATACAACATCTAATTGCTTACCATTACTTCTTCTTCTAGATGGTGAGATCCTTGAGGGCAGAAACCCTGTTTTATTTATCTTTGTATCCTTATACCTGAGAAATAAATCAATACTCAATAATTGTTGATTGAATGTATGCTTGGTTTCTTAGATCCTGACTTGCCATCTCTGAGATTTGTATGTGACCCTCTTGTCACTACTGCCAAATTCCAGGCTTAGGTGCTTTGGAGGTGTCATTGGGAGATTATTACCAATTAATCAGCATTCCTTAGTGCCCTTAGGTTCAGGGAAGGATGCAAACACATACACTTGAGGTCTTTACTCGCCAGAAACTCACCAGCATATATACTCCAATATATATTTTTTAATTTATATGAAAATGACTCTAGATTAAACAGTGCTGAGGACAAGTGCTTGAATTCTAGAAGGTAGAGATTATAGAAACACATGACAATGTCGAGAATACAGAATAGTCCACTTTGGTAGAACATTCAACACACCTAGATCCCCTGCAGAGCAGGAGAAAATGAACTAAATTTTAAAAAAAACAAGCAAACTAAAGTTTGTTGGACATTCTAGAAGTACAAAATTTCTGTTTTAGATTTATTATGGTGTTATTCCATTATTGAGAGGGAACTTAAGTAACTTAAAACATTTACTAACATGTGCAAGGACTTATTTTTTTTAAGATGATGTGTTGAGAAATGAGTTGTAGTGGTATTGATAATAACAGGTAGAACTGAACTTGGTTCTGAAATGAATATGACATTGTTAACTACAAAAGGTACTGGAAAGGTAGCAACAAAAAAAGGCTGGGGGTAGGATGAATTTATTGGGACTTTTATTCTTTTTTTCACAATGCCAAATTGCATCCTTTGAGTTGCCCCTTAACCAATATCCATAGGGAAAACTTTTAGATTGTTATATATTCATCAACTTTAACATATCTTTTTAACATATCAAATTCTTCTCTTAGTAACCACAGGATGCATTGTTAGTAGGGAGGGTGTTCAAAATGACTAAAGCTACCTAGCCAGAGAACACTGCCATATGCTGGATAACTTAACCCAGCCCTATTTTTGGTTCCAAGACAGTCAAAAGCCAAGCTCATATCCTGGCCATATATTTGGAAGTCCAGATCATACCACACAATTTAGGCACCTGAATTATAGTGTTGTATCTTACAGTCATCTTTGAATAAAAGGGATGTAAAAGTCCGTCTTGTAGGCACTGTTACCATTCCATCCAAGGCTGTGAATTACCACATGTCCTGGAAGAGATCATCTTAATTTGGGGGATCAAGGTACTTGGCAGCAGTTGATATGGCTAATTCTTGAACCTTGCTTTCCAGATTGAATTGCCCAAGATTGGAACTGACTAGCTTTGGCTCATGGAATTCCAGATGCTCTGGTAATTATAGTGCAGGGCTAAAATTTCTGGTGTCATTTGTCTTTTTAAAATACTTTCATTCCTCATTTGGTCTCTTTCACCCAGTATTTAGGGGATATAACTTCTATGAGTAAAATTTAGTTTTAAATGGAAGAAAATTTAGCTTCTGCTGCTATGGTACTAGTTAATCATAAGTTCATAAAAATGCTAACATACTGGGTCAGAGAGCCAGCATTAAAATTTGATGCATTTGGGGAAAATAAATTAAAAAGGTCTGGTACAAAGCTTGCACTCTAGAGCTTTTTCTCTGCCGTCTGTCATCTGAGGCATAAACCTGTGCCCTGGTGTGTATCCAATTGCAATGTATCTCTTCTATCTAAAGCCAGATAATTACAAGGTTCCATAGTCCCTTGGCAGGCTGAATAAAGGGTTACTTTAATTTCTTTTCTTAGGCTCTAGATGTATATTGTGTTCTGTAAAGATAGTGTACACAATTCTATAGTAAGGCTGATTATAAGTATTTATAAATTAAGATTTCTGTTTAGCTAATAGTAATGCAAGATTAGCTCGAGCACATAGCATTTGGTTAACTTTAGGATGTGGGGTGACTATATCGATTTTCTCTTCATCTTCGTTAAAAAGTATGATGTACAAATCAAATAGCAGACACTTATCAGGTGCTTCTGGCCCAACATAAGGTACATGTAGTCATCTAAACAACGATTCAGTGAGAAGACCTGTAACTCATTGCCATTATTTATGAGCAAAAGAGAAATAGGTTGTAGAGCAGTGATAAATGTAGTGGCAAGTAGATAAAATTGCTTCTTTAGCTAAGGGACATTTATATCACTGTTCTAATTAATCAGGGAATATATTAGGAAAAGGTTTGGGCTTCAAAAGAGAAGAAGGTGGTTTTGTGAGAAATGTTTTTATTTTGTTTCCATTTTTATTTTTTATCAAAGATAGAAAGGGATGTTTCATCAAGTTTCTGTGATGGAGGACTGGACGATGAGGGCCAGGTTATTTCACAAGAATTCAGGCTGAGTTTGGAGGTTGTAAAACAATAAATTTTTTTTTTGAGGGCAGTGTCACTGGCCCTCATATGTGGGACCCAAACCGGAGCTGCTGGCTTCCCAAGCCAGCGCTTAACCACCGTGCCACTCGGCCGGCCCTTAAATTAAATAATTTTAAATAATATTATGCAGAGTGCTAAATATACTCAAATGATGTGAGAAAGAATAAAAAAGTTGAAAAGCACATTGTGGGTTTCAATAAATATTAATTTGTGGTGGTAAATGTAATTAAAAGATTTAAGGGCCAGTAAATACAAAGCATGACAAAAGATTTATGTAATTCCCATTGTTTTTCTTTCAGAAGAGAAGGATGTGAAATGGCAGAGTTGCTGGCTGCAAGTCTGGAGATAAGTCAGGTGAGCATTGATGAAAGGTACATTTTAATTCTGCTGAAGAAGCAGCAAGATGAAACATGCTTACTGTGTAGGCTAGAACATTTTAAAAGTTAAAAAAAAGATTTGGCACCCAAATACACCTATTTTAAGTGTTCATTTTTGATGAGTTTTGACAGATATATACACCCATATATCCATCACTGTGATCAAGATATAGAATATTTCCATAATACAAAAATGTTTCTTTGTGTTTTCTCTTAGTCAATCCCCTATCTACCTCTGTCCCCAAACAACTTACCTGCTTTCTCTCAGTATAGAATAGATTTGCCTTTTTTAAAGAATGAGTTTCACATAAATACAACCATATAGTAGGTACTCTTTTGTATCTGGATTGTTTTTGCTCAGCATAAAGTTTTTGAGATTTATCTATGTTGTTGTATATATCAGTAGTTTATTCTTTTTTATTGCTGAGTAGTATTCCATTCTGTAGGTATTTCACAATTTATGTATCCATTCACCTGTTGATGAACATTTTGATTTTATTGGGTTGTCAGAAAAGTCATGATGCATTGTTTGCAACAAAAAACATAGAAAAAAATATGTCATGACTTTTCCAACAACCCAATATAATAGTATGATTAAATCTCCATCATTTAGTGGATCTGTGCCTCTGGGCTATGACGGTCACAAGTTTTTCTCCAGTGGTATAGCTTTTATAAAAAATTGTCTCTTTAGTGAGACAATAATGTTATACATGGCTAGAGTGGAAGAAATGTCCTTCCCCCAATTGTGATAAAGCTCTAGAAAAGTCTTTTCTTCTAGAGAGTAGGCCTTCATTAAGGAGAAAGCTTTGGGTATGTTTCATAGTGTTGATTCTTCCCTGCCCTCTGCCAGAGCTATCAGTGGCTCTATCTTCTATTTTCATTATGCAAATCTGGTCAGGTTCCTGGAGGTAAAGCCCCTGAGAGTGTGCTCCCTCGCTCCCCCCCACCACCAAGATTTAGCCCTCACAACTTTCTTGCTTTTGCACTGGTCCATGCTTATTCTCTAGCAATTTGTCAAAACTACCGTTAAGTGTTCCAACCTGTTTATGGCTCCTGTGGCTTCTTCTCCAGGTAAACAGATCTCGGCTTTGCCTCTCTGAATGTGTCCCTTTCCATATTTCAAGATGGTGGTTTTCTCTGTGACCTCAGTTCTCTGGCAGGTCCAAGAAAAGTCTTGATTTTCAACTTGTCCAGTTTATTATTGTTCTAAGAACAGGTTTGAAAACTTCCAAGTTCTTTACATGTTGGGGCTGAAACCAGAAGTGTACCTCACCTTCATTTTTGAAAGATATTTTCACTGGGTATACAATTCTAGGTTGACAACCTTTTTTCTTTCTGTGCTTTAAAGATGTCATTTCATTGTCTTCAGGCTTGAATGGTTTCTAACAAGAAATTGGTTACACTCCTTATTCTTATTCCTCAATATGTAATACACCTTTTCCCCACCCTCCTCTGACTGTATTTAATATTTTCTCTTTTTAACAATTTGATTATGATACGACTCCCTGTAGTTTTCTTTTTGTTTATCTTCCTTGGGATTTGTTGATATTCTTGGTTCTGTGGGCTTATAGCTTACATAATTTTGAAAATTTTCAGCCATTTCTTTTCAAATATTTTTTCTATTCCTCCTTCTATCTCTTCTATTTCTGGGATCCCAATGATCACATTAGACCATGTAATATTATCCCATAGGTTATTGAGTTTCCACTTATTTTTTTTTCCAGATTTTTTTCTGCTTGTGCTTCAGTTTGGATAGTTTTTACTGCTGTCTTCAAGTTTACTAATCTCTTCTGTAATATCTACTCTGCTGTTTATCCAATTCCTTGAATTTCTTATTTCACAAATTATATTTTTCATTTCTATTAATTTCATATTGCTTTTATTTATATTTTCTGTTTTCTCCTCATTATGTATACGCTTTTCTTTAAAATTTCGAGCATATTGATCACAATTTCCAATGCTACTTTAATGTAATTGTTTAATTCCACTATTTCTGTCATTTCTTGATCTCTTTGTCTTAACTAATTTTTTTTCCTGGTTATGTGTCACATTTTCCTGCTTCTTTGCAGGTCTAGTAGTTTTGTATTGGATGCTGGACAGTGTGAAATTTACATTGTTGAGTACTGGATTTAATTGTATTCCTTTAAAGTTTTGGGCTTTGTTTGTTCCACAGACAGTTCCCTTGTGGATCAGTTTTATCATTCCAAAGCTTGTTTTTAAGCTTTTTTTTTTTGAGGGCAGTGTCACTGGCCCTCATATGTGTGACCCGAACCGGGGCCGCTGGCTTCCCAAGCCAGCGCTTAACCACCGCGCCACTCTGCCGGCCCTAAGCTTTTTAATGGATGGATATAGATGCTGACTTAGCCTCACTTCTAAGGAATAACCCTTCTGATGACTCTACCGAATGATCCTTGTATTCTCTGAAATCTGTTTTCTTTGGCTAGTGGGAATACTGATGATTCATAGCCCCATGTGAGTTCTAGGTTCTAGGAATTTTTGTCTCAGCACACTCTGATAATGCCTTATAACCACAAGGATGAATTCGGTGGACAGGAAGGAGAGAGAGGGAGGGGGAGCGAGAGAGAGAGAGAGAGAGAGAGAGAGAGAGAGAGAGAGAGAGAGAGAGAGAGACACTACTAATTAGAGTAGGAACTAGGGTATGATGGTAACTTGTATTTGCCTGTCGTGGGAACTCTTTCATCTGCCCTTTGGCTCTAGGAGTGCTCTAGTAGGAATGGGTATGATCCTTACCTCCTTACTTTACACGTTTTCTTAGTTGTGAGTAGATGAACCTGGAGCTACCCTTAATCATGAGAACTGAATCTATGTCTAGCTTTCATCCCCTGAAGTTTTACTGATATAGCCAGTAAAACAGGAAATTAGACACACAGTTGTTTCAATTTAATGAGGCATGAACAGAAGATTCTTTGATTCTTGATCTCCTTCTATACTGTAGAGAGAGGTAGCAATGTTGCTGATTAGGAAAAACACTAAACTATGTAGAAGCTTCCAATGTCAGGGTTCTAGAACTGGCTCTTCTGTTCTTTGTGGGACTGAAAACTCACTTGATCCCTTTAGTATTTATTGGGTTACATGATCTTCAGTCCCTTTCATCGCAGATAACCTATCATTCTAATATGGAACAGAGGTCAGATTTACGGTATTCTCAGTGATATCAGTGATACTTAATGAGTGTTTGGATTCTGAAATCTATTTTAGATTCATTCTTCTGTACTCAAACTTGAGTCCTTGGGTGAGTTTTTCTCTTTCAGTTTATTAATCCTAATACCTACCAAGAATAATGAAATTATATTTATTTTGTTCTGAGAAAAGAAATGATAAAACAGTAATTATTACATTATGTGTTCTGCCCATGCAATGGGATCATTTGGGTAATGAAATTCTGGTTTATGTAGTTATTTAGCATATAGGTAATAATTTTATTTGAAAAGTCAGAGTATACATTTCATAGCATAATATAAGTATTTCAAAATAAAGCTAGGTGTGTTTAATTTTTTCTGTATAATTTAGAAGTTACTTTAGGATTTTCTTTTTCTTTAGCTGAGGTAGTTTTACGCATAATTTATCATGGTATCTCTGTAATAGTTATATGTTCTGGTTAAGAGCTTTGGAAGAATGTTGTAACCTTTTTAAAAAAAATGAAATGTGTTCTAACATTGTTTTAGTTGAAATACCTTTCTGGGTACATATATTAGAAATAGGGAGGGAGACTGTACTCACCTGGCATTTAGGGAAGGAATCATTTTCATTTTCCTTTCTCTGTGGGCAAAGAACATGAGATAAAAATAGTCAGAATAAGGTCCTTAGGTATTGAGAATTTATTAGAATCAGAGCACTTACCAATTCAGAGCAAATGAGATCTATGGATCGTTAATTGCAGTTTAGTATCTTTTATAAGAATGCCTCATGTAGTGAGCACATTGTCCCTTCACTAAATGAGTAGTGATTATCAGGGAGATTACTGTGATTTATAAGCTCATTTTCTTTATTTTACTTTACATGTGCCAGACATTGACTCATACAGCAGAAAAACAAAACAAGCCTGATTTTTAAAATATTAAATGCCATATTGATTATTGTTGTTCACACCAGAAAGTTGTAATATATGGGATTGTTGAGTATAAAGTATATAAATTTAAATAAATGACTTTTCTGCGAGCTTTAGATGATAAACTCTGATTTTGCTATGCTACATTCCTGCCAGTGCTACTCAAATGGAGTAAGATAATATTATTTATTGTTATGGAAGGAGAAATTATTTTCTTGGAAAAAGGTTCCACTTTATCCTGAATGTGTCCTTTCCAGATTAGTACGACTGCTACAGTAATGTGCAGAATTTTATATGTTCAATCTTTATGGAGAAAACGAGTCAGATATCAAAGTGTGGTGAGTAATCAGGAAGTCTGATCCACAATCAACATGCTACTGCCTGTTTTTCAATAAATGTTTTGGTAGCTTTGGATATCAAAGGAATTGATTACATACTTAAGTTATTTATATATGCAAAGTTAAGTGGAGAATTTACACAATTATTCTGATTGTTGAGAGGCAGTAAAACATGGTGATAAAGAGATTATGCTTCAGCTAGACTGCCTGGATTCTGATCATATCTCTGCCAGTGTGACCTGGGCAGTTTATATAATCTCTCTGTGCTTGGTTTATTCAAAAATAAAATAGAGATATTAATATTACCTAGCTCATAGGATTACATGAGTTAATACACATAAATCAAACAGTGCCAGCTATACTCTAATTCAGACAAACGATATATATAGATTCATGGGCTGATTTTCACTGATCAAGAAGTAAATTACTCTGAGAATTTCAACACTTAAAAATATTTTGAAGAAGTCCTTTAATTTATATGTAATGATATAGTGAGGGGAAATGTGATATAGTTTAAAAGGAATCCACCATTTTTGAAGAAACCTTATAGACTTTGAAGTGAAACAAATAGGGGTTCACATTTCAGCTCTGTTCATTGCTGGAGTGTTAACTTGGGAAATGTTATTGAACCTTATAGAGCCTCAGTTTCCTCATCTGTTAAATGGGGGCAATGCTACCTTGCAGTGTTGTGAAGATTTGCAGTAATGAATGTAGAATTCTTAGCATAATGTTAATGCATGATGGGAACCATGCAGTAATTTGGTGGCTCTCTTCCACCAGCTTGATAGCTGGAATCTCATCTCTTCCAAATCTCTCTCTTGGGGTCAGAGTGAGGGAAAGGACCTGGGGGGTGGTCAGCCCACTGATTTTTAGTTTTTAATTTGTTTCTTTCTCTGTTTTGAAAGTGAGGAACATTTGTGATATATATGAGTGTCAGAAACCATTCTATGGGTAGACCCAGTGAGTCATCTCAGGATTTTAGAGACACTTCTCAGTATAATCGTCCAATGTGTTAGGGCAGACACTGGGGTACAAATCCAAGTTCACATAATGTGGAGCTATTGAACCAGGATGGAGCATAGTATTCTGAGAGAACATAGGAAGAGAAGAAAATATCAGTCATGTGTCTCTCAAGAAGCAAGGGTTCCACAGAGCAGAATGTTGGGCAAAGTCAGAGATTTGAATAGGCAGATGTTGCTGACTTACATCAGCAGGAATGGAGGCTTAGCCCTAGGGCTAGCTTCTAGACTTTGGGAGAGCAGCAAGACAAATTCCCAATTTTAGAGATTCCAGTACACTGCTCAGATTTTCAAAAAAATCAGCAAGAAATATGCAAGAGATGGGAATTAGCATTTATCCTAACCTGCTATGTGCCATACACTGTGCTACATTTTCTGTATGGTAGGAATTGTTATTCTGCAGGTTTAAGATAATAAAACTAGAGTTTGGAGAAAGTAAGAAAGTTGCCCAAAGAAACAGAACTAGCAAGTGATGGGGCTGAGATCCAAATCCAGGTCTGTCTTGTTAGTCTCTTGATTCTCAGGGATTCATGGACCTAGCTGCTAGATCAAGGATAGTGGTAGAAACATGATCTCATGAAAATGGAAGAAAATCCATAGTTTACAGTTAGGCACACTGTCAGACAAAGCCAGAGGTGTAGGGTGACTTGATCCAGAGTCATGATGATAAACTATTGCACCTTAAATTTCTGAAGACTAAGGTCAGGATTTATCTCAAAGCCTGGAGCTGGATGAGCCTTAAGGACAGGGCAGCTACAGTAGGGATGCTGCAGGGAAACAACCTCACAACTCATTCTCATAAGCTCTCCCCGCCCACCCCACCCCCACACTCCTGTCCTGCCATACTTTAAATGGTCCCCTGGACTCTGGAAAGTGTAAAGCATTAATGCACAGCTCTAAGCACTTTTGCTGTCTACTTTGTTATCATGGAATGACCAAGTAATATCTATGGTGAGCAACAGTGATCCAGAAGTTAGGGTTATAGAGGTATATCGGCAGTGTTCTATGTGGAAATTCTGTTCTCTGAATTTCCTTTAAATAAATCATGGCCTGAACAACCTGCTTCTAAGGGAGCTAAGGAAATGAAAGAGAATAATATCACCAAGTTGGAAACAGGGTGTAAACAGAGATGTCTCTATCACTAAATTGTGTCAAAAAGTTTCATTTTTAACCACTGTTTTTAGGACCACAGGACCGAAACTATATCGTAGATACATAAATTACTACACAAAGGTTGGATTTTTGAGGTAAGTAAAGTCAGGATTTGATTTCATCAAACTGATTACTCTTTAAGACTGCCTCAAAGGCAAAGCATTCTGTATCAGACTCAATGATTTGATTTCTAAATTTTTATATGTATTGGAGGATTTGTTTACTACTATAGGAAATGGGAAACAGTTTGGGACCAATTGCATTTCTCTTTAATCATTCAATAAATTGCCTGTTTGGGAAGGCTTGCTTGGACCCAGAAATATCCTTATATCAGACAAGTGTCTCATTGGATTGTCAAACTTTGTGAATGAGGATATAAATTGAAATTTTAAATATTCTAAGAAAATACTTATCTTTTTTCTTTTTTTCTTTTTTTCTTTTTTTTTTTGAGGGCAGTGTCACCATCCCTCATATGTGGGACCGAACCGGGGCCGCTGGCTTCCCAAGCCAGCGCTTAACCACCACACCACTCAGTCGGCCCACTTATATTTTTTCTTGATTGATAAACAGTGACACATTTGGAATGGAAGACTTGCTCATTTGTGACCCCCTTCAAACTTTTGTTTCCAAAATCTTGCAATATTTGGTAATATTCAAAATGTATCATTGGGTTGGAGAAGCTATACAAACCCAGCTCCATATAAAACCTTAGAATATTTTTTAAAAATTCATAGTATCACACCATCTTAAATCAAACAAAAGCAAACATACAATTGTTTTCATTTAAAAATTGTTCTTCTTGTCAGGATCTGTCCACATGTATATGTGATCTTTCTATTTTAAGTGGTTAATTTTAATTACATAGTTACCATGAATACATTCTCATTGTAAGAATTCAAACACAGAAGTACATAGAATAAAAAATGAAAGCCGCCATTCATTCTCCCCTCTCCCCTTAAACCCCATGAACCTTATTAGGTCATCCTTAACCATTGTTAAAGGATTAATATGCATCCATTTAATTCTTTGAATACAATTGAATATGCATATGTACACATACAAACAGAAATCTATTTTAAAGTATACTAATTGGGCAACAAATTTTCTTCACTTAATATGTTTTTGATGTATCTTTACATTGATATCCATATCATTTTTAAAACTGCTGCATAGTATTTCAAAATATAGATAGAGCATATCATAGTTAGCCAGTCCTCTATTATTGGACATTTTGATTGTTTTATCATTTTCTACTCTCATAAATAATGTTGAAATGAGCATCCTTGAACATACATATTTGTCCAAATACACAAGTACATTTTTAGAATAGATATATAGAAGTGGGATGAAGAATAGATAAATTGCTGGGATGAAGGATAGTTAAATTGAGGACAGTTAAATAGTTAAGTTTAGTTAAATTGAGAGAGAAATTGTCAATTTCTCATTTAAAAAGCTATAAAGTTTATGTTCTCAACAATAGTTAAGAGAGTACCATTCTCCCATATCACTGTTAACAATGAGTATCATAAATCTTTTAATATTTTACTAACTTGATGGGTTAAAAGGGTTAAAATTATTTCCTTGTTAATTAATTGATCATAATGTATTACTTTAATCACAAGTAGACTCAACTTGCTAATATTTATTTAGAAATTTTTATCTATAGTTATAAATCATAGTGTCATATGGTTTTATTTTTATTTTTTTTTTCTGCTTTGGTAAAGGAATTACACCAAGCTCTTAGTATAACTTGAGAAGATTGTCTTATTTTCCTGTGTTCTGGAACCATTTATATACAACGCAAGAATATTTCCTCCATAAAACTATTTCTGCCTGGCAAATTTTGTCATGGTAGGTTTTTAAATTTCTTTCATGGTTATTAGTCTATTCATGTTTTGTTTTGTTTTGTTTTTTGCTTTTTTTTTTTTTTTTACGTCTTCTTAAGTATTTTGGTAACTAACTTATATAGCTTAGAAAACCATTCAGGTCATCTGGCTTTCAAATTTATTAAGTATAAGGTGATATACATTATTTTCTTACTACCTTATTTAGTATTATTACCACTATTTCTAGTTATGTCCCATTTCACAGTCCAAGTGTGTGTGTGTATGTGTGTTTCTGTTCTCTTTTTCTTCATTAATGTTTTAGTTACTTAATTAGCTTTTCCAGAAAACTGGATTTAGTTTTTTTGTGGTTATTTTTTACATTATTATGTTAGTTTTTGTTTATATGTTTAAATTTACTTTTCATCTTTGTCAGAGTCACACATGCACATCGTTTAAAGAGTCAAGTAGTTCTGCAAGGCATGTTATAAGAAACATAGAGTCACCCCTCACTTATTTGTCACTCTCAAGTATTTTGGATGATTTATTTGGTGTTTATCTCCATATCTCTATATAACATGCTTATATAGCTACTTCTTGATGGCCCAGTTTCAAGCATTATCAACTGACTTCCCATCTCATAACATGGAGAATTAAATTTTTGTCGAACTACTCTCAAATCCTACCATCCCCCCACTTTCTGACCATGCTCCCAATTTGTTGTAGTTTTGCTCGTATCAATATTCAAGATTTACCTTATTATGAATGTCAGTGGTTTATGTATTAGCTGCCCATTTAAATCACTTGGGGAGCATAAAAAAATACTGATGCCTATTTCTGATTTAATTGATCCAGGTGTGGTTTGAGCATCTGTAGTTTTAAAAGCTCCTTAGATGATTCTAATGTTTGTCAAGATTAAGAATCAAGAAAATGTTATTCACAGCTGATTATTCTGTTTAATTTTCCTATCTACAAAACCTTTTAATTTTCTCTGGAGCTAATAATTATTTTGTTTTTCTATTGGGTTGTCGGAAAAGTCATGATGCATTTTTGCAATGAAAAATAGAAAGATAAGCCATGACTTTCCTGACAACCCAATCAATATTTGCTTAATTTTCTGTCTTCTTATACCTAATTCAACCTCAAATTTTTCTCAGTAAATCATGTTCACATACAGTCCAAGTCATCTTGAAGAAATCACTCTTGGACACTTCAGAACAGTCTGTGCCTTGCCTGGTTGCTTTCTGTGACGCTCCAAGTAGTCATCTCAGAATCTCACTCCACTATCCTCCTGGGAGTTCCTTTCTCCACTCTTGTGTTGATTCCTGGTTTCCTGAATCCTATGTCTTCCTCCCTCTTGGTTTACTACCTCATTATGGTAGCTCACCTCTCTTAATAACTTCCATAGAGAGAAGAGTTCATAGAAGGTGAAGTCTTAGAACTAATTTTACTGTAATAGTTTAGCTGCCTATAGATATGTTGGTTGGAAATTATTTTTCTTTGGAATTTTAAAGGAAAATTCCTCATTGCTAAATTCCAGTGATGCCACTGAGGGGTCTGATTTCATTCTGATACTTTGTGAGAACTATTTTTCTCTCTCTCTAAAAGCTTTAAAGAACTTCTCTTTATTCAGTGTTCTGGGGTTTCTTGATGAAGTGATGTGGAGAGGATCTATTTTTATCAATTGGTGTGACCTTTCAATCTGGAAACATGCCTTTCAGTTGTGGGAAATAATTTTGAATAATGTTTTTGACTATTTCTTCCTCTTTATTTTTCCCCTTCTTTCTGGAACTCCCTTTATTAGGATGTTAGACCTCTTGGAAGAGTCTTATAATTTTTTCTCTCCTCTTTTCCATCTCTTTGTCTTTTTGCTATGATTCATGGGAGATAGCCTCAACAATATTGTCCCTCCTACTAAGATTTTATTATTATTATTAGTAGTAGTAGTAGTAGCAGTAGTAGTAGTAGTTTCAGGCTATTAAGATTTTTAAAACAGCTATCATTTGGGTTTATTTTTATTTCCAAGAGCTCTTTTTTAATTCTTGTAATATTCCTTTGTTTGCTTATTTGTTTTTTTTTGGCATCTTTCTCTTCTTTCATAGATGCAACATCTTCTCATTTTCCTATGAGGTAAATATATATATATATATATATATATATATATATATATATATATATATATATATATATATATATATAGTTTTGTTCTTAAAGATTTTATTGGGGAATTGGTGGGGGGGAACAGTGTTGGAGAATTGGAGAAGAGGACCAGTCAAGTTGTTCTTCAGTCTTCGTTGTGGAGGGCGCCAGTTGCCATCTGGCTTCTCGTCAGCAGCTCGTGGCCTCTAAGCTCAAGGTGCTGTGTTCAATATTAATTGCAGGTGGGCATAACCACCATCCCATGCAGGACTCAAATCAGCAGCCTTGTTGTTAAGAGCACATGCTTTATCCACTGTGCCATCTGGATGGCAGCTCAGCTCAAGGTGCCGAGTTCAGTCTTAGTTGCAGGTGGGCATAGCACACCATTGAACAGGCAATCTTGTTGTTATACCACCTGAGCCATCCTGCCACCTGTTGGCAGCTCAGTGACAGCTCAGCTTGGGCACAGTATCACTGGCCCATGTGGGAAACGAACCAGTGGCCCTGTTGCTCAGAGCTCACCCTCTAAGCCAACTCTTAACCAACTGAGCCATTCGGCCTGCCCCAATAGTGATAGTTTTAAAAAAGTTTTTTCCCTTCTGTAATCTGTTTCTTGTAACTTGCTCGTTTCTTCTTCCCACCCTCCCTCCCTCCAAAAATTGTGCATGCTCTCTCTCTTTTGCTTTCGTGTGTTTGTGTGTGTGAGTGTGTGTGTGTGTGTGTGTGTGTGTGTGTGTGAGAGAGAGAGAGAGAGAGAGAGAGAGAGAGATGAGAGGTTTTCTAGTATCTCAGGATTTTTGACTGTTCACTTGTGCATATTGATTGAACACTAAAATACTCGTTGGGCACTTCTTTGCAGATAGCTGAGACTTGGTGACTATAGTGCCTGGCCAGACCCTTTTGTAAAGAAACTCCACAATGTCAATGTTTTTAGTGTATTTCTTTTTAACTGGTCAGAGTTTCTAGAAAATTCTTCTGGTTTCCTGCCTACAGGGTATAAGCCTGGCTGCCATATTTTGAGAGCCAAGAAAAGGAAGAAAGTTGGAAGTCTTAACATTCAATATGCAAACTTTCACTTTATACCACACTTTCAGTATGGTACCCTTCTCTCTACTGTGCCTGATATCCTACAGTCAACAGAACCTGTAATTTCTTCGCTCAGAGAATAAACTTAAGTCTTTTGTGTAGGAGAGAGAGCTTACCTGGCTGCATAGAGTGAAAAGGGAAATCTTTTTCCCTCACCAAATGTTGATTTTATCTTCTTGTATTAGTCATGTCATCACTCCATTTCAGAGGTAATGGGAACAATTGAACTTGAAGCATTTGGGGGGATGTGTAGTATAAATCAAATTCCTCCTTGGCTTTCTCCTTTGCTAGCATAGCATTCAAATTTCTCAATTCTGGTACATAGGCAACCATTTGTTCATTTGTTTTTTAGCTTCCAAAATTGTGTTACTGTTTGCTTTCTTCCTGTTCTCTGTCCTTGGAAATCTATGACTACTTTTCTTTATCTTTTCATTTAAAAATTTTTTTCAGTTGCAGTTGACATTCAGTATTATTTTATAGTAGTTTCAGGTGTACCGCATAGTCATTATATATATATATAAAATTTACAAAATGATCACCTTGGTAAGTCTAGTACCCGCCTGCCATAGTTATTACAATATTGTTGATTATATTCCCTATGCTGTACTTTATTCCTTGTCACTGTTTTGTAACTACCAATTTGTGCTCCTTAACCCCGTCCACCTTTTTACCCATACCCCAAGCCCCATCCCATCTGGCAACCATCCTCTGTATTGATGAATCTGTTTCTGTTTTGTTTGTTTGTTTGTTTGTTTGTTTTTGTTCTTCAGATTGCACATATAAGTGAAATCATATGGTATTTGTCTTTCTCTGTCTGACTTATTTCACTTAGCATAATGTTCTCTAGGTCCATCTATGTTGTCGCAAATGGTAAGATTTCATTCTTTTTTTATAGCTGAGTAATATTCCATTGTGTGTGTATGTGTACATGTGTATTATACAATAGATTTATTCTTAAAAATTTACATGCATAAAAATATAATTTAACTATAAAGGAGAGTATCCATATAAAAACTAACCCTGTGATATATTCCTGTTTTTTTTTTTTTAATTAGTTTCAGGTGTCCAAAGCAACCTAATGGACATTTACACCCCTCACCAAGTGATTACCACCCCCATCTACTACCCCTCTGACTATTGACTATATCTCTATCCTGTATTTTACATCCCATTAACACAGTTATTTGTAAACATTTTTATGGATATTTAAAAAGATAATACCTTTTCTGCTTGTTGGGCATCAACAACATTCTAAGATATCTAGTATTGCGGTTCCATTGTTATACATCTTCTCACTCTTCTGACTTAATTTGTAAACTGAATGTTTCAGAAAAGTGGTTAGATTATTCCATTAAAATTCATGACTCATAATTTATCCTTTTAGTTTTTTGTTTGTTTTCTTTATAAGTAGTTCTTATTTAAATATTTTGAAGCTTTGTTGTTACACGCACAAAATGTTTGTGATTATTTTATCTTCTTGTTTTATTGCACTATTCACCAATATAAAAATAAATGTATTTTTTTCCCATTTTCATGTTTACTTTGAATTCTACTGCACTTTTCATTTAGCTAACATTGGCTGGGATGTCATTTTACATCCCTTTATTTGAAAGCATTATTTTTCATTTTAAGAATGTCTTTTGTAAACAACACATGTCTGGAATTTATTTTATTTGTGTTTGTGCACTACCTGAGAATCTCTGTCTTTCAACATCACTATTTAACCACCTTTATATTTATTGTTATTCCTGACATCTTAGATGCATCCTTACCATCTGATTTTATGTTTTCTCTTAACCACAGTTTCTTTTTTCTTTTATAGTCTTTTGTTATACTGATTGAATTTTATTTGTTTCAGTTTTTACCTCTAGTAGTTTGATAATTACATATACTATTTGTACTCTTACCTACCTTTAAAATTTACCACACATTTAAACATATTTTTCTACCACTTCTAGAATCAATAAGTATCACTATTTTCTTCTTACAGTATTTTTGTAGTTCTAATAAAATCAGAGAAATATTTTCATGATAGAATTTTATTAATATTAAATATGCATATTTATTCTTAAATAGCTTTCATAATTATTTTAATAGGTATTTAATGTTCTTTAGAATTTTTATAATATATCCATTCCCCTCTTGTAGATAATTTTGGTTCAGTGATTACAAAAAATGATTATGATATCCAATGCTGTAGTTAATATATTTGCACCTATTGATTTTTTATTTCAGTGCATAATTTTAGGACTTATTCTCTGGATTGAGTTTATGTGACAGCACAGCATTTTCTTTATGAATATCAAAAGTGTTATTTCAATTGGATAACATTCTTTTTGTTACATAGTTTAAAGCAATTGTGGAAACAATGTAGTGAGTTAGGTAAAGTGATAAAGGAGGGTAGTATAGATGAATGACAGGTATAAAGCAGAGAAGAGGGCCTCAGAGCGAGATCTGGGTAGATAAATAGTGGAAAGTTCAGTTAGAATGTATTTGAAAACATCAGGGGAATTATAGAAACCGAAGTGAACAGGAAAGGTTCAAAGGTAAAATGTCTTTTCTCCATTTATTTGCAGAGGGCACATAATAACAGTCACAAGGAAGTAAAAACTGATTGAATTCAGAAAAGGGGTTATAACGAATATCATCCCAGGTAGTACCTGAGTACCTGGAGCTTGTATAAACTTAAAGATTGGATTGAATTCCTTACTATGTGAGTTACAAAAAGGCATCTTAACTGACTCTGTGTATAAGTTTATGAACTAGAATAAGTTATAATAGTTCATAAGGCTGCTGAAAAATGTCTGCATGCATGCTTACTTTATTTTTTTTTTTAGGGGAGAGCGCGAACGCAGTCCCCCACTACCACAAATTATGCAGTTGAGTTTCCCACATTTGGGGAAATTGCAGGGGTCAGCACATCCGAAGTGCAATGGATAAGCCTCGCCCTGGGAAAACCACCTTCGTGATCATGGTATCTCCCCTGCCAGGTAAGTATGCATGCTTACTTTAAATGCTTACTTCAAATCATATAATTTTTAAAGTTCAGTTATTTAAAGATAAGTTGTATAAAAGTATACTTTTCTTCATTTTAGATAAACTAGAACCTTCAATAATGAACCTCTTATAGGTTGAATTGTATATTGTGTCCTACCCAGAAAAGATGTTGAATCCCTAACTGCTAGTACCTCTGAATGTGACCTTATTTGGAATGGGGTCACTGCAGATATCACTAGTTCAGATGAGGTCATACTAACGTAGGGTGGGTCCTTAATCCCACATGACTGCTGTTCTTGTAAGAAGAGAAGACAGAGGCACAGACACACGAGGGGAGAGTACTGTGTGGCAGTGGAGTCAGACATTGAAGAGCTGCAGCTGAAAGTCAAGGATTGTCAAGGATTGACAGCCACTACCCAAGGCTAGGAAGAGGCAAGAAAGGATCATATCCAAAGTCTTAGAGGAAGCATGGCTCTGCTGACACCTTGATTTTGGACTCCTAGCCTCCAGAACTGTGGGAAAATAAATGTCTGTTATTCTAAAGACACTCAGTTTGTGATACCTTATTATAGCAGCTCCAGTAAGATAATACAAAAACTACTCATTTTACCAGAAAGTTATGACTGAAGTATCATAGCCAAAAAGGCCAGATTATCCTAAGTGAAGCAGGAAATAGGCTTTTCAGTGTGGAAATGCTAATGTGACCACCAAGTCAAAATTATGATGAGCCCTGAAGGGATATCAAGCTGCAGAGAAACTGCTACCTCTGTACTGGTGAATTATTGTCTGCCCACTTCCTTGTCCAGCTTACAAATGAGGCTGGTAAAGAAAATTGGATCAAAGAGAATTAAATATCCATTATGTTAAGCATATTCTAGGAACTCTGGAGCAGAAAGATACAGCAGTTACTATACTGAACCATTTGAAATTGCTATTTTCTTTTTGCTAAAAGATTGCTTAGTGACAGTTTCATAAGGTTCAACCTAATAGGTTACACTGGAATTTAGAAGGTGATATTATACAGATTTCCAACAATAAAAGGGAACACATAATAAACTTCATATGAGAATTATTGCATTTTCAAGGACAGGAACGATTCCAAAGACTCTGGAAAGTAATAGGTATTTGGGGTTGGGTAGTGAAGGGACCAAAGACTGAGAGATCTCACTGGTTTTTATCCTTGATCCAATAGTATCTCTACTTCCCAGCATTCCTGAAGTTTAGGGACTAGTATGATCATTACATATTTTTCTAGTATCACCAGATGATTTTGATTTTGTAAAAGGGCAGACTGATATTTACAGTTTGGTTTTATGTTTTGGAAACTTAACACCCCTGAAGGCGGGAGTATGTGTTATTTAACTTTGTCCAGCATTTAGCACAGAACTCGCTGCAGAATAGGCAGTTAATAAGTGCTACTTACACAAATGAATGTTGGAGACACTGTAAAAAAATGTAAGATGAATTAAAATGTTTAATACAAGTGCAGTAAGTAGTTCATTCAAACTTCTGAACTTGTGGTTTTCTATTTTGTTGAACAATGTCTATTATCAAGTGAAAACCAGAGGGTTAAAAGCACAATGCTGGTTTTAAAAATGCATCTCTAGTTTTAGAAACTAGCCATTGTACAATATCAGCTTTCCTGTCTGTTAAACCATAATTGCTAAAATTAATTGTCAAAATTCTGCTTCAATCTCCAAAATCCAGTATATTAGTCTTTCTATAAAGTTTCTTTCAGCTAATCTATTTTTTTCTTTTTTAAAACAGAGTTAAAGAGATCTCCCCTCCACCCCCCAGGCACTTAAACTATGAAAGAGAGACAAGGACAAATTGGGCCCTCTTACAACCTTGCAGACTGCCCTGCTTCAGGCAGCAGCAGGAAACATCAGGTAGCCTGATTGAATTCATTTCTTCCATGTACCAGCTGGCATCACATTCCAGACCTTGAAATTTCCAGGGTTCATTTATCTTCACAATTTCTTACTTGACAATAAAAAGAGGACTACCAGGTTGATTTGCATTTAACATGCCATAATGCCAATCTAGATGCATTGTTTTATGAATTATAGCTAAAAGAGCTTATATAGTATTTGACAAAGAGACAATTCCTCACTTGTTTGTGAAGCTAGTTAACCACAAGAGTAAGGAGCAGGGCAGTGCTATTTCCTTTTCTATGTTAAATATGATTTTTTGATCAAGTAATATAGCATTGGAATCAATAAGAACTCAGGATAGAGGTTAAAAATTTGTTCGAGAAAGTGAAGTTTATTTGCCTTTTTTCACTATTACATGTAAGGAAGAGTGGTAAAACAGCATTATTTAATAGGCTTGGTTTGAGTATTTTCTTGTAAATCCATATTTTAGATTTAAATTTATTTTAGTATTTGTAATTAAATTTGTGGTAATAATTATAGCACTGTCAGTTTTTCTTCTCTGAATCAAATATATACCATTAAAAAAAGCAAATCATGGCTGGTGGATCTGAACTATTTTGGCAGATCATCGTCTTAATTGTGTCTCATTTTGACTTCATGTCATTTGCAATTTTCTATATTTCTCTGTGCTGACAATCCTTAGCTGGGAAGAAGAGGATAACATTTGGGCTTTAGTTGAATCAGCAACTAGCTGACTGAAGTTGGGCCAGGACTTAGGAAGGCTTTGGCTGAGTGATTTCTGAGAGCTCTTCCTGTACTGAAGTCTTTTACCTGTAGTGGAAGTGTCTACATAGGCTCCATATGGGGAATGAGAAGAGAAGAGAGATGAGAGAAGAGGGGATGGGACGGGAGGGTGGGGGAGGGGAGATGATGGGAGGAAAGGAACAAAAGGACAAAGGGAGAGAAGTGGAGCTTTCTTTCTGGGATCATTGTCATCCCACCTATTTTGATTCAGATTATGATGAATTAATTGTTGGATGAGTTCCAGAGACTTCAAGACTGTCATGATTTTTATATTTCTAATATATATTTCTAATATATATTTCTAATATATATTTCTAATATATATTTCTAATATATATTTCTAATATATATTTCTAATATATATTTCTAATATATATTTCTAATATATATTTCTAATATATATATATATATATATATATATATATATATATATATATATATAGGCAGCTTCTGAAGAATCTGCAAGAATAATCCTTTAGAAGTTTATCTTGACATCTGGCTGTTGAAATGAAGTTTTCACATTCAAATTTCCATCTACTATTCCTTCTGAAGTAAAACAATTCATGTTAGGAGTGTAAGGAAGAATGTTTTTTCTCTCTCCGGTCTCCACATCACGGTACTCAAGGTATGTCCTCCTGGAGTGCCAAGTCCATAGCAAATATTAAGCACTGGATAATCATGTTTAATTCATCAATGTGGATCCCAAAGTGCTCACCAGTTTTGGCAACTAAAGGAGAAATCATTCCTGGTAGCAGACACTGGTAAGATTTCCTAACACTACAATAGTCATGGTCGGGGTCAGCAATCCGTGGATGATGAGTATCATGGGGTGGTAGTAAAGATGAAAGGAACAGAGGTCTGTTAGTGTAGCACAACATTCTGGGTTGATTTCCACTTTAATTCATTATAATAAGTAACTCTGGGAACTGAAATGTCATATTGTTTCACCATGAACCCCAAATATTAAACTTGATAGGTGTTAAATATATGGTGAGCCCTTCATTTTAACAGCTGTGTCCTGTAAGTGCTAACTAAGATCTAGAAAATGCCCAGGCTTCTCTCTGATGATAGCTAACTTTCTCTTTATCACCAGTACAGGTGATAAGCCTTCCATTTCAGTGGGTTCCTCCCTTCTCACATTCATGACATTCATGAATAACTGCCATATCACCTGATTCTCCTCAATAGACAGTGAGCATTGCAATAAGTAAAAAATAACAAACCCAAGTTGGAGAATACTGAGCAGTAGACTAGGCTCACTCACCAAGTGACTCACTTCTACATGTCAGCCACATGGTACATGAAGTTCAAATTTGTGCTTTGGGACAATTGAGAATTATAACATTTCATACATATTTGGTGGCTCTTAGGAAGAGTTGAAACTATTCATTTTAAATTTGAGAATGCCAATGGTTTACTGGAGTTTGTACATCTTAGAGTGCCTAAAAGAAAGGACATTTCTTTTCATACTCATGCTGCTGCAGATGCCAGGATGTCATTTGGCTCAAACAGAAAACTAAAGATTTCTCATCTTATATTTGGGCAATTTATTTTTTTCTACTTGAGACCTGTACATGTTTATGTCCTTTAATTTCATGGCCTGTCAGTGGGTCCAATTTCAGAATCAGATGAATCTTAGTTTGGCCTCTCGGCCCTGCCACTTATTAGCTGTTTGACTTTGGGCAAAGTACTAGAGCTTTCTAAGCCTTCTCAGTTTTCTCATCTCACAATGCCTTCCTCACAAGGATTGTATAAAGATTTAATGAAATGAAGAAAGTGACATGCAACATATCAGGTGCTAAACAAATACTGGTCCCCTCTCTCTACTCTTCATTTTGCTAAGTAGGATTATAATTCAACAATATTGTAGATGTCTTGGAGAAAATTCTAAAGCTTGCTAAATATGAATACTCTTTTCTGAAGTTCTAGTATCCCTATAATCTAAACAGTGGACTGTGTGTTTGTGTGTGTCCACAATGAGGATGTATGCTTGTAATTGTGTGAACTGGAAATACAGGTGTAATAGTAATAGGTGCAAGTCCTAGCACACTTATTATGATCTACGAGTTGGCTCTAAATCAGTATCTCCTGTTAACCCAATTCTAGAAGTCTACTGAAATGAAAAATTGGGACCAGTATTTGATATTTGGATAAGCCAGACAAGAAACAATCCAGGCAAGAAATAATTTTATTTTCCTTCTAAGCCAAACTGTCAGGTAGCATCATATTTATAAAACATTTCTTCACACCAGATACAAAGTTTAAAGCAGGAGCAAAGAAGGTATATTTCCTTTAAGCTTACTGTAAATAGAGAGCCAGTTATTGCAGCTGCAGTGTTCCATCTATTGTGAACACTGAGGCCAGAGAAGAAAACACATTTATGTCAATCATCAGGAAGCACGTTTTGAGGCTGAATTATCCAGATAATTGTCCTAATTTTTCATCCTGGCCTGTGATTGTTTCTTTTTCTACTGCCTTATACAGTTTTGCCTTTTTTCTTTGTCCTCATCATTTTGTACTTCCTGACATTCTCTGTGTCAGCTAGCCACATTATTGACTTTTATTTTTGTGGAGGTCACTTCGGTAGGAGCATCTCTTCAGCTTTTGATTGCCCTTAGTGGAGATAAATTTGAATAAAAATGTATGACAGATGATATTGAGATGGAGGAAGGGTTCGCTGGTGGAGAGGTGAATCATAATGTGAAAGCTGTAAAACTCAATCCCCCAAACACCCACTCCAATTTTGGCTCTTTGACAATGCCGTCTCTTTGAGAAAGAAGAACAGTTTGATCTGAATTCTTATTAGGTTCTGAGCCACCAAATTAGAATATAATAAGCTCATTTGAAAAGGTTTTGAATTAGCTTAAAACAGACCCACGCTGAGCTTATAGAGGAGACCCTCCTACTCTTTCCAGGCAACTTGTAGTTTGTAGACTTAATTTTCAAAGTCTCTCCTTTGTCTCTTCTCATCTTATATTTGTACTCTTTTCTCCTTTTGAATTGGCTACATCTATTGGTATATCTTATACTTCTAGGGCGTCCTATAACTGATTTTATTTGGAAGAATCTTTAAGAAAACCATAAATTTAGAGAGAAAAAAGACATCATTTTTTTGCTATGAGAAAAACTTAGCTTCTGGAATCTTCCAGTGTGGCGTTCTCCAGTGGTGCTAGTTACCTTTGAATGAGGAATATTTTGGCATATATAAAAATATGCCCCAAATACTAAAATATGTCATTACCTTGCTTGTAGATGTACATAAATGTAAAATTGTTTAGGAAAATAAGAGTCTGGGAGCCATAGAAGGGTAAGAGGGGGAAGAAATAGTATTGCAGTCAGCCTGTTGGAAGATTCATGTCCAGCTAGAGAGAACAAGGAGAGAAAAATATGAAAACTTTATAGTTCCTTCAAAAAATGTTTTTAGGGACAAGAATAGCGTAAATTAGAAAGTATAGAAGCTGTTAAAACAATAAGAAAGCTTCAGAATTTGTAGAAAGAACAACCAAGTTCTTTGCTGAAATATGTTTTCCCATGGATTCATTAATAAGGAGAAGACTTGGCATGCAAATGGTTTGGCTATGTGCTTGTTATCAGGAAGAAAGGCTGAATTTTTAAAACACGCTTTAAATTTTAGAATACTTTTATGTTTTTAAAGATTTTTATTAAAAAATGGAGTTAACATACAACATTATATCACTTTCAGGTGTACACCATAGTTGTTCAACATTTACATACCTAAAGAAGTGATCACCATAAATCAAGCAACCATCTGACACCACATCACGCTATCACAATATTATTGACTATGTTCCCTATGCTGTACATTACATCCCCATGTAATTTAGAACCTTTTATTCCTCTTAACCTTTCCCCCTTTTTAAATTTTTTCAATTACAGTTAACATTCACTATTATTTTATATTAATTTCAGGTGTACAGCATAGTCGTTAGACATTTCTTAATTTAAGAAGTGATCCCCCTGACTAGTCTAGTATTCACCTGACACTATACATAGTTATTACCATATCATTGACTGCATTCCTTGTGATTTATTTCACATTCCCGTGACAATTTTGTAACAACCAATTTGTACTTCTTAATCCCTTCATCTTTGTTGGTTCTGGGGCTTCTGGTAGGGGCTCCAGTGCAGGCCCAGGTCAGCTACTGCCTGGCACTGGCCAGAGACTACCTGGTAGGATCTACAAACTGATCTATGGTTGGTCACTGCTTGTGCTGGACCTGGAGGCGTGTGGGATAGGCCATGCTGTGAACTGAGGACAGCTGCCAACAGTATTGGGTTTGGGACACCCAGAGGCCTGCTGCCACCTGCCGGCTTCCATAAGGTTCAGCTGCCGATAAAACCTCCTGTAGTACAGAGTTGAGTGTGGTGGAGTCTCGGGAGTTAGCAGTGTGGAGCAAGCAGAGCTCACCAGACTAATCAAATTCAGACTTGGCCTGTGGGGGTGGGATGAACACAGGAAAGATGGTGCCTACCTGCGGGCTGTACTATTTTCCAGCTTTCACCTGAAGCCACACACCTCAGTCTGTCCCCAACATGTCTCCAAGGGCCTCTGAGTCACTGTTACTCCACTGGAGCCCTAAGTGAGTGCCTGTAAGCGAGTTAGTGTGGGCCCTTTAAGAGGACGTCTGGGTTTCCTGCAGCCTTTTGTCCCACCCAGATGGTAGGAATCCCCACTGTTTTTCACAGCCAAATGCTGTAGGGGCTTCTCTTCCCAGCACCAGTACTCTGGGCTGCTGGGAAGGCTAGTGTGGAGCTGTGGTCCCTTACTCCTCTGTGAGGAACTTCTGTCGCTGAGATATCCCTCCGAATTTTGATTTGACACACGGAGGTTTGGGGCTGGCCCATTTTGCGTCTCCATCCCTATCAGTCTTGACATGGCTTTTTTATATCCTTAGTTATAAAATTTCTGTTCAGCTAGACTTCAGATGGTTCTCTATGTTGATTGTATAATTTTAATTTTGCTGTGTTCATGCGATGAGGCAAGCACAGTATTTATCTACTCGACCATCTTGGATCTCCCTCTAGAATAGTTTTAGATTTACAGGAAATTTGCAGTGATATTACAAAGTTCTCATATATTCCATACCACTTCCCCCTATTGTAACATCTTACATTGGTATGGTACATTCTCCACATCTGCTGAACCAGCATTGATTGATATGTAAGTATTAACTAAAGTCCATACTTTATTCAAATTTTCTTAGTTTTTCTTTTTTAAAGTTATCTAATATCCTTTTTCTGTTCCAAGATCCCATCCAGAATATCACATTATGTTTAGTCATCATTCTCCTTGGCCTCCTCTAGACTGTGATACCTTCTCAGACTTTCCTTCTGTTTTTATTTATTTATTTATTATTATTATTATTAAATAAATTGGGGTGACATTGGTTAGTAAAATTATATAGGTTTCAAGTGTACATTTCTGTAATACATCATCTATATATTTCTTGTTTTTGATGACCTGAACAGTTTTGAGGAATGCTGGTCAGGTATTTTGTATTATGTCCCTGAATTTGGATTTTTCTGATGTTTTCCTCATGGATTGTCTAGGGTTCTTGGGGAGAAGACCACAGAGGTAAAGTGCCATCTTCACTTCTCCTTTGTAAAGTTACTCTTTCTCTCCCATTTCCATATTGCACTGTTTTTAAGGAAGTCACTATGTATAGCTTATACTTATGGGGTGGGGAGAGAAGATCTAATTTTAACTATAATATAAAATCATTGTTTGCAAACATTCTAATCTTTAAGTTATAAAGATCATAATTGCATTTGAAGGTCTCATTTGACTAGTAAATTTAAAGATGTGTGTTTTGCAGCTAACATTTTGGTAGGCAAACTGAGTGGCCATATTTCTTAGAGTAGGACACTTTTTTAGGGTGGTTATCTTTGTGGGTGATGGTCAGAATTATAGGGTCTGAAAATTCAGTCATCTACTCCTCCCACGTCTCTGACATATTTCAGGTCCTATCTGTACTTCAGTCAGGTTAAAGGAGTGATTCTCATACTTGAAGAAGCATCCAAATTACCTTGTTAAAATTAGCATCACCTGAGAACTTGTTAAAACATTGAACCCAGGGCTCCTCCCACAAAGTTTCTGACTCAGCAGGTCTGGAGTAGGGCCCAAGAATTTACAGTTTTAACAAGTTCTCAGGTGATGCTAATGCTTAAAGAACCATTGGGGTAGACTACCATGGAGAATCAAAACACCTGAGCTGCATTATTTTAATCCTGTGCTGAGCTGCTCCTACAGATTTACAGTTTATGCTTAGGCCTTTATCTTTCACATAAGCCTCTACAGGAAACAACTGCTTGATATCTATCTGCTTCAAGCTTTTCTGTGAAGCCAATTCTGTGGATATTGCTTTGACACAATTTCCTCTATAGAATGCCCCATTAGAGTTCTTCCACCCTGAAAACTCTTTGTTTTCACTAAGAAAGTGAAATAAAATCTGTTCTTGGAGAAGGAGAATGGTATATGTTGCTTTGGCCTCTGGAAGGCTTATAGTCTCAATTAACAATTGTATTGACTCTTCTTGTTCCTATGTTTACTTATATCTTCATACTATGGACCCTGCTCCATTTTATTCAATTATTTTTGTATTTGTGCTATACATAAGCAACACATAATTCTGTTTGGAAATGAATAATATTAACTGACATAGACTAAGCACTTACTCATTTAACCTTTGCATCTACTCTTAGATTTAGATTTATTATTATTTATTATTTGCATTTTGCAGATGAGGAAATTAAGAATCAGATTAAATATCTTCCTAAAGTTCATCCAACTACAAAGTGGTGGACTGGGGGCTGAAACCCATGTCTCTCACTCTCAGCTGGTGCTTCTCAGTTCTCCTGAACTTAAGAAGAGGGCCTATAGTACAGAAGGTGGCTATTTGCTGGTCATATCACTGGAACATGGTACTGCAGCCAGACTCAGCTTCCTCATTCCTTGTCCCTGCAATGGGAGATACTAATAGTTTCCTTACAGAGTTATACTAACTGTTGAAGAAAGTCATGCATATAAAGTGCTTAGCAGAATATCCTGTTCATGGTAAGTACTCAATAAATATGTTCTTTCTTTCAAAGCCACTTGTCCACATGAAATTAGTATTTTATTGTATTACTAATAGCACCTGAGTTAATAAAAGCATTCTATCTGTAAAGGAATAAATTAGGAATGAATGAAGAAAATATTGCTAACTTTATACTGGCACTGAAGTTTGCATCTATACTTAAAATTCTCTCTTTTTTGAGTTTTCTATTATATGCAGATTTTTTTTTGCATTTTTTTTTTTGAGGGCAGCGTCACTGGCCCTCATATGTGGGACCCGAACCTGGGCCGATGGCCTCCAAAGTCAGCGCCAAACCACCGCGCCACTCGGCCAGCCCGATATATGCAGATTTTTAAAATAAATCAAGTTTAAGAAGCTGATATGACAACTTAGAAAAACTATGCAACTTAAATATAGGATTATTTTATCTTTGGATAAAATAATTCTGGTGCCTGAGGAACATAAATTGAGTTTGTATTGCTAAGAAACATGGGTCAGAGAACTGAGTATAGTACACCAGGCTATGATATCTTTGATTTGCTATCCATTGTTCAAGTTACGTAGTCAAACCCACAATTATCTGCCTGTGGCTTTGTGCAAACTTTGCCTGTGGAAATCTTTGTCTTTACCTTTAATGTTTTTTTAAACACAAACTGAATAGCAGATATATTAAATATCATTATCTAATAATATATTCTTGGTCAGTATGTCATCTGAGCCTCAAAACAACCCACCATTTCCTTTTCCTGATTTGTGTTTTGCCACTTCATCTACTTATTATTTTGCTTGTGTTCTAGCTTGATTTTTTTTTTAAGGAGAAATGAAGCAGCTGAAACAGGAAATGCAGTCGATGACATCCAATGTCTCTGAATCAGGTCTGTCCAGCATAGCATAAATTCCCTTTATCAAAATATTTTGGAAACTAATGTCCAGGAAATAAAACTGGCTAATAATAAGGCAGTTATAAGTTATTAGTTATAATAATTCAAATGAGAAAAAAATTGCAGTTTGAGGTCAAATGTAATTTTTCAAAGATCTGTATTTCCACAATGTTTACACATCTACTCTCTTAGCATAAGCAATCCAGAATTGACTAATGATATTCGGGGAGGGTTCTTCTGCCTGTTTGTCAGTTGGACCTTTGCATTCATCATTCCTTCCTGATTGGGAGAGCAGGCTCCTTTCAATGCTAAAAATCCCCAGAGATTAAAATGAGGTCTCTTTTTTCTTGCTAAGGCTCTTCTCTGAAAACATTTTCTTGAAATTTTGGCAGCTGCAGACAAAGGAGCAGTACAGTAGCAAGAGCATAAGCTTTGGAGGCAGACTAGCTTTCAATCCCTGAGCAAGTTACTTAAATTGTCTGTGTCCACTTCCACATATGTAAAAATATATATGTCATAGTACATATTTGGCAAGGCTGTGGTAAGTGTTAAGTGAAATAACACACACAAAGAGCTCAGGGTGGTGTCAGGGACATATGAAGTGCTCAGAAATGTTAATTTCCATTCCTTGGTTATAATGTGTATTAAATGCCATTGGTTGTATATGAAAATGCCTCAAAGGAGAATGCATTGCAGAATTTTCAACCTGAAGGAAATGGGAGAACACAAATGAGCGCCCTTAAAAGACTGAAAACATCTCTCCCCTTACCATCACTCAGAAATGATAGATGTCATTAAATGATAAACTGATAGGTCCATTTCCCTTCACAGAAATTATACTATCTAGAGGATTTCTAATAGCCTGAAGTCCAGTTGACACTCTATGACTAATATTTAAAATAAATAATAGACAACAAAATTAATAGCTGGCATTTTAAGTGCTGCAACTTGTCACCAAATACTGTAGCTTCCTAAACCATTAGCTGCCACCTCGTGTAATTGGTAGAACAGTCCTGTACTATACCCAGTATTGCTGAAATGTTCTATAATACCCACAGACAATTCTCTGGCCTATTTTGGGTGCTCCATTTAACTTTTTGCCAAATCTGAATTACTGGGGTTTGAGCTATTCAAATGCTACCTCATGCTAGCTTTCAGATTGATCCTAATTGCATTAATTGATAGTAATTTCCCCATCTGAAAATTTTGGGGAGTAATTTATTCTTGGTAAGACTTCTGAAGTCACTAAGGTGGCACCACCTGAAGACTAAGTGAACTACAGTGACATAAAAATATGCATGCTAGAACTCTGAGTTTTAAAAAGAGGTTTATTTATAAACCATATCTTTTATGACAACAATTCTCTGAAACCATTGGCAAATAATACTCCGATGGATAGATACAAGATGTGAGAAGAGAATACAAAAGCTTGTATTGAGTATAGAATTTTCCTAGGTATCTTATAGGACCCACTCTGCTCTCTCATTTCTCCAGTGTTTCCACTCACCACTCACTAAATCAACAAATTCTGGAGGGTGTCCGTAGGTGAAACAGTCTGTTAGGCACTGTTTGTGTCTATGGGGAAAGGAGAGATGTGATAGAGAACATGTTCTGGCTCTTGTAATGCTTTGCATTTTAATCGGGGGCATGGCTTATACTCCCCAAATAACAATGCAATAACAAAGGGGATTAGCAAAGCACGCAGTTATTCTCATACGTGCTTAAAGAGTGTATAAGATGATACAACCATTTGTAGGCCAATTTGGCAATATATAAAAATTGTATTTAAAAGGACATGACTGTTGACCTAGTATTTCCATTGCTAGGAATTTGTCTATGTGTATATTTCTGTGAAAGAATGTTGTTTGCAGTGTTATTTGTAGTACAAACATAGAAGCAACCTGAATGTTGATCACTGGGGGACTAGAAAAACAAATCATGGTACAGCCAGGGGATGGAATGCTATATTAAAAAAAAACAAATAGCACTGCAGGTACTGACATGAAAGATGTCTGACATAAGTTTTTAAACAAAAAGAAATACAGTTTGAAAAAAAGATGTATATTATAGAGATTGTACATGTATGCCATATATGCTAATATAGAGAGAATTTATGGAAGGATAAGCTCTAAAATATTATTGCTAAATTTTAGCAATATTATCTCAAAAATGTAGGAATATAGGGACAAAGAGATGTAAGACTTTTTATTCTTATTTTAGACCCTTTACTGTTGTTTACATAGCTATATTACTTTTGTGATGCTAAAAATATCAATAAATGAATATGTTCTAAGAGAAGAAAGTAATGAAATAATAATGAGAAGGAGATGGCATTGACAAACAAAGATTAATTATAACAACTGAAATATCCAGAGTGCTTACTATGCCAAAAGCTGAACACTTGATTTACATGATCTCATTTAATTTCTCATATCTGCAAATACTGATTTAAAGCTAGAATACTAGGGCATTACAAGGTTTAGTAACTTGCCCAAGATCACACAGCTAACAAGTGGCAGAGTCTGGTCCCAGACTATGCTGTCAACTATTAAGCTATGCTTCTGTTTCTTCTACAGTATTCTCTATTCCTGTGATGCCTGTTGAGGCAGCTGAGTCTCCCAGAGTGTGATAACCATAATCATGTTATGGGGCTGGGCCAGTAGAAGGAGGGGCTCTCCCATATACAGCATTATTTTGGAGCAGAAAAGGTTTAATTTCTATAGTATTTTCCCTCCGAAACCATCAATTTTTTAATGAGGGGTTTGCATGTCAGAGTACTGATATTTCCTGCAATTTGTAGTAATTTCTCAGCTACACATACGTGCTCATAACAGATCAAGAAGGCAACTTGCTGGGTAGTTTGGGTAACAGTGGGGTGGAGGGTGAGCAATAGACGACCCATGAATAGGCATGTATTCACCTCCACCTGACCACTCTATATGGCCATTGTAGTTTCACGCAGATGGGTTAAAGTAGGAAGGTAGTTCTTTTGCCTCTAACTGACATTGTAACTATAATCTTGGATACTACATGGAAAGATAGCATCTCAGCTGTAGCCACTTTTCATTGCAGAGTGCCCTCTGCTGAAGAAGCAGGGAGGCTTACTGAGAATTTTGCACATGAATAGCACTGTGCTTTTTTTTCTCATTGTTTCTATTGTAGGGGAGGAAATATAACTTCCCCTGTGTCTTTTTAGGTTCTTAGCTGAGACCCCACCCCCATAACAAAAAGACAGATTACCAGAAGAAAAAGAAACAAATTAATGACGTGTACACCTCCTGTATACATGGGAGAGTCCCAGGAAAACTGAGTAACTTGTCCAAATGGCCCAAGCCACCACCTGAAAAACAAAGACATTGAGGTTAGGAGGCAGTTATAGGAGGTGACTAGGAGAAGCACAGTAAACAAGGGTATACTTCCTATGCAGATTTAGATCAGTGCCTTCTCCATTGATGAGAGCGTTTCGAGAGATTTAGTCATCCTTCTCTTCCTGGTACAGAGAGAGAGACACTCTTACAAATGGAGATTTCCCTAATAAATGTACATGTCTCTTACAACAGGGTAATTCTACTCAGGGTTCAGAGCTTATCCTATGTGTGCTGATTATTAAGAGTAACCAGCTCAAGACATTCCTATGCCAAAAAGGCATATTTTGGGGTGACAAATTCTGTTTTCCTTAACTATGTTCTGTAATTTCCATATATTGGGTTGTCAGAAACTTCATAATGCATTTTTGCAACGAAAAACAGAAAAAATACGTCATGACTTTTCCGACAACCCAATATAAAAGAGTAATTAACCCACTTACCTGTTCTTAGCACAAACCTATGTTTGACTTTAAAGTGCACCACACATGACACTTCCTAAACACAAAACTAAAAGCAGACCAAATACAACTATGAGATCACCTGGCTTTGTTTGTTTGTTTGTTTGTTTGTTTGTTTGTTTTGTTAAAAAAAGTCCATTGAGTAAATCTGAAGATCTAATTTGCTTTATCAACTGATTCATGAATTGGACAGCATCTCGTCTAGCAACTAGAAGGGGCTGTGTAAAATGGAAGGTTTTTATAGGAAGAAGGCGAGGCAGGAGAGCTATTAACAAAAGAAAAGAGGATTATTTTATACTTGTACATCTTTTGTGTGTGTGAGGGGAGAGAATGACAATAGTTTTTATTGTGCAGGTTGTCTCTTCTTTCTATGGGAGATAGAAAGGGCCTACATGACAGATGACCTCAGTGGTGTTGACAGGAAAACTCCAGACTGATTGATTAAGATTACGTTTCTGGATGATGCTGAAACTGCAATTAGATCACATGTTCAAACTAGGTTTGGTATTGTTATTGAAGCCCAATATTTGCGTCCATCCACCTGCATGCACTGGCTGAAAGAAATGCTCGAGCAGGAGTTTGCAGTGAAGAAAGTAATTTATTATTATAGGATTGGCCAATCTGGACAAAGTGCGAGCTCATGGTTTCAAAGACCTGACTCCCCAGTGACATGTATGTTACAGATGATATAGGGCGAAATCACAGGACATCATGGGTTAAGAGTTAGGGGTCGTGTTAGGAGCTGAATGGTCGGAGATGAGGTAAGGGGAACAAATCATTTCTTCAGGTCTTGATGACAGCTCTGAGGTCTGCCCCAGAATTCCTCTGTCTAGTTTCATGGAAAAGTTGCCAGGGTCCTTCCCCCTTAGGGTTCAGGTGCTGAACCATAAATTTGGTCACAGTTATCTTTAGCCCAACAGAGGTCCAGACCTTGTGACCCTCAGTCAGGTCTGGACCATTAGTCTGTTGCCTTCTGCTTCCTCAGGGGTTAATGATTATCAGGGAGAAAGCCTAGGGCTATGAGGGGTGTAGAGGGGGAGGGGGGAAATAATGTTTTCTAAAGCTATAGTCACAAATCAAATCAAATCATGAGAACCCTTGGTTTCAGTAGCACAAGTGATGACATTTCGGGCCTGTGGTTTTTCTCTTTAGCGGGTTTTAAACTATTCTTCATTTATTGATATACAGTATATATATTGGGATGTCAGAAAAGTCATGACGTATTTTTTCTATGTTTTTTTGTTGCAAAAATGCGTCATGACTTTTCCAACAACCCAATAGTTATACATTTTTTATTTATAAATTTCAATGGATGTACAGTATTCATTATATGAAGATAGCAAATTTTATTTAATTAATGCCTTATTCTGGGACATTTGAGGGTTTTTCCCCACCATTTCTTTTGCTATTATAAACATCCTTATAGAAAAGTCTTTTTTTTTTTTTTACATACCTTCAAAAATATTTATTAGGTGCCTGCTTTGTCCTGCACATACTGTGATAGTCATACTGTGATGTTATTTTCTCTGGATAAATTAATAAAAATTTTAAAATATGGGTCAACGTATATGGATATGTAGAATTATTGATTTCCCAGTTTCCTCTTCATATTAGGATATATACTTATTTTTACTCCTTTTCCAACAGGTTGGGGAAAACAAATTTGCATTTACATATTTGATTTCCAATGGGATTTTTTTGTTTAAATAATGTGCTTGGCCATTTTATTTCTTTTTTCCCTTTCTTTGTGAATTAGCAGTTATTCTTTCTACATTTAAAAGATCAGGTGTTCATCTCTTTTTTATTGATTTAGAAAGCTTTACATATTAAACAGATTAACCATTTGTCTATCACTATATTGCAAATATTTCCCTAAAGTTTTTCTTTCCTGTTTTTTGTTTGTTTGTTTGTTTGCTTACATTTGGTTGTGTCATTCTTTAAGTCTGTTTTTAAAAATTTTCATAAAGTCAAATTTTTCAGTCTTTCCTTTGTGTTTTGCCTTTGGTGTCATGATTAGAAAATTCATCTATACCCTCACAGCTCTATAGATCATTACTTTTGAAAAACTTGTATCTTTACGATTGTGATGAATCCATATTATGTCAACTTAGGTATTTGCAAGTGCATTTTCCAGAATTCCATTGTTTTTTAAAATTATTTATTTTCAGTTATGGTTGACACTCAATATTATTTTATATTAATTTCAAGTGTGCAGCATAGTGGTTAGACATTTATATAATTTATACGGTGATCACCCCAATCAGTCCAGTATCCACCTGGCACCATATATAATTATTACAACATTATCGACTATATTATCTGTGCTGTACTTTACATCCCTGTGACTATTTTGTAACTACCAATTTGTATTTCTTAATCCCTTTGCCTTTTTACCCAGTCCCCCAAACCTCCTCCCCTCTCTGAATAGTTCCAAGTTCACTTAGGCTAGAAGAGACATTTAATGTGAGATTTGGAAGGTGGACGTGAAGCAGGGACATATGCCTTTATGCTCAGAAGGTTGATGCAGGGTCACCAGGTGCTGTTGCAGCTCAGACTGTTGTTAGGTATCAACAGTTCACCGGGTTGATCCTGCTAGATCCTCCTTTATCTTCTCCAACTCCTGGACTAAGGGTGTGTTTAGATCCATCAGGGAGAGCCCCCAGCTTCTTCTGCAGGACACCTGCCTCACTGAATTTGGAGACTTAGTGTTGAGTTAAATTCAAAATATAATTATTAAAATAAAATAATGTCTCTAATATGGGATATTGGTTTCACTTATTCAAGTCTTCTTTGACATATTATTGTTTTCTTTTTTATTTTATTTTTATGGGAGTTGACCTGCCTAGAGTTATGGATCTGCATTTGATATTCTCTTTTGATTTTTTTCCTAATTCAATTTATTTAAACTAAAAAATAATAAAAACAGTTGATCCATTTTCCCCAACCCCACCCCCTTCCTTTGGCAACCACTAACCTGTTTTCTTTATCTATGAAATTAGTGTGTGTGTGTTATGTGTGTGGATATATGCAGAGGGTGTCAAAAAAAGTGTACACATTTTTTTTAAGGAGAGTGCAGTTCACAGTGGCCCATGCAGGGACTGAACTGGCAACCTTGGTGTTATCAGCATTGCGGTCTAACCAATGAGCAAACTGACCACCCTTAATGTATACACATTTTAAGAAAGGAAAACACTATGAAAATTATAATACTCAATATATACTGATAACAAAAGATGAATACATTTGACTTCTGCAATGAGAAGAGGTGCTCAAAGAGGTTCCCATCAGCATCCAGACATTTCTGATTACGGCGATCTACTGCTTGAGCAACACTGACCAAAGTGTCCACTTGTGTACATTTTTGTTGTGTACATATACACACACACACATATATATACACACACACATATTTATTTTAGACCCCACTGTCAGAGGGGTCATAAGGTATTTGTCTTTCTGTGTCTCACTTATATCACTTAGCACAATGCCCTTGAGGTCCAACCATGTTATCAAAAATGGCATTCTTTTTTATTTCTGAATAATATTCTATCATAGAGTCATGCACTGCATAATGAACATTTCAGTCAACAACTGACTATATAGACACAACAGTCCCAGAAGATTATAATGGAGCTGAAAATGTCCTATTACCTAGTGACAGTGTAGCCATTGTCATGTTGCAACACAATGCATTATTGAGGTGTTTGTGGTGATGCTGGTGTAAACAAACCTACTGCACTGCCAGTTGTATAAAAGTATAGCACATACAATTATGTACAGTACATAATAGCTGATCATGATAATAAACAGTTATATTACTGGTTTATGTATTTACTATAGTATACTTTTCATTGTTATGTAGACAGTACTCTTTCTACTTATAAGAAAAGAAAGTTTGCTGTAGAGCAGTATGCCATATTACACTGGCAGCAGCCTCATACATCTCGTGTTTACAGTGTCTCTTGATGGCATCATTTTTTCTTGTGCTTGACTTAATCTCGTGTTTTGTACAGTAGCATGCTGTGCAGGCTTATAGCCTAGGAGCAAAAGGCTACACGATAGTGTCTAAGTGTGTAGTAGGCTATACCATCGAGGTTTCTGTAAGTGCACTCTGATGTTCGCACAACAACAAAGTCACCTAAAGACACGTTTTTCAGAACATATCTCCATCATTAAGCAGTGCATAACTGTATATAGACCACAATTTCTTTTTTGTTTTTCTTTCCATTTTATTGTTTCAGTGTGTCGGTGAAAAACATCCAGCCTAAGAGAAAGCTTGTAAGACTTTATTCGAGCCAAACTCATGACAATTGCCTGGAAGCAAAGTCTCAATGGATTAAGAAAATGCTCCACAAAATGGCAGTTTGTAGCTTATTTTATACATAGAATGAAAGGAGGAGGGTTACACGAAATCCACTGGTGGTAGATTAAGGGGGTGGGAGAAATCAAAGAGGGGAAATCTCAGAAATCTCTGGGATTGGATAAGAAATAAATTGGAGAGACAGGTACTTCTTTCACATAGGTGGGTACAGGACAGTTAATAGTTCACATGGAGATGTTAATCAAGGGACAAGAATAATAATGAGGGATTCTGTAGTTTCCTGCTCTGGTCCTGAAAAAGGATTACTGACATTCCAAGGATGTCATCTTAGGTGCAAAAAGACAATAGACAGGCTCACTTAAAGTGAAGATTAACTTTATGAAGGAAGCTTCAGCCTAAAGATGTGACTTTCCACTCTGGCCCACCTTAGTTATGAATTTTTTTTATGTTCACACCATCTTATGTGGTTATTTTGAGTCTCCTGAGCTTGTCAGGTTTAACCTGTGTCCCCTTTTCCATCCTCAAGTGCTCTAATTAAAGAGTGTCACTTTCATACTTCGTTATTCTCCAAGGTCCAACAAAATTAGAATGAGGTAAGATTATACATTTTAAAAGTGATATATACAGAAACACATACAGAGCACATTAAAATTGTAACTTCCCAGTATTTCATAGATTAGGCCAAAGGAGCTATTTACTTTCTTCCGAGTAAGCCAGAAAAGGGATCCAGAGACATAGCCAGAATTGGAAAGGTGGTATGAAAATGACTGAATTTTGAAAACAGGTGTAAACATCAGATCAAAATTTTACATGATAACAAATCTATTTAGACAAAAATATAATTAAATAGGTTGTTCAACTAAAAGTGAGGTAGAAGATGCGTTCAGAATTTTCTCTTCTAATTAGT
This sequence comes from Aselliscus stoliczkanus, assembly GCA_033961575.1. Classification (NCBI taxonomy): domain Eukaryota; kingdom Metazoa; phylum Chordata; class Mammalia; order Chiroptera; family Hipposideridae; genus Aselliscus; species Aselliscus stoliczkanus. Next base: position 94,490,619 of record CM066737.1, on the reverse strand, counting down.
TACACTGGAGAGCTTAAAAGACAGCGGCTTCAAACAGAAGAAAGGGAAAAACAGTGGTTCCTTTTCCACTCATACAGCCTTCTCATTTGTAGCTTTAGGTGTGGCTAATCTTTTCCTTCCTACTTTTGTAAAGCACCATGAGGAGTTGAAATCAGTGGATAGCCTGAGTTAAAGGGGAAGCATCTGTAGGCCCCTGCTGAATTATACAGTCGGCAGGACACAGGTTAATTGGGGGGGGGGAACCAACAGAGCCTCACTTTAGATGGACACAAATCTTTCAGTCAATTGCTGATCATATCATCATTTTCAAGTTTAAGAGCAACCTTCCAGAGAAGACTTGTGATCGTCTTCACAGGCTGGTTGCCACCTAGACTATTCATGTACGTGAACTCAAAACGTTTTCTTATCATCTCTTAACGTGTTTGTCCTAGAGCAGTTTACAAGTTTCTGAATATATCAGATCAGGCTGTGAGGGTAATAGTTGTTAATATTCCAGCTCAATACAGCTCAGGGCGGTGTTATGCATGGCTTCCCCATGACACTGAGGATAAACATTATGTTTCATGTAGCCTACATGCCTCTTCTTTCTGGTCAATCTTAGCTCCTCTGCCTGCTCCTCCCCTGAGAAGATGCTCAAGTTTCAAGGAAATGGACACACTCAATACCCCTAGCCCCCCAATTTGAAAGAAAGAAAAAATTGTGATGAAAACCAATCTTAAGCAAACTTACTTCCCCCATCCTTCAATTTAATGTCATCTGTCCTTAGTCACCTCTATCTTGCTTAATCAGTTTTGCTAGTGAGCTTCTAAGTGATATTAATAGCACTAACCGAGATGGGTTTTGCTTCTGCTTTCCTCATGTTGCCCTTGTAGAAGATATAAATAATTTGGCATGGTAAGGATACAGAATGGAGAAATCAAAGGAGCAATGGGTCTTGAAATGTCTTAGCATGAGAAGGACTAACCATATCATGGTAATTAATACATCTAGTATAGGATGCAGCTTATGGGCCCCATCATATTCTCCTGGTCTCATCTGTCCCCTGGGCCCTCAGATCCTGGACTAGCAGCTGAAGGAAAAGAATCCATGGAGGACCCCACGGCTCCCCCTGTGTCATCAGCTCTTCCCCCTGCTTCTGATCCCATAAATGCCATATGTATTGTACTGGCACTGTGTTCTTGTTAGTTGAACACCATGAGTTTCCCCTTCCTCCACCAAGTCTTACTGTTTCCTTCATCCCCAGGATTGGCCCATAGAAAGTATTTAACAGTGTTTGCTGAGAGAAGGTGGTTCAAGTTCCTCTTCTTGCATCTATCATTATGGCATCTATTTCAGTCCACATAGGCCCACCTCACCCCTGGAAAGGACAGTGGCCTCTTAGACTCCCTGCTGCATTCTCCTGATATTGCAATCGGCACAAACCACCTGACTACTCTTTTTAAGCTGGCATTCTCTGATCCCTAGATCTGCATCACCTATAGAAAAGAGATAGTATAGCAGAGAAATAATATAAATGCATGAAGCCCAGACAGTAATAGCACTTAATAAATGTTAGCTATATCACATGTGATATAAATGCCTCTGTCTGTTATTCAAGGTCCATATCAGCCTACCTCCTGTATCCCCACTCAACTGTGCAAACGCTCCATTCTGATCAGACTTGGCTATCCTCCCCTGCCCAGCCTGTTCAACTTTCCCCTGCATTGGAGTAACTCAAGACACCCCTGCGCCGTTTCAAACCCTGTCCATCATTCAATCTCCTACCTTCCTAGATGCTAGTGGAATTGCTAGAAGCAGACAGATTCCCCTTTACCTCATCTTTTATTAGTGTGACAGATGTGCAATCCAATTTCTCAAGTTTGAGATCTGATTGTCTTAGGTTTTGCCCATCTCTTTTCTCAATAACACTACCAGCTTTCCAAGAGCAGGAACCACGTTCGATACTCTTCAATAATCTTCCTAGTATCTGGGCCAGGAAAGACGCAACAAATATTTGCTGACTGATTCATTGCTGCAGAAATTAGCCTGACCAAACCTGACAGAAAAAGTTAAGGATAAGCTATAGCGTGTTAGTTAGAGTGTATCATTAGATTTTAATTTAAGAAAGGAATTTTCTATTATTTTTACTTATGTCAATATAGACGGAGAAGAACATTATCCATTCACCCACCAGTGGGTACTTAGGTTGCTTCCATATCTTGGCTATTATAAATAGTGCTGCAATGAACACAGGAGGGCATACATCTTTTTGAATTAGTGTTTTGGATTTCTTCAGATAAATACCCAGAAGTTTAATTGCTGGGTCATAGGTAATTCTATTTTTAATTTTTCGAGGAATCTCCATACTCTTTTCCTCAGTGGATACACCAATTTACATTGCTTCTTATATATTTTCATCCTTGAAACAACATTTACACTTCTGCTTTTTAGGAATCAAAAGCCCATCAAAATTTCCACTTTCTGCAATGTTTCATGAAGTGCACGGATGCTTCTGGTTTCTTTCTTACATGTTTTTCTGAATTCTTTGCAAACCCCTTAATCTTCCTCTTTTGTCACCCTGGCTCTGAAAGCTATTTTACTTTACCATTATTTACACATTTTACAAGTTTTTACAACTAAACCTGCTTTATTTTACAGGTTTGCAAAATCTGTTTTAAAGGGAATGATATGTTGCAGTTTAGTTTATTCTGTGTCTAGTTTCTCACACAAAACTAATAGAAATTTCCTTTAGTCTTTTGCATAACATTTGTGAGTTACGCATGTAGATGATAAATCTAAACTTATCTTAAAATCAAGCCATATTTTTAGCAAAACTTACCAAATTGATTATAAACTTTATTATTATTATTATTATCATTAACGGATAGTAAATAGAAATGGGACATTTTCCTTATTGCTTGAAGCATCTTTCATAAAGCTGGTTATTGCTATATACCATGTCAAAAATATTTTTTAATTGATTTCAGAATAAAGGACTATAAGACCATGAATTACAAGTTTATTATGCCTTATTTTTTTACTTTGTATTTTCATGAGTATAAGCACCTCATATAACAAACACTATCTTTTTAAATCTCACAGCATACCATATATTCCAAGTAAAAATTGGAATCCATTATCTTTTACCTCATTTGACAATAGGGAATTTTAATTTTGGAATATCCTGCAGCATTTGGAAAGTGGGGTTGCATAACTATAGGTATAGCTATTCTTAAGGTTTCTTTTCCTGGGATGTTGGTTATTGCATTAATTACCTTCAACGTCCATCACTTTACTAGTAAATTAAAGGTTTGAAACATCATTTATGGCTGTTTTTATTCTTTATAAAGGCTTTTCTGAGTTTATTGAACATTTATAGCTATTCCAATAAAGGCAAACCCCTTTATGTTTGTGTTATTATTTTTGTTTTGTTTTGTTTTCATTTTATTTCTAGGTATAGGTCTTAGTGTTAATATTTCCTTAGCAGGAAATATGCTGCTCGCTATGATTTTAAAATAATTTATCCTTGAAAATGTTTGTGTTGTTTTCTTTCCTCACCTCATAAATATGTTTGCTTTAGTGTACAATTTTACAAAATGAGTATTATTTTGGGGAAATGTAAAAATATCTTCCATTATATTCTCTGTTGCTTAGTTGTGGTTCCGTCTTCCTTTCTGTTTTATTATTAAGAGGTTTTCCTTTACTTTAGAATTTGAAGTCTGTCAAAACAGTGCATTAAATGATTCTGAATCATCATGATCCAGAGTTTCATTTTCTTCTCCCAGAGATGGACAGTCTGAAACGCACGATTGTTGTGCAATTGTAACATGTCTCTGACCCCTTCCTTACATCCTGACCAAAAGAGATCTCAAGCCTCTAGACTTGATCTAGGGTTGGGGAGCGAAGAAGGAAGTTGGTTATTAAGGACGGCATCAGCTTTCTGGAAAGCTTGGTACATCTAATGTTTATTTGGAAGCATGGCATTTATTTCCCAGTGTATTTTTAGGTATGTATGTGCAGAACATTGAATTCTTTCCACACTGGGTATGTTGAAAATCCTGTTCTCTGTTAGTTTACAATTTTACGGACAGAAAAAGAGCAAATGAAGAGTCTTTTTATATGACTTGTATTGATTTTCAATTGAAGTGGAAACTTATTTTAAAGATATATAAATCATAACAGGGTTACTTCATGTGAGAGTCTGTATTGTACCACTTTGTTTAGAGGAAAATATTTTGAATGGGAGAAGTGTCAGTTGGAATTTGGCCAATATAACTGGGTCAGGAGAGCTCTTCTTTTCCCATTAGAAGGGTGTTACTCTAGAATCAGCTTTTGCTATTGACATCCCATGGCGGCTAACTCCTTTCCCTTGAATTGGACTTATGCAGCAGATGGTGTTGAATATATGCATATATTTTTGTGATCAATGTCAATTTGAAGTCTGAATTAGTACAGTAGAGAAGTGTGTAATGGCAACATAGCTGGAAAGTGTTAGAGTTGGGTTTTAGATTAATTCATTGCCATCTGTCTTTATTTTGCTAATCTATTTTTGTGGACACCACACAAGCATTGTAAGTTCTTTTTCAAAACTCTTGTGTGTGTGTGTGTGTGTTTTAGCAAACAAAATTCTAACAACTGCTAAAATACCCTTCCCTGTCCCCAGGCTACAAAAAAAAAGGTGGGGGGAGGTTCTTGGAATATTTCTGTTAGAATTTCTAATCTTTTTCTAGGTTTGATTTTATCCACAGTTTTTAATAGAAAAATGAAAGGCTAAATCATTGTGTTACAGAGGTTATAGGAATTTAACTCTAGAACCCTAAAGAATAAATCAATTGATAATTTTTGTATTGTTGTTTTTCTCACTTGAGCTCTCAGTATTCAAATACAAAATGTTTATACTGTAAGTGGGAAGTTTTTGTAAATAATTTTATCTCTTTGAGAGGAAAAATTCCTGAAGAAATTTAATTAATACATGAAATAGTGATCCTGAAAACACATTCTTATGTGGAATCAGTTGATCAAATCTATATCATTGCAAAAGTGGTGGAAACTGCACATGATTTCCTAAAGTTAAGGAGCCATTTACTTTTTTCCCCACTCTTTGGAAGACTATAGTACAACCAACTCTCTATGACAGTCTTCATTACACCATCCAAAATTATTTAATGTTTGAAATCCAGGAAAACGTGATCCATTCTGAAGAGAAAAGGCAATCAATGGAGACTGACTCTAAGATGACCAAAATGTTAGAACTAGACAAGTATTTTAAAGCAATTTTTATGACCATGCTCAATAATGTAAAGAAAGTCTCATAACATATGAAAAGATACATCTCAGAAGATAAATAGGAACTTCAAAAGAGAACCAAAACATAGTTCTTATGAATAGCTCTTAACTCAGTGTAGGTCACAGAGTAAATACTTAATAAAAAAAAGTAGCACTTTGCGTGTTTTTTTGTTTTCCTATTTGTCTTGACTCCTACTCATTATTCTTTTTACCTATTTATTAGTTGGAAATTTAGTTTTATTCCTTTAAAGATTTTTTTTTTAGCCCTAAGATATTGCTTTCTCTTTTTTTATGGTAGGAAAAAATGGTTTTATTTAATGGAGTTATTTCCAAGAAAATATATTTAAAGTTGTTTTCTAAATCATCTCAGTCTTTTAAACACAACTACAAATACTTTTTTTTACATTCAATATTATTTTATATTAGTTTCAGGTGTACAGCATAGTGGTTAGACATTTATATAATTTACAAAGTGATCCCCCTGACTTGTCTAGTACCCACCTGAGGAGCCATTTATTTATTTATTTCTTTTTTCTTTTTTCTTTTTTGAGGGCAGTGTCACTGGCCCTCATATGTGGGACCCCAAACCGGTGCCACTGGTTTCCAAAGCCAGCGCTTAACCACCGCGCCACTCGGCCGGCCCGGAGCCATTTATTTTTAAACAACATAGGGAAGTTATTTCTGAATGAGTCTGTATATGTATTACAATTCATGATGAAATGAGGTTTTATTAATTTTGGCAAAGGGGAATGATGAGTAGGCATTTACTCATTTAGATGTGAAAGGGAGCAGAATTTGCCACTCCAAAATATGTATCTTTGGCATATGCTTATTATCATTTTAAGAAACTGCAGACACAGGAGACTCTCTGAAAACTGAGTAGAAGTTACCCTTTTGTAAGAGACATGTGCATTTAGAAGGGGAACTCTTCATTTGTAAGGTGTCTCCCTCTCTGGACCAGGAACAGGATGATGACAAAATCTCTAGAAACTCTTATCAATGGAGAAAGCAGGACTTAAATCTACATAATAGCCTGACCCTTGTTTAATGTGCTTTTCCTAATCACCTCCCAGAACTGTCCCCAACCTCATCTTTTGTCTTTAGTGGGAGATGGTATTTAAGGAGGTAGCTTGGGCCATTTCAAAGAGTTACTCAGTTTTTCTGGGTCTCTCCCATGTATACAGGAGGTATATATGTTATTAAGCTTCTGTTTATTTTTCTCCTGTTAATCTGTATATTTTGTGGGGCGGGGCAGGAATGTTTCAGCCGGGAACCTAGAAGGATAGAGGAAAAATTACTTTTCCTCCCCACAGTTGTTAAAATATATTTTGAAGTTACAATAATAAGATCAGAATGGGAAATAACTTTTTAAAAAGTACATCTGTTTTATTAATTATGTCACAGCTTGTTATCATTTGTCATAGAGCTTATCAAAGAACTCTAAATACTACAATAACTGAAACTAGTCTTTTTTTTGTAGGCAATATGGTTATTTCATTACTTTTGCTAGGACCCTTGCTTCTATATTTTATTTCTGCATTTTTTGTTGATGTTAAAAAAAGAGACGGCAGGCTCAAACTGGACTCATTTGTGCTAAGCCCCACATCAGCAAACCAAGACTTAATACATAATTTAGTTGTAGTTTCCACCTCTCCTAGGAATGTAACCTTTAACTAGTCAGTTTGGAATTACCTGGTTAAGACTAGTGAGGTAATCTGCCTGATAGACCCCAGCCCTTCTGCAAAGGAAGGTGTCTTTGCCTGAAATAATCTACTATTTGCTAAACACTTTTTTCCCTGCACCCTTTTGCCTATAAAAGCCTTTCCTTTTGTACAGCTCCTGAGAGCTTTTTTCTACATGCTAAATGGGATGCTGTCTGATTCTTGAATTGTTGAATAAAGCCAATTAGATCTTCAAATTTACTTAGTTGAATTTTGTTTTTTAACAATGTTTAATTCCTCTCTAGACCCTTATAATCTTGAATTTAAATTCTTGTTTTATTCCAAAGGTGACATACTTACATACTTAGAGAGAGAGAGAGAGAGAGAGAGAGAGAGAGAGAGAGAGTGTGTTGGAGATTTTCTATCAGAAATAGTACCGAAAATGCAGTCCTCTTTTACCTTGGCTTTCAGTATCCACAAATATCAAAGTAATGCCCTTGGGAAAAGAATTCTGTTATATATAATTTCTGCATGAGTAAAAACCATAGCTGCTTGCCAGTTATGTGCTCTGGGCCTCTTTATTTGCCATACTCTAACATCCTAGGATCACCTGTTGTTGTTTTGTTGTTGTTGTTGTTTTTTACCAGTTTAACATCATATACCATGTTGTATAAATGCCTAGATTTAGTTTTACAGACCCTGGTTGACAATATTTCTATTTGACCGGATAACCCAGCTTTCTTGTTTCCTCCTCTGCAAGTCTGACCCAGCAGTACTTGCTTCTTGACCCAGAAAAATTTTATAAATGGGTTCTTCATGCCTGAAAAGTTCTTTGAATTTTTAGAATAAAAGATGCCCTCTAAATACCAACTTTTACATTATCAATTGCTTGCTACAGTGTGCTTTGTGTATATCCTGTCCAACTTAATTTTCTCACTAAAAGTCTTTGCCATCTTGCCTGCTGAGACTTCCTTTTCACTACTTTGTGTTGGCTTCTCTCCTCTCTCTGCCATGCTGTGATAAAATCACTATGGCTAAAGCTAAAGTTAAACCTTTTAAAAACCTAATTAAATATTGTTTCTTTTCCTATCTATGATGAAATATCACTGAGCAGAAATCTAAAGAGCATCATGGGGAAATAAAACATAGATAACTCTCCAAAATGTAAGGCTACACATTAGTAAGAGGAAACAACTCCTTGAATCATGTCACCATGCTGGAGCACTTTTATGAGGCTTACGTGTAAAGTGGTACTTTTATAGCCACTGGTCAGAACTGTAATTGAAATAGCTGTTATTGCTAGTATTGCTATTACTGCTGGCATCTCAAAAATGAGAATCACTTTTTATCTCTTTACCATAAACACATATCATAGCAAAAATGGATTTATTCATAAATTCTACAGATTGAGAAAGACCTCAAGCTAAAAACAGGTCAGCTTTAGCTTCATACACCATGAGTCCTGAGCATTTCATAAAAAAAGAGTTTTCTAGAAGTTTACACTATTTTGGTGAATTATGAACTCCTTGAACTACTTACTGTTGGGTCTATAATTTTTCAGGAGGGTGGAACATCACCAAGAAAATGACTAAGAAGACTTTTAATGCATTGCCATATAGTTGCTAAAGTTCAAGTGGTAAACAAATAAAAGATAGAAATGTCATTCTGGTTTCTAAATATGCCATAATTTCTTTATGAGATTCCTCTTATTGGGAAACTTCCTCCCTTAGAATTCTTTGACATATAATTTGTTGACTGTTTATAAAACATAGAAATGTGAAGATGCATTAGATGTTGTTTACAAAATATCCATGGAACAAACTAGAAAAAACTCCATTTTGAACTCCTAGCTGTTGAATATCGTCTGATTTTGGTACACTATTAGGGGGCTTGCTTTAATGTTTCTATTTCTATGAAAAAGTGAACATGAGACTACTCTTGACTTTGTGTGGTAGATTAGATTATTGTTTATCACATAATTATCCTCTCCCTCTCCATCTTCATGGGAAGGTTGAATTCACCCTGTCCCATTGTTATTGGCCTTAGCCATGTGACTTACTTTGGCCAATGGGATGCTGGTGAGTGTGATGTGAGTAGAGGCTTGAGATGTACCAGTGCAGTTGGGCTTGCCCTATAGGCCTCTGCCATGAAATATACATGTTCCAGCTGGCTCTGTGGTCCATGGAGGATACTACTCATGTGAAACAAACTTGAACCCAATCTTCAGCTTAGAATTAAGCCTCAGCCCAGTCAGTTGAACTCACAGCTGATCACATAGATGTATGGGCAAGAATCAAATGCCTATTATTATACTTCATGAGTTGGGAGTAATTGGTTATACCAGCAAAACTAACTGAAACACTTGGCATTAGTGATTTTAATGTTTACAATTTCAACTCTCCTCCTACGTGTCCATGAAATTGAGAAAGTTAAATTTTGCTACAGCATAAAATTAAGTTTTGAGCACTAATCTAGTGAGTGGGGCCAGCACTTCTTTTCAGTGTAATTTTGTTTCCTATTTATTGCATACACATTTTATAAGGGAAATGGTATTCTAAGGTGGTATTTGAGAATTAAGAGTTTAGGACTTGGGCAGCTGAGTGATTCAGTTTGTTATAACTCATGCTCTGAACAACAAGGTTGCCTGTTCAATTTCGACATGGGATGGTGGGCTGGGCCCCCCCACAACTGGATTGAAAGCAGTGACTGAACTTGGAGCTGAGCTGCACCCTCCATCCACAACTAGACTGAAGGACAACAACTTGACTTGGAGCTGATGGGACCTGGCAAAACACAGTTACCCAATTTTAAAAGAAATTTTTTTTTTAAAGTTTGGGACTTAATTTTTGTGAATAGCTAAGGTTTACCATACATTTTTAAACAATTATTTATTTTTAGTTATAGTTGACAGTGAATATTATTTTCAGGGGCATGGCATAGTGGTTAGACATTTATATAATTTATGCAGTGATCCCCCTGACTAGCTTAGTACCCACCTGGCACTATACATGGTTGCAACATAATTCACTAGTATTCTTTATGCTGTATTTTACACAACATGCTGTGACTACTTTGTAACTACCAATTTGTGTATTTAACTTTAGGGTGGAGAATCTGCAATTTACATTACTTAGCTGTATACATTCCATTTGTCACAGCAGACTAGAAGGACTTATTGTCGAATTTTTCTTTATTAATTTAAATGATGAGGTGTGCATTTGTCAAGCCAAGGGGGAATGTGGAGTGCTTCCAAGACTCGGTCATATACCAAAGAGGAACCTAAAGTTCTTGAAGTAGATGGATCTGAAGGTTAGAAGAATGAGACCAGAGCATCTCTGAGATTTTTTTAGGTTAATTTCTCCTCAAAAGCTAAATAGCTTTTCTTGTTTTTCTTTGAGAAGGCATGGAGGTAATATAGAAGACATTATTGGTGCAAATGCTCATAGCAGAAACTTATTAACACACCTTGTGTTAGCTTTCCTCTTTTGCTATCTCTTTTCTACTCTCTCACAGTGATTTCTGGGATCACTTCTAAAATCAATTACTTGCACCCAAATCCTTATCTTAGTGTCTGCTTTTTGGGGTAACACAAAATTCTAGACTGTACTCTAATATGATTTTTGTTCTGATTGGTACAGGAATTCCATGGACAGAGAAGAAAGCAGTTTTTGTTTTATTATTGGGATGTATTGTAAAAATTTTTAAAAGACCGAATACAAGAATCCCAGTAAATTTTAAGAAAGACTAGAGTCATATTTTAATATAAAATATTACAGAAATATCAGAAATAAGCAGTCCTCGATTAATTATTCAACCATTGTTTGTTGTTTACTACTTTGTTGAGTTTATATTTCCAGTACCCATTATATAATAGGAAAAGATTCTAGAATCAATGAATGAAAGACTAAATAGAACATAGGTCATTCCCTCCAGGAGCTTATAGTGTAGTTATAAAGCCAGACATGTTAACACGCACAGCAGTGTGATACATGCAGTAACAGATAATTGCTTAGCTGCTATAAGAATTGGGGAAGGTGTAACTAACACAGTCTCCCCAAAGGAGATGATGGGTAAACTGAGTCTGGGAAGAGTTGGCTTGACAGACTGGTAGATGGGAAAAGAAGTTCCAGACAGGGAGAAGGGAATGGTCAAAGGCATAGAGTTGTAATATTTTGGAAATAGCAAATTTGGGGCTGTGACTGAAGTATAGGTGCATATGGTATAGTATAAAGAAGAAAGGAAAACCCAGGCAACCAGAACCCTTGCCTTGAGCCATATGCTTAGAGTGCTCCTGTGGCTATACCCTCTCTATGAGGTGAGAAGTCCATGGAACTAATGGGATAAGCCACCCAGTTTGAAAGTTCCCTTTGAAACAATGCTACAGGTACCTGAGATTTTGGAATTTTATTCCCAAATACTTCAACCCACTTTCAGGGTCTACACAATTTTCTTCCCAAAGTCTGTCTAACTGGAAGAGGATTATGACACTGGTATTTGTACCCTTGGGTCTGAGAGGCATCTGTTTGGAGGAGAGGGATGGAGCTTAGCCATACAGGTTGGGGTGTCCATAGATTTGTTAAGAGGCCCCTCATGGTATGGGAAAGAATCAGGTAGAAAAACAAGGGAAGTGTAGATATAGTTGAAGGACTCCATTTTTATTCTTGCCCTGAGTTCTGCTAAAGTTAGCAGTGGGCTTACATGAAAGCCTCGCTTTTAGTTGTGATTCAGGAGAAAGGCTTGTTTCTTGAAAGGGGATAAGAATAGGAAAGGGGTTTCTGGGAGAGTGGTAAATGTTCAGAAAAGCTTCCATAAAATGAAAGCAAGACACAAATGGTTGAAATGATAAGTATTATGTATATTTTACCATAATAACATTTTTTTAAAAACATGAAAGCAAGAGCAGATATAGAAGGATTGCTGTGAGCCACTTAGAGGCCACCTGCAGTTGGAGACCATGACTCTTTCATGAAATCTATCTGTGCAGTTGTCTTTTTTTCTCATTCTCTCAGCAGGCTGGCTATAGAAAGAGAGAAGGTGGCTGCTAGTTCTCATGAGAGGGTGAGTGATGTCGGGCTATACCAATGAGGGATAGCAGATTAAATGAGTTGGAAGTGCTGGCAAGAAAGTGTTTGAAATGATTCTTCATGGAGTTTAAGTTTTATAGGGAAATATGTGGAACTGAAAGGGTATGATGACCTAAGAGAAAAAGGAAGAATGAAAGAAATATTGTAGGTAGTCTGGCTAAATCAAATAGCAAGTACAGTGGAAGAATAGATATTGTTTCAGCCAGTGGGAACTTGGAGTCTGGTATTGAAGGGGAGCAGAATTTGACACCTCAAAATATGGCTCTTTGGCATAAGGATTATTTTGAGCTGATTATTTTTAAGAAACTGCAGGTAGAGGAAAAGCTGTGAAAACCCAAAAGTTCTACTGTAAGAGCCATTTACATGTATAAGAGAAATCTCCATTTGTAAGGGTGTCTCCCTCTCTACCAGGAAAAGAAGGATGATTAAACCTCTAGAAACTCTCATCAATGGAAGAGGCAGGGACTTCAAATCTGCACAACAACCATAACCTTGTTTACTGTACTTTGCCGAGTAACTTCCCAAGACTGGCTCTCCCGAAGCCATCCCTCTGTCTCTCTCTTTCTCTCTCTCCCCCACTTCTTCTCCCTCCCTCCCTCCCTCCTTCCTTTATCTGGAGATGGTATTTAGGGTGGTGGCTTTAGCCATTTTAGCTGCTCAATTTTCCTGGTCTCCCCCATTGTACAGGAGGTATACATGCTATTAAATTTCTGTTTATTTTTCTCCTGTTCATCTGTCTTTTCCTCCAGGGGGGTTTCAGCCAAAAACCTAGAAGATTGGAGTTTGGAAATTTCTTCTTCCTCCCTCACAGTATAGTTCAAGTGGAAAATTTCCTGGAGAAGTGAAAGTCTGGGGTATGGTCTTTGGAAAGAGTAGCTGAAGTAGAATGAGGTTGAAAAAATAGTGGATATTTGTGGGTATCAACTGCATGAGACATCATCAAGAATGTTGAGTTTGCCCAGCACAAGAGCAGGGCTTAGGTTTGAAAGGAGGACTTTAAGTTTTCATTGAATGTGAGGGAGCTGCTTGAGATGCAAATATGACTGCAAGGAAGAGATATAGAGGGCAGTAGAGCCAGGTGATGCAATCTTGAAAGCATTACAATTTCTATAGGAGGATGAGCAGAGCAATGGTTTTCAACAGCAATAGGAAGCCAGAAAAATCTGCTGGATATACAAAGATTATTATAACATAGCTCCTGCCCTCAAGTAGCTTTCAGGAAAGTGGAGAGGCAGAAGCATAACAAAATTTATTATGATGAAGCAAATGATTATAGAATTATACATTGCATGCTATAAATAGTATAAAGTCAAAGTATTCCTTTCATATAATGCTTTCAAGGGCTTCCTGAAGGAAATCTGTAATAGGAATATGGTAACATGAACTACTTTCACTTGAGACAGCTCCAAGATAGATGGTGATATCTTGAAGAAACCAATATTTTAGTTGACTGAAACGACAATTAAGTCTTGGTTTGCTGTCCTGGGGACAAGTGTGTCCACTTTGGGCCTGTTGTTCCTTTTTTCCCCCGACAAGTGTTTGCGGATTTGCATAGTATAACATCTCCTATTATGGCTTATTTTCAGCTACCCACATAACACTAGGGAATATAGAGTTGGCAGGAGATGCATGCAGCTGGCTCTAGCAGGCCCATATGAACCAGCTCCAGCACACCATTGAATCAAAGATCCAGAAATAAAAGTTTTAGAAGATTTTCAGTAAAAGAAAGAGTTGGTTAGGGATGGGGAGATGGGGAGTGGTGAAACTAAATAACGTTAAGTGACTAAAAGCATTTCCTTTGGAGGCAGCTACCAAAGTGTCAGTGATAAGAGGCTTGGGATACCAGGCAGGTGCAGCTTAATATACCTAAGTCTTTCCTCAGGATTGCTAACAAAATAGTTGTGAAATTTCATTTAGGGGTCTCTCAAGAAGGTTTTCCCTAGGGTAAGTAGTAGATTATATTTCTTTTTCTTCTTTCTTTTAGCTGAGCCATCCTGCCACCGGTTGGCAGCTCAGCTCGGGCTGGGCATCGAACTGCTGTTGCTCAGAGCTCAGCTCGCACTCTTGAGTGAGCTCTTAACCAACTGAGCCACTTGGCTGGCCCCTGAGATTACATTTCAAAAGCATGAACAGCAATATGGAGACTCCCAAGGAATGAAGGGCTGGGTTTATTGACCATCAGCAGGCAACCTGATACTGTTATACACAAATGCTGCAGGCTGTGGGGGCTGTTGAGGGCTGAAATTGAACCCAGAGCCACAGCCTTGCTCCAGTGCAGCAACATTTGACCAACAGGGCACCTTTTACTAATTCACGAAAAGGCATCAGATATGGAAGCTGCAGCTCTGAGTACACTCCCCTCCCCAGGAATATTTCTACTTTTAAGGAGACATCTGGGCACAATGATGAAAAGAAATGATTGAACATTGATGGAAATTCAGGCATTGAGGCAGGATGGTGAATAAGATGTTGTTAGTCCAGGTAGCCTACCATAGTCTCTTAAATGATGTACAATGTTTATTTGGATGGTTGACTCTGCTAATTGACTTCCTTAAATCTGGTAAAGCTAACCAACTCCAAACCCAAATTCAGTCTTCTTTTTTGTTTACTCACACAAATGAGTAATTTTTCCAAATACAGGGCAAAATAGAATTACAAAGGTTTTCCCCAAATTCTTTCTATTTAACATATAATCTGTGTGATGCAATCAGTGTATCTAAGATCCATCCATTGCAATGTGAAAATCCAGATCTCATAGAATTCTGTTTGTTGACAGTTTAGAATTGGATGGTTCTGTCTTGTGAGTCTGCTGACATCTCTTAGATTGATCTTTGCTGAGAGAGTTTAATCCACGTTGCCTTGCTGGATGCTTGATCCTTAGGATGTGCCAAATTAAATTTGATGTTTTCTTGGCTGGATTATTGAATGTTGTTTTCCTGTGTGCCTTGAGATGTTTTGTTTCTGTAGCAATAAAGTGAAACTCAGTTATCACCCTTGTGGCATCAGTGCTTCAGGACTTCCAAAGTACATAATGATAATTATGGACTTCTAAACTGGTTCAGTTAGGTTAAGTTTGAAGTAAACCCTCTTTCTCTAAACCAACACAAAGAAATGCTTGTTTTTTTTCCTAATAGCAGTTGTTGACCAGGGGTCTAGTGCTTGAGGAAAGCCTGGTATGCATGTGGTCCAGGCAGATTCAAAGATAAGATAGTCTTTAAAGTGGAATAATTAAGCTATCGATTCACTTTGTGCTTGTATTTTAAGACAACAAATTGCCTAGTTATTTAATAAGGTTAATAGCTTGGGTTTTAAAAACCAGGAAAAATGTTTTCTGCTCATACAAGTAGAAAAAATATTAGTATTAAATATTTAATATCTAAAATTGGACATTATGGAACAGTGCCAGTGTAAACCAGAGGCTTCAAAGATGAGTTTGGCAGGATTTATTTATAATATTGATTAGAAATACAGTCTTCATTTACAATGAAAATTCCATTATTATGGAAAAGTCTAAAATACATGGCCACTTAAGTATTTACATACTGCTGCCAACGGTGGTTGTAGTTTTAAAATTAGTGTGAAAAGTATAATATGAAATTGTTGAGAAGGAAAAAAAATTCTTTCTATCCTTCTATGTTCTTTAGCTGGTTAACAACCAAATTAGCATATGACAGATTAACAGGAGAAAAACAAATTTAATAATGTATGTTCAGAGGCATCAAAGAATATGAGACCCCAGGACAAGTCGGGCAATTGAGGCCTTTGTGTAATTCTGAGCTAAAGCATGGATAGGTGTTATGACTTCAAAGGGGAGGGACACAATTTCCAAGAAGAAGGGAGGAGCAAATATATGGTAAACAAACGTTTGTCATGCCATGCAGAGACTAAGGGACAAAGAGGGAACTGTGAACAAGCAGGCCCTGCCAAGTCCCCGCTGCCCCAGCCTACCACATCTAGCCCATATTTTTTGTAGTTGTCACTGATAATAGGTCTCTTCCTGGACAAGGCCCTCTAAGTAATTTTTTTTAGACAGTTAAGGGAGAGAGTCATCAGCTTCTTAAAAATAACCAGCTTAAAATAATCTTCATGCCACAGAGACACATTTTGGGGTGGCAAATTTTGCTCCCCTACAAAATTATAAAGTAATTAACTCAAAGTATTGGCAGATATAAATCACCGTAATACCTTTAATTAACCACGTCAAGAAAATGATGGTAAGTTTCCTGGTGGTGGGATTTGAAAGGTAAGAGAGACATTGGTGGGTTGCAAGAAGATTTGGAAAGCACAATGAAAATTTATGGATGGCCCTACAGTTCAGTTATTTGTGTATCTGGCTGAAGACTGTGTCTCTGCTATAGGGACAGTTATACTTTTTTGACCAATTAAGAGCTTCTGGGGAAATACACATAGAAGAGGAAGGAAATACCTACAAAGCAGCAGATTAACTAGATCAACCCTTGTGATCTATGGAATGGCTTCTGTGGCAGCCAAATTGCAGTCCTGCATCACTTAATGATGGGGATTTGTTCTGAGAAATGTGTCCTTAGGCAGTTTAGTCATTGTGCGAACATTACAGAGAGCATTTACACAAACCTAAATGGTATAGCCTACTGCATACCTAGGCTGTATGGTATAGCCTATTGCTCTGGAGGGAAGGAAAGATACTTTTTCCTTTATGCTTCTGGGTTCATGGCTGAGATATCCCTGTAATAAAAGACAGATTAACAGGAGAAAGACAAAGAAAAGTTTAATAGTATGTACACCTCCTGTACAATGGAAGAGATCCAGGAAAACTGAGTAACTCACTAAAATAGCTAAAGCCACCCCCTTAAACACTATCTCCAGCTGAAGACAAAAGAAGATGTTGGGGATGGGGAGAAAGTTATTGGAGGTGATCAGGAAAAGCACAGTAAACAAGGGTAAGATTGTTACGCAAATTTAAGTCTTGTCTTCTGCATTGATAAAAATTTCTAGAGTTAAGGTCATCCCCCTCTTCTTGGTACAGAGAGGGAGACACCCTTACCAATGGAGACTTCCCTTATAAATGTAAATTAAATGTCTTTTAGGAAGAGTAACTTCTACTTGGTTTTCAAAGTGTGTCCCATGACTGCTGTTTATTAAAATTAACAAGCCTAAAATAATCCTTATGCCAGAGTCATATTTTGGGGTGACAAAATCTGTTCCCCTACAGTTTCTAGGCTACAAACTGGTACCGTATGTTACTCTATTGAATACCGTAGGCAATTGTAACACGATGGTTAAGTATTTGTGTAATGCTTTGTGTTACAACATTGGGATTGGTACTGCAAACTCAAGGGGTCTGCTGGCCTGCATGCATCGAAGCCAAAAGGAAACACAAGCAGGAGATTGCAGCAAAGAAAGTGAAGGTTTATTTAAGGAGTTGGCACCAAGCTCAGAGACACAGGTGAGCTTGTGCTCTCAAAAACCTGGTTTCCCGATGGCCTCTAGTATCTAGTTTATATAAGGGAAAAATCATTCATTGTGGTTGCTATGGGAGTTGGGATCGTGGGCTCTACTGATTCGTCGGGGCTAAGGCAGGGAGCAATTGATCATGGCTTCAGGTCCTGGTGTCAGTCATGACTATTTGGTCTGGTGCCCAAGGGATGCAGTCTGTGGGACCACTCTGTGGTTGCTCTGGTTTCCAAGGGATGTGGTACATGGGCCATTCTGCTTTCATGAGTCTGGAGCTGAAACATAATTGAGGCCAAGTTATTATCTGTGTTTCACTAAAACTTTATTCTAGTTTGAGGTTTGGTTATTGTATCTTGGTCATGATTGATAGACCTGAAGCTCTATTCTTAAATGAGTTTGGTGTTGACCAGAACCTAATGCTGTAAGGGCTTAATGATTAAAAAGAGCAGACATATAGAAATGTACAGCTAGTGGAATGCAGATGAGCTCTATCAGGATAAACAAAGTTAGTTTGGATTAAAGCACAATGTATGCTAAAGAAATGAAGTTCATGTACGGTTACAGGATGACTACACCATCACAAGGTGATAGGAATTTTTCAGCTCCATTATAATCTTATGGGACACCCATTTTATATGCAGCCTGTCATTGAACAAAATGTTGTTATGTGGCACCATGACTGTGCTCTCAAATCCAGCTGACTGCTTTAAGAACTAAATCACGTTGATTATATGGACTGGCATTGATATGATTTAGTGCTATAAATGCTTTGTGTATAAATGTCAGACATGGTCAACTAGTCATACACTCTTCTCAAATCCTTTCTTCAGGCTTTGCAGGATTTCAAATAAAATCTATACTCTCTTTCCCTAAAAGTCTGATTTTCTAATGAGCCTTTTTTTTTAATGTATCTCTTACTTGATGACACTGGTCTTGTTTATGAAACAGCAATACCTAAACACGGGGAAAACACCTTCCTCTGTATTCACCCCAGACCGCTTCCCTACCATAACAAAAATCTGGTCAACTCTAAGAAGCTCTGAGAAAACAAGAAAATAGTTGTTTAGTTTTCCTTAAAGGAACTCGAAAAGCAAACCATACTTATACCTTGGATCCATAGGTAACTCTCATCTGTTAATATAGCTTATGAATTAAAAAAGAAGTGCTAGAAGCTTTTTACTATATAACTACTCCTTCAAGACCTTTTAAATTCTAGAACTTTACTACTGTTTAGACAGGGTGATGTGATCCAGTGAAACATTGGCTGGGGGTAAAATATGGAATTTTATGTGTATAATAAAACTTGCATTGTGTAGGTTGATGGATGTTTTTCATTTCTAAGAAAGGCAATTTCCTGTTGGATGGGGAAAACAGACCATCAGTGAGTAATAAATAATGAAATAAAACCCCATCAGCTTATGATAGTTCATCTGACTGTTGATCATGCTTTAGCCTAGTGATGGGGAGAATACCTTCAACTCAAACCTTCTTTTCCTGCTTAACTGAAAATGGATAAATATACTAACTCCTAGGAAAATATGGCCAAGTTGGCATTTTTATTTCTATTTTAGTTTTCTAGGTATATATGCAGTGTAGTCTTCTTTTTCTTTCTCCTTACCACATCTGTCCTAATAGCATTACATTTTAAAGTTTAATGTCTCCTTTCAATTACTGTTACTGCAAAATTTGTCATCTGTGAAAACTTCCACAGAGGTTGGTCTCTTCAGAAGCAGAGACTTTTCTTAACTGGTCTACCAAGATTTTTTGTGATTAGGGGATTTGTCTAAAAACAGAGGTTTTTATATTTTTTACCTTACACACTTTCTAAGCAGTGTGGATTTTGCCTCAACACATTTTTCCCCTACCTGTGGGTTTTCTTAGAGGTAAGCCAGTGCAAAGTATGGACGTCCCAGGAGGACGCCAGGGCCTCAGAGTCAGTGTGAGCCACTTTTGCTATTTACATTATAAAATGACATGATTAAAAGCCAGTTCTAGAGAAAAATGCTTGCCTGATTGTGTTGCAGTTCTGCCATTACCTTGCAGAAAAAGAGCACAGCTGGAGTGAGCTTTGATGCCTTAAGGCCCTGATTTTTTGATAGATTAGAAAGAATCTGTCCAGCAGGTTTTATTGATAAATTTACTTTTCTCCATGTATAAGTAGCACAGTGGACAGCTGATTTTTATCAAGTAGAGCAGCACTGAAAAAGTGACTCAAAGGGCATGTTGTAGAGAGAGTAGGGTAATCATAAGTCAAGGCAAGTATACGTATTGATGTTGCCATGGTACCCCTTTGGAAATAGTTAATATCTGAGATGTTCAATGGTGGAAAATAGATGAGTAAGATTTAATAGCTATCATTTCCATCTCACCAGGCTTGGGAGCATTCACTATAACTACAATAGAGCAATAAAATGAGATTTAAAAGTATCCTACATGCATTATGTATATAACTTTTGTATTTTAACATGTCACCTTGAGGTTGGTGACTTCTTAGACCTAACCCCATCCTCATTCTTCTCCAAGTTGTCATTCAATTTCATGATTTTCTTTACTTTCATGTTCTCAATAAGTTAGAAACTCTTTTGAGCACAGGAACCAGGTTCTTTCCTGTTCCTCTCTACCACATGACACAATGCTTTGTACATGTTAGGTATTCAATACAGATTTTTAAAAGAACATATAAGGTGAGACTGCATTTACAATGTTATGAAATTATACAGGGGATAAACTTTTATATTGAGTGAAACCTGCATTTGGTGAATGACTGAAAGTGTTACATTTGTTTATTAAATATAGATGTTTGTTGTCTTTACAGTTTTGGCCTTTTGCTCTTCTATTTCTATTTTGTCTCCTGTAGAGCTCATCATCTCCCATAACTTTCATCAATCATCTCCATATTAATGACTCTAACTGGGGTTTAAGTCTTGTCTTCTTCTTTAATTTCTACTTGGCATTTCTTGCTGCTCAAACTCAATCATGTGCAGAGTTCTCACCAGAATAAACTGTCTCCTCCTAAATTCTGTGTTGGCCAATAATTGTACCATTCATCAGTTTGGAAATTCTTTTTTTTTTTTTTTAGATGAGCCATCCTGCCACCTGTTGGCAGCTTAGCGGCAGCTCAGCTTGGGCTGGGCATTGAACTGCTGTTGCTCAGAGCTCAGCTCACACTCTTGAGTGAGCTCTTAAGTAACTGAGCCACTCGGCCGGCCCTTGGAAATTCTTTATTTTTGTTCCTCACTCCCACCTCTATGACTTAATCTCATTACATGTTGTGCATTTATCTCTTAGATTAATTTCTTTTCTATTCCTGTTGTCAACTACTCTGTCTAAACATGATCTCAAGCCATGCTCACTTTGCAGCATCCTAATTAGTCTTTTTGACTACTGGCTTTCTTCTCTAGATTAGGGGTTGACAAACCTTTTCCGCAAAGGACTAGATAGCCCACAGACAGATTAAAATATTGCAAATGTATTCTCCTCTCCTTCTGGCTCCAGGGAGGAAACCAGGACTCAGGCCTCTTGCTCCTGACTACACTGCTCTGGGGAGGAAGGGGGGCAAAGGCTAATAAAAAAAAATCACAAAATTTCAACTACTCTGAATGAGTCTTTTTCTTGATTAGGTGTTTGGTTGCTGTAGATCTTGGATTAGTTTTGAGAGTTCTTATAAAGTTATTTTAGTCAGTCTACAGTTATTGAAAAAATGTTTCCATGGAGAAATGAGGGCCTGGGGCTTCCTAGTCTGCCATCTCACTGAATATGTCACTTTCAGAGTATGAGTTTTAAAACAGGGGAGAGCAAATATGAATAAAGAAACAGAGTTTCATTTGGAAAGTTTATGCTTAGGCTCAAAGGCTTAGTGAGCTTCTTTTGTGAGATGTGCTAGTAACAGTCATGGGCATCTTTGCCTGGAATAGGAGCGAGGCCCAGATACCCATTTGAGTATATCTGACAGCTAGGTGGGATGGGTATGAAGGAGACCATTTACAATGGGGAATGAGATGATTTTGGAGGGATAATTCATCCAGGGCTCCAGATTATAAAATCCAGAAGGTATTGGAAGTGGCATGTATCCAGTGGGAAGTGGTGTGATCATGGTGATAGAGGAGAACAGGTACCTTTGCATAGCTTTGTCAGCAGGGAGCCTCAGCAGTTACCACTGAAGGGGGCAGGTTCAAGAGATTAAAGAAATAGTGTCAAGTGTGAGCTGACAGAACTTGTTCATGAGTACATGTGAGACACACCTTGGCGACTTCTAGAAATAATTGGTTGAGTAGCATGTATGGGGGATACTTATATGAAGCTAGAAATGCTAGAGGGATGGGGAGATCCAGAGAAACTTGGTTCTCTAATGTTAATGGGATTCTCTAGACTGATGAGGTCTGAGGATACTGCCGTAGTAATACAATTAATTTAAAAATAAAGGTCCTATGAAAATATTTTTTAAAACCATTTTCTACTGCATACTGTGGGGGATAATCCAAGAATCAGTATATACCTTCTGTGACACATTGACTCATTTAGAGTTTCCTTGATAGCGTGGAATTTCTGTGAGGCTCGTGCTTTGTTCTGGTCTACCTTTAGCCAATCTTGAGCAGTAATGATGCTTAGCAGTAAGAGCTCCAGTGCTGTTTTTATGCTTGGTGAGGAAGCAACTCTAGCTATCATTCCATTTCATTTGCACAGTGGAGATTACAGGGTCCTCTAAATAGATTTTATGAAGACTATTGATATCATTTCAGTACTGCCAGAGAATTCAAGTGGGGACTCAACTTGAAATGGCTAAAGCCAATCGCTTGTAGGTGATCAAATTATATCCTGAAATATGGCTCTGAAAAATGAAAAGTAGTGGAAAACTGCTTGCTAGAAAATGAGTGTTCTGAATCTTGATCAACTTACATTTTATAAAATCTCCCATTTTTTCTAATATAGGCAGGTACATTAAATTTAATTTGCCAAGTGATAGAATCTTGACAAGTTTACCAAGGAATACTCTATAGATAAAATTAAAAATAGGAAGGAAAAATATTTCTTTATTTCACCATGCACACTTTTCTGACTGCAGAAAAATCAGAAAGATAGCACTCTATTCCCTTGAAAATAAACTTTTTTTGTCCCTTAGAAGAAATTTATTTATTTATAGTTTTAAAAATAAAATTATATTCATAATTTATCCTCTTTGTGTCCCTCACCACCCTACTTTCTTTTTCTGATCTTTTCTTTTTCATATAATATCACTATTCACCTAGACATTAATGCCTGGGAATGATTTTTGTTTCCCCTCTTTCCTTCCTTTGTCCCTATATCAAACAAGCCACCAGGTCCTGTCATTTATGTCTCCTAAAATTGTCTTGATTTTTTTCTCTCCTCTGCAGCCTGTTGGAGGCTATCAGGATTCCCAATCCTCATAGTTCCTCATGTGAACTCACTTCTGCATAACTGAGTTTCCACATTCCACTCTAATCACCTCTACCATCCAATCCATCTTTACTCTGCCATCAGAGTCATTGTTCTCAAATATAATTCTGTTCTATCCATCTCCTGTTTAATAGTGCCTGTTTGCTTTCTATTCAGTGCCCTCAGTTCAAGCTATTGCCCTGTGGTAGATTAAAGATGGCCCCTCCCATTGAGAAATGGGGTCTTTGTTAACTCATTGAATATGGATGGATTCTGTGACTGTTTTGACTACAAGAAAAAAAAAGGCTCAAATAATGCTTAGTGGTTTCTGAGCCCAGGAGTTAAGAGACTAGCTGTTAAGTATTTCATGTTTCTTGGACCACTCTCTCTTGGGACGCTCCCTCTTGTAACCCAGCTGCCATCCCTTGTGAAGTCCAAGCCATGTAAAGAGGTCAAATGTAGATGCTCCCATAGACAGCTCCAGCTGTCAGCATCAATTTCCAGCCATGAGAGTGAGCCATCTTGAACCTCCAGCCCAAGTGAATGAGCTTTCAGATAGACTGCAGCCCCTGTCAGCTAACATTTGACTACAAAAGTATAGACCTCAAAAAAGAACTACAGAGTAAGCCAAGTCAACCTAGAGAAACAGGAGAGATATTAATAACTGTTGTTTTAAACCATTGCTTTGAAATAGCTTGTAGATAACTAGAAGAGCTTGACTTAAAATGTGCTTTGTAATCCTGTTTTGATCTGCTCTTCTGGATTCATGTCCCACAATTATCCTACAAGCTTATTATATTTTAGATAGTGTCTATATACTTGGCAAGTTCTTTTGTGACTCGATATGTTTGCATGTGCTATGCCTTTGCTGAGGATACACTTCTATTCCTTGTCTACCAAGAAAATTCTTATTTCCTTCATGACTTAGCTTTTGTCACCTCTTTTGTGAGGACATCTTGATCATCTTCTGGGTAGAATTGGCTTCCATTTCGTGGGGTTCCTACTGTAGCCTGGATCACAGATCTTATTACACTCCATCATAATTCATAATTATATGATTTCTTTCCACACTTCCTCCTGAAGGATAGTGATCATCTCTTATTTAACTATTCCTGGTACTTAGCAGAGCTCGGGTATAGAGTGGACTGTGCACCTGTTTCTGTGACTCTGTCCATGAGCTGATGTGTGTATATGTGTGTAAAGGGGTAAGGTAAATTTGTGGGCCAGGGGCAGGAAAACTAGAAGTAGAATACAATAAATAGTCTTAGGTTTTTCCTTTTTTCTGTTTATTTTTTATTTTTTGGTAAAATATGATCCAATGATTTGATGTCTGATGCCAGAAATTTCTCAGGGTAGTTCTAACTAGTAGACCCTTAAGTTACATTTCAGGCAAGGTAAATATTACATAAACTTGTTCATAAATTTCAGAAACTACTTTTGGACTATGAGTATCACTATTCAGTGATAAATATATATGCTTTAGTATACTATCAAATCAACTCATTAAACTCTTAGTCTTATGATTACATTTATGAAATCACCTCTGATATATTAAATATCTTTACTTTGAGAATATACTTATCCTAGTTACAATAGGATAGGTAATGCTACAATAACAACAATAACCAAAACAATTTCTCTACATTTCAGTGACTAATTTGTTATTCTCAACAATTCTGTGGCAGTTATAGAGATTCTCCAGGGAAGTTTCCTTCCAAGCAGTGAGTGACTCAGAAAGTCAGTCAGCTACCATCTTGTGATTCCACCTTCACGACACATGGCTCCACATTTGCTAGGGACAGGCACAAGAGAGGAAGGGTGATGTAAGACTGTCTCACTGGCTCAGGGTGAAAATGGAACAAGTCTCTTCCTCTCCTTTCCACTCATAGTCCATTTGCCAGAATTAATCACACAATCCCCCCTCATTGTGAGAGGACTCATTACACAGGAAGAAGAGAGGAACCAGATTTGGCGAATACTAGTAATCTCTCCTCCTTATCCTTGTAGCTTATTGGGAAGTTAACATTGTACTTGATCTTCAATCTGTTAGTTTTCTAAGAACTTTGATCAGATGCAATAAAATTTGGTGGCAATTTTAGATAGACTAGATTACTTCTGAGATTCCCCAAACAAGATTCTATGGTACGTAGGAAATTCATTAAGAGAAATGGATGTGGTAGATGAAATTTCTGTCCTGTAAAAGAGATGATTGACCAATACAGTCAGCCTAAAAATGGATGGTATATGTATATAGTTTGTTCTTCGCAGAGTCCTCAGTATGGATTATTTTCTAAGTTTGATATTGTGATACATGAGCTTGCTATATAGTAGCGTATGGCTTTTTCATCAAGATTTTGCTTTGTTATCAAACAGTTGTACATGCTCAATGCATCTTCAACTTTTTCTCTATTCCCACTTTCAAGGATGCAGTATGCCCACACCCCATTAATATTGCTGTTATGGTATTATATAACTTATATAATCTGAGTATAAGACAAAGTGTTATTCAAAGTGTAGACCCTAACCATCTCGGCAGTTTGGGCTTGTGTCAGGCTTCCTAAGTGCCATATTTGCATTTTCTCTCTAGTAATTGCAGGAAAGAGGGTCAAGGAGAGTGGGCAGTAAGTATAGGATCATCTGGGTCCTATTGTGTAGCTACAATCAGTGCCATCATTAATCTTTAAGATCCTCACCCCCATTTACTAATAAACAGCAAGTTCATCCAAAGTAACACAGCAATCAAAGTTAAGTGGCAAAGTTAATTGGAATCCAGCAGCCTCCATATCCCTAGTCGGCAGCCATTCCTCTGCGTTCAGCACAAAAATACTCAGTGAGACTGGTTGTCTTTTTGACTAAGAAAGGGAGATGGAAAGAAGTGATTGAAATGAAGGTGATGGGTTTTGATTTTGGAGTTTCTTTTATTTTATTTTCAGGTTGCAGATTTCAGCCCCTGTGGCTTGAAGACAAGAAAGACCAGGGATCCACTGGTGCAGCTCTTCCTTCTTTTTGGTCTTATAAAGTTGGATGCACAATATTCAGAATGTCCTACGGGGGGAGGAGAGAAGCGAGGAGGGAGGAGAGAGGAGGATCGCGTGCAGGGGTGAAGCTTGATGGCCTCCACGAATTTCCCTTCATCCTATGTACATGTGATTTAGCTTTTGGACTTCACTAGCATGACTCATTTCTTAAGGTGACTGTTGTGCTTCTCCTTCAGGGCTTCTGGGAGGGCTTGCTCCATACAGGGAAAGAGTACAACTTGGGATCTTTGGCCATCCATCTGCCTTTACTCTCCATCCCCGGCTGTGTCTTTTAGGAAGAGGACATCCCATCTAGACTCCCTCCACATCTTAGGAAACAGTTGCCCTTAGGTTTAGGGGTGTGCCTGCTGTAGCACTGCCACTCTCCAGGGACTAGATTCATAGGAGTGACTTATTGCAGACTTTGGGAATTCCAGATCTTTGGTATCCCAGGTGTGGGGAGGGAATGGGTTCCAACTGGACATGTCCCCTGGGACTTTCAGATTCCTCATTCTGCACAGAGGGCCAGCATATGCTCCCTCTAACATGAGAACCCAGGGCAGGGATTCTAGTTGCCTGGTCTAAGGGCAGTACTGATGACCAAATTATTCTTTGAAACACCTCAGCTGGAAACAGCAAGTATTCATTAAATTAGGCAAAAACACAGGTGGTAGGGGAAAATAGTTGAACTTGGTCGTCTTGATTTTTTATAAATGGCATTCCAACGATAACAGAAATTACCTACCTACTGGGTCACTCCATTACCTCAAGTAATGAAATCTGTTGATATTCTGAAACTTCAAGGAGTGCCCTGTATTTTCTCACAATTTGGAGAAACTTCAGAATAATAGCCTTTATACTATTTTAGACATGGGGATTACAAATCCGTCACCCAGAAGAAAAGTAGGCTTAGGCTTAGGTAGGTGGGAGTATGTATTGATACAGTCCTCAAAGTAACCCTTCAAAAGGGTGACATGCTACAGCCCTGTAATTTTTTTTCTTCTTATTGAGACAAAAGCTAAACCAAGAGCAGAGGAATGTAAATGTCTGTCAGAACATCTTTCTCTTTAGCTTTCACTAGGAGAGACCCTAAGTTGAAGGCATTTTAGAGCCTTCTTCTTTAATGACTATAATTAATGTTTCATATGCTATGGCCCACTAGGGATACAGAAAATGACGCTGAGTCAAGTTTGCTGGCTTTTCTGAGAAACTCCTTAAATGTGAAAACATTACAGTACCTCAGCGATATAATATCACTCCCCTTATACTGCTAATGAAACAATCGACATCCTCTTTCATTCATTTCTGTCATTTAGCCATTCATTTTATTTTATTTATTTTATTTTTTTTAAAAGATTTTATTGGGGAATTGGGGGAGGGGAACAGAATTGGAGAATGGGGGAAGGGGAACAGACAAGTTGCTGTCCTTTTGTTCTTCAGTCTAGTTGCGGAGGATGTTGCTTCACTGGCCCATGTTGGTATCGTCATTGCGCTCTTCCTGGATGAGGCAGATCAGTTGCCGGCCTCTGGATGGTCGCTCACCGCAGCTATTGGCAGCTCACACTGGCTGCCAGCTGCTCACGCTGGCTGCTGGCCACTCACTGTAGCCTATGGCAGCCCACTACAGCAGGGGCTGCAGCCTACACCGTCCCCGGGGCTTGCAGCCCAGCTCCAGGTGGAGCTGTTGTTAGCTGTAGAGGGCAGTGTCACTGGCCCTCATGTGGGATCCGAACCGGGGCCCCTGGCATCTCAAAACCAGCTCTTAACCAATGCGCCACTCGGCCGGCCCTAGCCATTCATTTTAATATGATGAAATAACATTTTTTCTTTTTGCCTGTTAAGACAAACTTCTTTCTCCTGCTGTATTTCAAAATGACTTATTTAGCACTGTGTATAAAATCAGAGAATATTAAAGCTGGAAGAAACTTTGGATCTTATCTCACTGAACTCCCTAACCAATGCAAGTTACATCAGTAGTAGTGATAACAGATCAGAGAGCTACTTACCTTCCCCCTTGCTCTGAAATCTCAGACAAAATACAGGAAAGAGAAAACTTCCCATTTTCTTCCTGAGTTATTTGCCCTTGGAGCCAGGAGTGTCCATCATGGACAGTATGGATTTGGTCTGAGAATTCAGAGCAATGGGGTGATGCGTACTCACACGTTTTAAAGAGAGAGGCATATCTATGCAGGACTTGCTAAAAGATGGTCAATCCAGTCTTTCAACTATCTATTCCCATTACGCACCTCCAGGAGGCCAGAGAATACAGAGTAGAGTAAGGGAGCGGAGAGAGCTGGACAGATAAACTCCAGACCATTTGCAGAGGGTCCCCTTCAAGTCTTCAGTTGACTACCGATCAATTCATACTGGTGAGAGAATTACAGGAAGCTATGGAAAGAGTCACTTGGAAAGATTAGAGAGAACAATCAATCATCAGTGCTGAAACAAGGCCAGGAATAGTTACTGTTCCCACCATCCAGAGTGAAAAACCTCATAATTCATAGGACATTGGGTAGAGTACTCAGAAGTGGAGAAAAATTAGCCCTAGACTAAATGACATTCTGATCTCAAGGAATAAAGTTAAAAAGCAATTCTGATATAGAAAACAGAAAACAATAGAAAAAGAAAAGCAAATAAAACAAAAAAAATAAGTAAAAGCAACAAATAAGTATCAGAGTGGAAATCAATGACAGAAAACAAAAGTAGAGAAAAATCAATTAAACCAAATGTTGCTTTTTTTTAAATATACATATATTTTTAAGAGGGCAGTGTCACTGGCCCTCATATGTGGGATCCGAACCCAGGCCACTGGCATCCCAAGCCAGCTCTTAACTACCACGCCACTTGGCTGGCCCCAAATGGTGATTTTTTTAAATTAGTTTCAGGTGTACAAAACAACATATTGATTAGACATTTATGTACCTCACAAAGTAATAACCACAATATGTCTATTACCCATCTGAAACTGTACATAGTTATTAGAATATTATAAACTATATTCCTTATGCTGTACTATATATCCTCATGACTATTTTTAAAAAATTGCAGTTGACATGAAGTATTATAAAAGGTAATTTTTTGAGGAGATCAATAAAATAGGTGAATCTCTAGCCAGACTCATCAGCAAAAATGGAGAGAAAACACTAATCACCAGTATCAGGAGTGAGAGGCAACACCAGTACAGATTCTACAGATATCAAAAGGATAAGGGGGAAAAAAAAGGATAGGGGAATTTTATAAAAGCTACTATGCTAATAAAATTGATGACTTAGATTCCACAGATATTCAAAAGCCCTAGTCTTCCCACATCCAGTCACTAAATCTTAAAAATTCTGACACTTAAATATTTCTAAAACTTGTTGATGTCTCTCCATCCTTTAGCACAGGGGTCGGCAAACTGCAGCTCGCAAGCCACATGTGGTTCTTTGGGTGTGTTCCCTCAGAAGTTTGCCGACCCCTGGAAGAGCCAATTCTGTCCCTCACAACAATTTAAAAATCATTCAAGAGCCATAAATATATTTTTACATAATCACCACTATGTGAATAATATCCTGTAAAAATTTTATAAATGAAACTATGATAGTTTTATTTTCAGTTTCAATTTTACTTCAGAGCCACAGTTTGCGAGCCGCAGTTTGCTGACCCCTGGTGGCTCTTTCATCTCAAAAGTTTGCCAGTGCCTGCTCTAGCATATTCTAGCTTAGGCGACCACCTTATCTCATTGTATGAAACTCTTAGCTAAACCCTCTCTCTCTCTCTCTCTCTCTCTCTCTCTCTCTCTCTCTCTCTCTCTCTCTCTCTCTCTGTCTCTCTCTCTCTCCCCCTCCCTCCCTCCCTCCCTCCCTCCCTCTCTCTCTCCCCCTCCCTCTCTCCCTCTCCACACACACATACACAGCCGGCAGTGCCAAAAAAATGTATACAAGTGGACACTGGTCAACGTTGCTCAAGCAGTAGTTCCCCATAATCAGAGGTGTCTGGACGTTGATGGTAACCTCTTTGAGCACCTCTTGTAATTGCAGAAGTCAAATGTGATTTGTATTCATCTTTTATCTGTATATATTGAGTATTACAATTTTAATACAGTTTTTTTTCTTTCTTAAAATGCGTATACATTTTTGGCACCCTCTGTATATATACAAGATCAGACCATTAAGTTCACGAACTCATCCTAGAAAAAGTGCTATATACCTCATTGCAGACTATCACTATGGTGACTTTCGAAGCATTCTCCTTAGGAAACTATGCACTGAGCACCAGTGCTTTGTCCATCCTTCAAAGCCATTTTGAAACTTCTTCTGAAATGGCCATCAGAGCTGTTGTTGTATTACCTTTGATGTCCTGAATATCATCAAGATGTCTTCCTTTCAATATTTCCTTGATCTTTGGGTAAAGGAAGAAATCAATGGGGGCCAGATCAGGTGAGTAGGGAGGGTGTTCCAATACAGTGATTTGTTTACGGGCTAAAAACTCCCTCACAGACAGTGCCGTGTGAGCTGGTGCACTGTCGTGATGCAAGAGCCATGAATTGTTGGTGAAAAGTTCAGGTCATCTAACTTTTTCATGCAGCCCTTTCAGCACTTCCAAATAGTAAACTTGGTTAACTATTTGTCCAGTTGGTACAAATTCATAATGAATAATTCCTCTGATATCCAAAAAAGGT
Organism: Aselliscus stoliczkanus; assembly: GCA_033961575.1. NCBI lineage: Eukaryota > Metazoa > Chordata > Mammalia > Chiroptera > Hipposideridae > Aselliscus > Aselliscus stoliczkanus. Next base: position 94,460,105 of record CM066737.1, on the reverse strand, counting down.
TAGCAACATCATTACAACAAGTTTGTGAACTTACTTGTCTGACCTCGTATATAAAACAACGAGCATGATTTTTAAAATACAGAAACTCGATTATATCACCCCTCTTGTTGTTGTTTAAATGGTTTTCCATACCCTCAGGAGAAGACCAAACTCTGTAATCTGATTAGACTCAGCTGTTTTCTCATGGCTCTCCCTTCACATTCTATGCTCCACAACAAGATGTGCTTTCTGTTGCCTCTGAGCACTTGCATTTGCCCTCTGCCTTTAACTCTTTTCTTCACCATATTAATTTGGCTAATTTTACCATCTTTCAGTTCTCAGCTTAAAAGTGTATTCTTCCAGAATGTTTTTCCTGATACTCTCATATTGGAGGTGAATGTTCCTTATATATTGACAAATGCTCCTTATGTACTGTCAAAGCTCTTTACATGTCTCCATCCAAAATTTATCACACTGTGTCTCATTGCCTGTTTATTTCTCTGTAACCTTCAGTGTGCTGAACGGTCTTCAAGATGGGGAAATACTTATTTCGTTCCTGGTATTGACACTTTCTTGTGACAGAGGCACATGGTAGTCTACTTATAAATAATCATTAGAGTGATTAATTAAATGTTATTCTAGTCAAACCTCAAATCCAAGGGCACTCTAATTTTGGACACAGATTATTTTAAGCAGGATACAAACAATAAGTTCTTGATTCCATCTTCTGATTGCCTGCTGATATATGTTCAATATTGAAAACATGGTTTTCTCCCTCTTAAACTCCCCTGGTTTTATATGTATTAACATTTTCAATCTATTATCCAAAAGCGAATACTGATGCAGTAATTCAATTATAGAATTTTGTGACTATTCATAAACCATGAAATGGAAGTAGAAAGCTTTCAATTGGATTATAGCATTTTATTCAGTCTAAGAGTTTATAATTGATTGAATAGTATGTTATAGTTCATGCAATTGCTTCTGCTTTTAGTATATTCCAAAGTTCTTTGCCTTTGGCTTTTTCCTCTTGACCAAAGCCCCTTCCAGAATCAGACACTAAGTAACCCGCATTCTAGGACACAGCTCTTTGTCATCACTTATATACTAATTCTAGTATTTTTAAAATCTGTGTTATATTTTTAACCCAAAACAGTCTTTCTCTGCTAACTAGAACCTTCTTGGCAATTTCTTCATCTCATTTATATTTTCCTTCTTTGTCCTAATAACATTTTTTTTCTAATTAAGTAATTCTGTTTCCTGCTGAAAATTTCAAATATAAAGTTAGAGGAAGGAACAAAAACACCCAAAGAAGAAGCCCTGTTAACACTTGGGTATATTATTTCACACCACCATGCTTATTGCTTGAGCTCCTCATGGAGTCAGACTAGTAATCTTTTGCCATAGTTGATTCAAGTATTTTTCCCTGATTTACCTTTAATTTTTGACTTTAAAATAGTTCTGATATTTTAAATATACAGACTTTTCTTTGTTGGGCAGTGAAATCTATTGTTCTATTTATTTCACTGCTTTTAGGCTTAGAAATGACCTTTTCACACAGGGTGCATATATTTATTTGCATCTATTTTTTAAGGTTTCAGTTTTTGTAGCTAACTATATAATTCATGTGTAACTTACTTTTATGAGTATGCTAGTTATTTCCCAGTAGTCAAAATTCTTTTAATTATATTTAATTTTGTTCATCTTTCATTGTTTGTTGAGAGAAACATTGACTTGCAATGTTTCTCTAAACAGATATTAGTCTTTTATAGACTAGTATCTTTTAATAATCTATTCTATGTTTATGTGATTATCTTTTATTCTTGTGCCAATACAATACTGTATTAACTATTATAGCTTGTATGACTAATGTTTAATACAGGTATTTTCTCTATAATTTTTCTTTGTCCCAAATTTTGTTAGTTATTTTAACATCTTCTATGGTTGCTAAATTTTGGATGATTTTTTGTCACAATTCAAATAACCATATTGGGGTTCTGATATTGTTTTATTGCTATAAGTTAATTTGGAAATAGTTGACAGATATAGGAAATATATAGTCATTATAAGTTGTCCCTCCTTATCCTCAGTTTCTCATTCTACAGTTTTAGTTATCCTCGGCCAACCCAGATCTGAAAATATTGGGCTGTCGGAAAAGTCATGATGCATTATTGCAATGAAAAACATAGAAGAAATATGTCACAACTTTCCGGCAGCCCAATATTAAATGGAAAATTCCAGAAATAATTCATAAGTTTTAAATTGCGTTCCATTTTCAGTAGTGTGTTGAGGTCTCACGAGTCCCACTCTATCCCACCAGGAACTTGAATCATCCCTTTGACCAGAGTCTCCACCCTGTTGATGCTCCCCATCCGCTAGTCACTTAGTAGCTATCTGGGTTATCAGATCAATTGCCACAGTATCACAGTGCTTGTGTTCAAGTCACCCTTATTTTACTTACTCATGACCCCAAAGCACAAGAGTAGTGATGTTGGCAATTTGTTCATGCCAAAGAGAAGCCATAGTGCCTCTTTTAAGTGAAAAGGTGAAAGTTCTTGACTTAATTAGAAAAGAAAAAAAGTTGTATGCTGAGCTTGCTAAGATTGACAGTAAGACCAAACTTTCTATCTGTGAAATTGTGAAGAAGGAAAAAAAAATCATGCTAGTTTTGCTGTTGCTCCTCAGACTGCAGAAGTTATGGACATAGTGTGTGATCAGTGCTTACTTAAGATGGAAAGGGATTAAATTTGTGAGTGGAAGACATGAACAGAAAATGTGTTCAGATTGACGTGTGTTGCTGCAGAAAGCACTGAACCCATACGAAGACTTCAGCAAGGGATCCCCTGAAATGAGTGACACCAAGCCATTTATTGCAAGTGAGGGATGGTTACACAGATTCTGGAATAGGTTTGGCATTTTATTATTTTACATCATGACAAAAAGAAGAGTGAGTACAATACAAGGAGATATTTTGAGAGAGAGACCATATTCATATAATTTTTATTACAGTATATTGTTGTAATTGTTCTATTTTATTATTAGTTATGGATGTTATGCTATCTCTCATGGAGTTTTTCTGTTACTCATTTATTCCCTCAATCCCATATATTTTGGGTGAAGATATTTCTAAGTAAATTTGATACTTTTTTTGTTGTTACTAAATCAAAAATCAACTTTGTTTATCTATTTTATGTTTTAATTAACTATTGCTGGTGGGTTGAAAAATATTTGAAGACATTCTTGGTTTATTTCAATATGTATGTATTTAGTGCAAAATGAGTGAAATAAGCAGTTGGTTCGATTCAGAGGTAGAAGTCATGGTAGGCTGTCATAGTTGACTAAAATTATAAGGACGAAGAAGGATTTTTTTAAATGGACAGAAAACAAGGATATTCCTGACAATTCAGGGCAAACGGAGCTCTGGAAATGAGCAAGGTGTATTCAGGCATAGTGAGCAAAGCACCTAACTTTCATTAGTGTTTGGAAATAGTTAAAGTTAGAAGTACAGAGACTGGAAAATCTTGGATGCTAGCTAAAGACTATAATTCAAACAGCATTGTATTCACACAAGGATAGACAATCACACCAGCAAAATTTATGTTCTCAAGGAGGAAGTGATATTTCTAAAGTATTACCTTTGAAAGGTCATGTCTAGGTGATGTTTAGGTTTGGTGTATTAGTCTGCTCAGGTTACCATAACAAAATACCACAGACTATGTGTTTTAAACAACAGAAACTTATTTTTCTCACTGTTCTGGAGGCCGGAAGTCCATGATCAAGGTGCTGACTGATTTGGTTCCTTGTGAGGGCCCTCTTCCGGCCTGTAGATGGTAGCCTTCATGTTATATTCTCATATGATGTTTTTCTGTGCACGTGTGGGAGTGAGCAGGGCTTACCCTGATTTCTTTTCCTCTTCTTATAAAGGACGCCAATCCTGTCAGATTAAGGCTGAACCCTTATGACTTCATTTAACCTTAATTATTTCCACACAGGCCCTCTTTCTAAATATAGTCACATTGAGGTTAGCACCTCAATGTATGAATTGGGGGGGGCAACGTATGAGTTGGGGAGAATTGGGGGGAGCACCATCATTCAGTGCACAGTGTTTGGTTTGCAGAGGAGAGAGACTGGAAGAATGCTGGCTAAATTGGCAACAATGAAGAGAAGGTGGGAATGGGTGAGAATTTTTGAAGGGTTAGATGTGGGGGAAAAAGAACATCGAAGGTTACTGTTGAATCCTTACTTTGGGAAGCTAGAAGAAGGAACCTGATTTTCAAGCTTTGTTTTAAGTACAGTACTGTGAATCTGCTTATTGCATCTTCTCATCTAGAACACATGTTTTGGAAGAGTCCATGAAAATAACATTGTGAAAACAACCAACTGGGTAAAGTTATGTTCTTGGATTTTTTTTTGTTCATGCTATCATGCTACTGGTACCTGTTTGCACCGATAATGTCCATGCCACATTGTAAAGTTTTATAGAATGGTCCTATGTCCTATTTAAAGTGAATTTTATAACTCTCAGAAGAGTACCTCTACTTATACATAGTATTTGTTTATTTTATAGTTTGTTAATTTTTTCAATTACAGTTAACATACAATATTATATTAGTTTCAGGAATACAACATAGTGATTAGACATTTATATGATTTATGAAGTGATCACCCCGCTAAGTCTAGTACCCATCTGACACCATACATAGTTATTACAATATTATTGACTATATTCCTTATGTAATAATTTATATCCCCATAACTTGTTTTTTCTTTTTTTTATTATTAGTTTCAGGTGTACAAAACAACATAGTGATTAGACATTTACATACCTCTCTATATATATTAAGAATTTATTGGGGAATTGGGGGAGGGGAACAGCTTTGGGGAATCAGGGAAGGGGAATAGACAAGTTGCTGTCCTTTTTTGTTCTTCAGTCTAGTTGTGGAGGACATTGCTTCACTGGCCCATGTTGGTATTGTGATCATTGCGCTCTTCCTGGGTGAGGCAGTCACTTGCTAGCCATTGGATGGCGACTCATGGCAGCTCACAGAAGCTCATGAAAGCTCACGCCAACTGCTGGCTTGCCTCACTGCAGCCTACACTGTCACCGGTGACTCACGACAGCCCAGCTCCAGGTTGAGCTTTTGTTCACCATCTTAGCTGTAGAGGGCAGTGTCACTGGCCCTCATGTGGGATCCAAATCCGGGCTCTGCTGCTCAGAGCTGGTGTCCAAAGCCAACTCCCAACCAATGTGCCACTTGGCTGGCCCGACTATATATATTTTTTTAATTCTGTGATTTTTTTATTTGTTGTTTACAGTTGACATTCAATATTATTTTTAATTTCAGGTGTACAGCATAGTGGTTAGACATTTATATAATTTACAAAGCAGTCCCCCCCCAATAAATCTAGTACCTGCCTGGCACTATGCATAGTTACTACCATATCATTGACTATATTCTCTATGCTCTATTGTACATCCCCATGACTATTTTATAACTACCAATTTATAGTACTTACTTCTTGAAGATGGTGAATTATCCTTTTGGCTATAACTTGGAACAGTTTTGGAAAAACAAAGGAAGTTTATGAAAGAACAAGAGGCTATGAATATGAGTGATTGGAATTTACTTTATTTGAGAAAAGATAATATTCATGTTGTAGGCCTTGTTTTGAATATTATAGAAGTCTTTGGATAGAGTCATGGGGCCATTTTTTTGATAAGGGTAGGAAAAAATTTTCATGAAATCAGAGAGCATTCTAAAGTCCTCTTATAATCCGGGGGTCAGAAAACTTTTTCTGTAAAGGGACACATAGTAAATATTTTAGCTGTGCAGGCCATAAGGTTTCTGCCAGCAACTACTCTACTGTTGTAGAGCAAAAATATTATAGCCATAGATGATGCATAAACTAATGAGGATGGCTGTGTGCCAATAAAAGTTTATTTATGAAAACAGGCCAGGAGCTGGATTGGGCTCATGGGCTGGCTCCTGGTCTAATCCACTATGCAAAGTACTTTATAAATTCAGTCATTGCTGGGATGAGTATGTTGAGGTAGATGAATAATATATGTGGTTACTATGCTCTGAAAGACTGAAGTCCTGCAATTTTTGAAAAGGCCTGAGAAAACTTAGCCAATGTATTATTTTAATAATCCAAGAACTGTCTTTTCTAATTTATCATTAACTGTTTGGTACCTTGAAGGTGCAGATTGGGGTGATATTTGAACTTGGAAAATTTTCCATCTCTCAATTTGTCCACTCCTCTTTTTAACATTAGTTAGTTAATAATGACCAAGTGGATTGACTTAAATTTCACTTTCTTTGTATTCATCTCAAATGCTAGTGTCTCTGTGATACCTTCTGTAGACTCTCATTTGGAAAGACTGCCTCCATTCTTGGCATTATATTTCATTTCATAGCTCTTTATGACATTACAAGAGTACTGTAGCCTAGAGGTTAAGAGCCTGGGTTGTGAAGCCAGACTCTATGACTTACTGGTTGCAGAAACTTCTGCAGGTTACTTAAACCTCTATGGGTTTTACTTTCCTCAACTATCAAATGGCAAGAATAATAGCTCTCATCTCATAGGGTTTTCATGAGGATGACATGAGTTAATATACATAGTAAAACATTTAGAACTGTGATTGACATGTAGTAACTGATTAATAAATTATGATTAGAGCTTCCCTATTAGGCTGTAAGCTTTTTGAGGGCAAGAACTGTGTTTTGCTCTTCGCTGACTATAAAGCAATTTTCTTGGCACATACTAATATATATATATGGAGCTAGTGAAGACTCTTGAGGAAGTAAGGAAGTAGCATAGTATTCTGAAGAATAGATGGAAGCATGGATGGAAGACTAGGCTGGCCAGTCCTGACCCACTAGGGTTCACCTGGATGGCTGCTCAGAACTGAGGTTTAGCTTCATTGTCAAACTACCAATCCTTTGGGAGAAGTAACCAGGAAAATTACTTAGTATCACTTATCACTTAGTATCAGATCCTCTCCAAACTTGACTTCAAACTGGTTTCTGTAGAAGAGACACAGCTTAACAGTGTTTTAATGGGAAGGAGGAGTAAAGGGTAAGGAGATTGTGCATAAGCTTTGCAGGTTGCTACAGATGGTTTCTGTAGGTACCTGGAAGGACAAAAAGCTCCCAAATCTTATAAATTAGCTAAATAACCTGTGAGTATTTGCCAAGAATAATTCATGAATCTGTGAGGAAGCAGCAGTGTCAACCTGAACCATCTTAATGTGTTCATGAGTTAATCTAATTTTTTGGCATTGCTGCTTTTAATTCCTCTCAGTCTAGTGTAGTGAGAAGAGTAATAGCTATTTATGTTATTATTATTTATGCTAACTTGAGTCAAATTTTATGAGAACAGGAATGTATTAAATATCTCAATATCTAGCAACTTCCTTCCCACACCCCATAATGCTGGTATTCCAGTTTCTGGCCCGTCCTCATTACTGTCGCTGGTACTTGTTAACTGTAGCTTTGGGCTGGTCTTCTACTTAATGCACCATGGTAATTTCTTTTTGTTTTTATATTTTGGTAATTTCTTCTTGAGATCACTGAAGTTCTTCAGTTGTCCTTTTTCTCCCTCTCTTGTTAAGACTAGTTCAGTTTATTCCCAATTTGTATTCAGTTTTACTCTTTATCTTTGCCTTGGTTCCTCAATCTTCACTCAACGTGGATATTCCTTATCTGTCAAGGCTGAAAGACTATCCATAACTTTTTATTTGTGTCAGCAATGTTTTTCTTTGTCCTTGGACCTCTTCTTTCTTACAAAACCTTTCTTATATTGTTCTTGAACATTTTTAACAGCCTGATCAATTAGGAGAATCCAGAGCTTCTAAAAAGCTGGTTGGTCAAGAATCCTAGGAATTTTATAATAGACTTACCCTTAGCACTGATTTTTCTTAAAATATGTATATACTCCCGTGGGTTTATTATGCAGTGGTTTTGTAAAAATAAATCTTCCTACTTTGAGTGCTAAACTTAGAAATGAGCTTGGAATAAACAGTGAGTTTCTGGGGCTTAGTTTATTTTCTTGTCAAGATCTTTAATAGCTCTTCTTTTTTTGTGTGTGAGTGCAGTTGACTATTATAATAAAATCCATCTAATTAGCTATCACTATTTGACAGTGTACTTTTTAGTAGTGCCATTCATTCAACTCAACAGAGCAGTCATTTCAATCAAGAAAACCACACCAGCCATTCAAATGAGAGAATACTGCCAGAGTTGGATTTCATCTTAATGGGCTCCATAAAGAAAATAAACCTTCAGGGTTTCTATTAGCCAATATATCTCATTAATATTGTGACTGAGACTGTCAATATCCATTCTCAAATCCATCAGTGTTTAGATCCCAAGCTGAATAGATAAGACAAAAGGGAAAACGGGCTTTGTACATGTTATTTTTCATCTAGCAACATGTAGATTTATCTTTTTTTTTTTTTAGAGGGCAGTGTCACTGACACTCATATGTGGGACCGGAACCAGGGCTGCTGGCTTCCCAAGCCAGCTCTTAACCACCGCACCACGCGGCTGAGCCTAGATTTATCTTTTATTGGCATCAAACATGTCACACACAGACTCATAAATGTCACTGGCCTTTTTTTTTCTATTTCTCTTACTTTTCAGTTAGGTCATTATAGCTCTGTTGTTTAATTTCTGTGAAACCCTGAGCACATGACCTCTCTGCGTCTTATTTTCTCATTCTTTGCAAAATAGGAATGATGACATCAGGCATATCAGTCAATTTTTGTTGTGTAACAAACAATCACAGTCATTCCAAGGCTTATGACCATACACATTTATTCTGGCTTGCACATCAGCAGATAAGTGCAGCTGAATTAGGCTGGGCCCAGATGGGTTTCCGCCAGTCTCTATGTTGGGTTCTGTTCTGCATGTCCCTCGTTCTTCTAAGACCAGCTTCCTAGGACATATTCTTCTCATGGCAATGGCAAAAACCTAATTGTGTAAGCATATTTCAAGCCTTTGGTTTTGTGGTGTCTGCTAATATCCCACTGAACAAAGCAAGTCACAAGCTCAATATCAATGGCAGGAGGAAGTGCTCCTTCTATCATGTGGGATGGGGTAGAGAGTGAATACTATCTGAACAATAGTCTAATCCGCCATGTGTGATGATTGGGAAGATTCCATGAAATTATGTGCTGTATATGAGAGCTCTTTGTTAATTGTAAGACATTACATAACTATGACATTTACAGTATCTGTCATAAATTTTAGCAAGATTCCTTTTTATAGTGACTTAGTACCTATTCCACAACTTCCTACCAAGAAAAGCCATGTGCAACACTTATTTGCAGCCGTTGACTTAGAGTACTGAGGTATCATTGCACATTATTATAGTGGGAGGCTAAAAATCAGGAGTATCTATTGCAGTCTAGGATGTTTAAACTCCTTCTTTTCTTACCCTAAGACTTTAAATTCAAGGAGAAAGCAAGCCAAGGAAAGAGGATTACGCTTGAACAGTCTTCATGATAAAACAGTAGTAATTAGTTTGAGCAAAATCCCATAATAGTTTTTTTTCACACTTTGCAGGAAACCAAATGGCAGACAGATAAAACAAATTACTTTACTCGGGATAATTAGCAAGTGATTATAAGGTTCTGCCTATGTTCTCGCAAGAGTACAAAGATCAGGCCCAGTTTTTCGAAGTTTGTGTTGCTTGACACCTTATCTGTGTAAATTCAACTGCAAAATCTGACAGCAATCTTGCCACAAACACTGAACTACTCAGAATACCAGGGAGACAATAGCAATGCTCATTTAATGGTGAGAGGGGGGAGGGAGGAAGAAGCACAATGTTTTTCTTTTACTTTCTTATTGTTTTGCCACCTTTGTTGGTCCCCAGTTCACATTTCTCTTTCTGTAGGTATCACACAATTCCTAAGAATTCAGTTCTGCATGCTTATGTACCAAATCTAGGATTGTCAGTTAAATATTGTGTTGAGGACAGAAGAGGGGCCATAGGTTAAACCTGACAAGCTCAGGAAACTGAAAATAACCACATAAGATGGCATGAACATAAAAAATTCATAACTAAAGTGGGCCATGGTGGGAAGTCACATCTTTAGCCTGAAGCTTCCTTCATGAAGTCAATCTTTACCTTAAGTGAGCCTGTCTATTGTCTTTTTGCACCTAAGATGCCATCCTTGGAATGTCAGTAATCTCTTTTTCCAGACCAGAGCAGGAACTACAGAATCCCTCATTCTTATTCTTGTGTCCTGATTACCATCTCTATGTGAGTGGTTAAGTATCCTGCACTGACCTATGTGTAAGAAGTACTTGTCTCTCCAGTTTATTTCTTATCCAGTCCCAGAGATTTCCCTGCTTTGCTTTCTCCCACCCCCTTAACCTACCACCAATGGATTTCATGTAACCCTCCTTTGATTATAATGTATAAAATAAGCTGCAAACTGCTATTTTTTGGAGCATTTGCTCAATCCATTGAGATTTTTCTTCTTGGCAATTGTCATCAGTTTGGCTTAGATAAATTCCTAGAAGCTTTCTCTTAGTCTGGATGTTTTTTCATTGACAGTGTCGTTAAGTCCAGCACATTTCATTTGAGAACAATAACATCATTGAAAGACAGATTTATCCTCTTGATGGGGGTCATAGAAAATTCAAATTAATTCTTAATCAAAGATGACTCAGGAAAACAGTTCACATTAATGTTTTGATTGAAGGACACAGACCTTCAGGATAAGGTTGCTGCCAACTGACAAATAAGGGCATCTCTCTATACTGAAAGTGAGGAAAGTAACAGAGCATGGAGGGTTCTGTTTGGATGTCGAGGCTGTATGACCTAGCTACGTTAAACATGACAAAACCTGAAGACAATCACATTTATTTATTCACATACAGCATTAAAAAAAAATCTTCTCTAATTCACATATTCACAGCAAAGGAATATATATACCTAGATTTATATTTTGATGGGATTCAATGCTCTCTCTTTATAATATATAAAATTCTGAGGATAGTTCATATCTTGACTAAATTTTGTAATTCTTGGTCATGGAACTTCTTTTTAGGCTGATTTTTTTAAAAAGTTGGTCAAGTCTTCCTAAGTGTTTATCACGTTTGCTTTTTTATAAGCAGTTGTGCTTTAAAAATATCTTGTAACTTATATTGAATATTTGCAGATACAATGTTTGCTTCCATTCCCTCCTGATTCTCAAATGCTCTCTATTATAGACATGCTGATTTGTTATTTTATTTAATAAGAATGAGAAGGGTTGGACTCCCCACATGTGGAACCATTTGGGGAAGAAGAAATGGCTGATAGGGTTGTAGATAGAGCACTGGATATGCCTGACCTGGCATTTCATAGAGTGGGTGTGGAAATGGAGCATTAATCCCTGCAGATACAGTTTTGTTTAAGGACTAAGACCTTAAAAAAGTGAGTAATTTTTCATTTCTAAAAGTTAGACTTGTGATTGACTTCTTTAGGCATTAAAGTGAATTGATTATGTTCCTAGGTTAAATAAATGAGTCACACTATAAAACATTAAAATTCAGTTTGTTTGTTTTTTTTTATTTGGAGACTTTGGTAGATTGATGACATTACAGGTCCTAATTTTCCATGCTTCCTGCTATCCATGCCCTATGGTAGTGCCCACCCACACTGACCCTGGGCTTGGTCTCGGAGATGGCTAGTCTATGGTGGTCTTGGCTGACATAATGAGGCTTTCCTCCATGCTTCTCTCACATTCCTTCAACAGCCTAGTCCAGGTACATTCTCACAGTGGAGGAGGGGTTCCAAAAAAGGGAGCAGAAATGTACAACTGCTTTTTTTTTTTTTAAGATTTTATTGGGAAATTGGGGGAGGGGAGCAGTGTTGGGGAATCAGGGAGGGGGAACAGACAAGTTGCTGTCTTTTTGTTCTTCAGTCTAGTTGCAGAGGTTGTTGCTTCCCTGGCCCATGTTGGTATTGTCATTGCACTCTTCCCGGATGAGGCAGATAGGTAGCCGGCCTCTCGATGGTAGCTCACTGCGGCTCTTGGCAGCTCACGCTGGCTGCCAGCTGCTCATGCTGGCTGCTGGCCACTCACTGTAGCCTATGGCAGCCCACTGCAACAGGGGCTGCAGCCTACACCATCGCCGGGGCACGCGCAGCCCAGCTCCAGGTGGAGCCGTTGTTAGCTGTAGAGGGCAGTGTCACTGGCCCTCACACGTGGGATCCGAACCGGGGCCGCTGTCCCCCCAAGCCAGCACCCAACCACCGCGCCACTCGGCCGGCCCTCTAGCTACATTTTTTTCACAAACATTTCCTGAGTTCTCAATGCTCTTCCTTCCCTCTCTGCCTGTCTCTGTACTGTTTCATTTACCTGGAGAACTCCTACTCCAAACTTCAACTTAAATATTCTCTCCTACTTTTCTTCCACTTTCCCAGGAGAGCTGTTGATAACAATTACTCCAGGTATTTGTGGTATTTATGATAATCGTGTAAATTCAAATAATTATAATTATTTATTTATGCCTGTCTCCAAAATTAGTGTGAATATGTGAAGCCCTGATGAGTTTCTTATTTTTTTGTCCCTGATGAGTTTCTTAATCCCCATTTTATTTTCCTTCGTCCCAAATGGCAAGCACAATGCCTCGTGTTGAAAATATATTTGTTGTTTTGTCGAGTGTCAGATGGACACATGTCTTGTTAGGGAGACCACTTCATGGACGGTGTAGAGGCTTGACTACTACACTGTACATCTGAAGCTGACACTGAATAATATTAGTTGTTGACTATAATTTAACACATATATAGTCACGGGATTTGGATTATAGTGTGGGGGGTGGAGTCAATGGAATTGTAATAGATATGTATGATATGGGGGGTAGGGGTGTAATGGATTTGGGGAGGTGTTGTCACTTTGTGAGGGGTGAGAAGTATAACTATTGCATTGTTTTGTATACCTGAAACTAATAATAAAAAAGAAAGCCAAAAAATATGATGTAGAATAAATGAATAATGATGATACTGTGTTTTAAAAGCTAAGATATAAGAATTGTAAGCTTCTGGGCCGGCCGAGTGGCATGGTGGTTAAGCACTGGCTTGGGAAGCCAGCAGCGCCAGTTCAGGTCCCACATATGAGGGCCAGTGACACTGCCCTCAAAAAAAAAGAATTGTAAGCTTCTACTTAATGAAACTTGAAAGATGTAGAACTAGGGGAAACATTAAAGATCATTTTGTCAACCATTATTTTATAGATAAGGGATCAGTTGTTTAATGTTAGTTCTACATTTAAATTGATTCATTGCTAACCATTAGAATTTCATACCATAGCTTGTTTGATTCCTCTCTTGATTACTGGAATTTTAACCTTGAGGCTATATTTCCAGAATCCAACAAATTTGGTAAATGTTTTTCTGTTACATTTTTAAAAGGGGTACAATATTATTGGATTATATTTTTTCCCCATCAAAACTCACTGGCTGTTATTCCACTGTCTCCTACAAGCAGAAGGAAATAGCAATCTGCTTTTTCCCTTTGGTAGATGATTTGCATTTACTACTGGATAGCTATAGGGTCATTTCCTTGTCCTGGAAGTTCAGTCATTTTACCAGGCTGTCTTATTTTGATGATTTTTATAATTTTTTGGGGGAATACATTTTGTTGTACTAATTTGCAGATTTGAAATTTTGTTTATTTTAGAATGGTTTTTCTATTTTATTTTGATTATTCTTTCTTTCTGGTATCATCATCATCTTTATCATCATCATCATCATCACCACCACCATCATCATCACCCTCATCATCACCATCATCAGCGTCATCATCTGGCCATTGAGCTTCCTTTGCCTCTCTTCATTCTTACCTTGATTTATTTGCCTTCATCTTGTGGACTTTGTGGTATTTGTTCATGCCTGTTTCCACATTGTTGACTGTCTCTTAGCAGAGTGTAGTTTCCTTCTCATTGTTTTTATTTCAAAGTAGATTTATTATCACCTTCAATGTTTTCCTCCTCAGCTTTGCTAAATCACGTTTTGTCTCCTGCTGTTTTATTTATTATTTGAGCCATTTATTTTAATAGTCCATATTCCTTTACTTTTTTGAGATTATAAAAATACTCATCTGAACTTCTCTTCAATTTCTTGGGGATAATTCATTTGAAGTACAGCTTTTATTCCTTTTTCTTGCTATGTCAATTTCTCCCAGGTTTTATAATCTTTATGTATATAGGCCCAGTTGAACTCTTTCTACTTCTTTCTTATTTGTGGATGGTTTATTATTGCCTGATTTAGCAAATAAAAATACAAGACATCCAGTTAGTTTAATTTTTAAATAGACAACAAATATAATTTAATATTTTAAGTATATGCCATGCAATATTTGGCAAATACTTAAAATATTATTTTAGTGTAATTCTAAAGGGTACTTTTCCCCTGTATCTGCTTGCATCTCCTGCTTTGGAAGGACATCTCCCCACAGAAAGGTCAGAAACAATACAAGAGATCAACAGGGACCAAAGTGGAGCCTCTGAGCTCACAAGTCTTTTATTTTATTATTTAGGATGTATATTCATCTTTGTTTATAAGAGTTTGCTCCAGAACCAATTGGTGTTGTGTTTTTTTTCCCTTCTGGTCTCACTTCCTTCTGTTTAGATTTTGTGGCAGAAAATAATAAATATAGTGGAGTTGTGCAATGCTTTCATCAACCTGCCTCCCGTGATATTTTGTGACTTGGAACTGGAACTCCAGTTCCTCATAGCCTATCATACCCACGCCTCATAGCCTATCCATACCCACGATCTTCATTGGTCCAAGTATAGGAGTCTTAGTTCAGCCTCTCAAAATCCTATAACTTCTAGGATCTTTTCATACTGCTCCAGAGCAGAAGTGAGTTTTGGCTCCCATCATCATCCTTAATTTATGTGCACAATTCACTGAATTTTGGCAGATATTGTTAGCAACTGTGGGTTGGGGTTTATGTTATTTCTTAGGTTCATGTAGATAGATATTTTTTATTTATTTCATTTTAGGGTTTTCAGAGAATAAACGTGCTTTTACTATACCATCTTCTATTAGAAGTTTCTGAGGTGTGGGTTCTTAAGGTGGGTTTTGCTATCTCTAATCATCATCATCATCATTATCATCAAATATTTATTAGCATTTACCACATGACAATCATAAAATTAAGCACTTTATGTGGGTTTGTACAAAACCACTCCATTATTATGTCCATCAATGTACATATTTAAAAAAAAAGCCTGGGAAGTTTAGCTGACTTCCTCAAAATTGCACAGCACTTAAATGACACAGATACAGGGTTTGAATCTGGCTCCAGAATCTTTTCATCACTACTACATGACTCTACCTCCAACATCAGATAAGGCTTTTACTGAAGAGGAAAATTTTTAGATTCCAAAATCATCAATGTTCTGGCATTCTGTTGGTTAAAGTATAACAAGAATGGAAATAAGGGCATAACCTGGTGTTTATAGACTTGGTTAAGTGTTTAGTAGAGACATGGTCTGGATGGGGCAATGGGGAACCACTGTACTTGACTGATTTGTATGTGTG
This sequence comes from Aselliscus stoliczkanus, assembly GCA_033961575.1. Lineage (NCBI taxonomy): Eukaryota > Metazoa > Chordata > Mammalia > Chiroptera > Hipposideridae > Aselliscus > Aselliscus stoliczkanus. Next base: position 94,444,575 of record CM066737.1, on the reverse strand, counting down.
TCCCATTCTTCACTCAAAGGCAAAGGTCTTCTGAGGTCTCTAAAAGTCTCTCTTCATATCTTTTCTGTGTTCTCATGAATCAAAAGAATTATCACAAACTGTGGAGTCCTAGAAGTTCCAGCGTTTGTGGGGATCCAGCTGAGGAATCCTAAAGAGACTGAAAGTTCATTCTGAACATTCAACATTTATGTAGGAACCTTGTGGAATTGACTCAAACATTGTATGAACTGTGCCTTATTACTCTGAAATAGTAATGAGTATTAGAGAGCTCTGCATAACACACAGGACATGCTGAACTAAAGACAAGTTAGGAAAAAATCAGATTGTCTGTGACCTACTTTGTCTGTACTTCACTGGGGAAAGGTCAGAAACTCTATCCTGTGCCAATTTTGCACTCATCCTTTCTGCAAACCCTTTCAAAAGAGATTAGGTTCTTATTACTTTATTACTGCAATAAAATGTACAGCCCAAATTCTGCAATGAAAGAGCTGCTGCTACACAAACTGTAATAGCAGAAGCTGTAACTTAAGTGTAGCCTTGAAAAATTGCCATAAAGGCAATCTTTTATAAAAAGAGAATACCTTCTAATTTCTCACAGCAGAATATGCACCACCAGCTATGAAACATCATGGATGCTGACGTCTTTCAAGAGTGACCCACACAATATTTTTGCATAAAAGCACTTCTGTGAATAATTTTTGTAACATAAAGCAGGGCATCATTAATTTTGGTTACTGTGGCTTTGATGATATAACTAGTAGTTAACCAGTTAGTAATAGGTAAATACAGTGCTTCTGCAATGAGCATTATTTTTGAGATTTTGCTTTTGGGTATCAAAACCTTTCGAATTCTCTCCCTATCTTTCTCTTTTGCTTCTCTTCTATGGCTCCTTCATTTTAGAGTAGACACTCACATCCCTAAGAGCTGGTGTGAAGGAAAGGCATATCCATGTTTTTGGTCCTTTCTTTTCACCAGTCATAACTGTGTTTTTGTGATTATATGCAGTGTACATGCAGGCACTGGAGGGTTACCCTTCTGAATTTTAATAGTAGACCAGGAAAATTTTTGTGATCTAGTCCACCAACATTTTCCAATAGACATTGCCTTTGCAAGCTAGAGAAACTTGACTCACATGTTTTTATATGCCTGAGTTGTCTTCAAAAGCTTCTATGAAATAAATGATAGAAGAGATTTTGCACAAGTATGGGAGACATTGCTTCAGGTGATTTGAAAGGAACTATGAGGCAAAGCAAAAAAAAAAAAGCCTATGTTATATTTTCATATAATATCTAACATGATAGTATTTGTACTGATGCAAATTGGGGGGAACCTATAGATTCAGGACATTTAAGTCCTTTAGTACTCAGTTAAATCAATGTATGGCATGGACACCAAAATTATGCTTTTATGTTGCTGAGAATTTATAAGTGCGAGTTTTTCTTTTTTAGAAGATAGTGTCTCTGGCCCTCATATGTGAGATCCGAACCGGGGTCGCTGGCATCCCAAACCAGCTCTTCATCACTGCGCCACTCAGCCAGCCCTATAAGTGAGAGATTTTTACCTCACCTTTTCCACCGTCTTCATTCTCCTAAGGAATATCTCTCACTTGAATTACTTTTTATTCAGCATATCTAGTGCTTTCATGGACATTACCAGATGTGTTCCTCACATCAATTTTAGCACATAAGAAGGACAGTTATGGCTATTTATATTTTACTAATGACTAATGTAGCAATAGAATCTCAGAGACAGTAAGGAACCCAGAAAGTGAATGTTATTATAGAAATCAGAGACTTAGAGATACTGGAATGTACACCAGAATGGATTAAAAACAGATGGTAGGTTGGCTGGGAGAATCTCAGCACTAAGTGATGCTCTCATTATCATGGTCACCATGAGCAAGTAGCAAATAGACCTTTAGCCCTTGCCACTACTTTGTTATCTAATCTGTGGTGTAACAGGGGTTTCTGTGTTTTATAAAAGACATAAGCCATCCATTCAAACTGCAGATGAGATGAGAATTTAGAAAAACATTTGATCAGAGGCTATTTAAAAAAAAACACAGTATAAGCCCCAGGACAAATTATTTTGCATCTGAATTTGTTCTCTTGGCTAATATAACTGACAATCGAAATGACACCTAAATGTCATTGTGTCAGGAACTGCAGGTTCACCCTGCATCCACACCTGGGTGCCTTGATCCCTGTGGGTAGAATTCACCCATATGTTGCTTGGTACAGATTCAATGGTTTATGCCAATATTTTCATTGTGAATTTACCTCCCCACTTGAAGTTTTGGAAACCATATGAACCAGTTAGCTGTCCTCCCACGGTATATTTTTACTTGTACTTTTGTGCTTTTGTCAAAGTCACTCTCTCACCAGAGATTCTTAATCCACTTTCTTTTTTTGCCCCAGCTCTATTGAGATATGATTGACATTTAATATTGTGTAAGTTTTAAGTCTACAATGTGATTATTTGCTACATATATATATTATGAAATAATTACCACAATAAAGTTAGTTAATGCACCCATCACCTCACATAATTATCAATCTTTTTTGTGTGTGGTGAGAACATTTAAGATTTTCTCTCTTTCTGCTATCCAAATATTCGCCTATCTCGTCACTGCATTTTAAGTTCCATCTTGTGTTGGAAAACTTCTCAGTCCAAATTTAGCACCCAAGTAGTCTTTCATTTATCTTAATCCCAGTAACATTTTATGGAGACTTCATAGTTTAATATTTGATGTTGTCATTGTCTTTTGTCATATTTGATTATATCATTCTCCTAATGTACTATGCTTTGTCTTCCCTACCAAATGGGAAACGTCTCAAAGAGAAGCATTTGAACTTTGATGGTCTCATGAGGAATCAAATGGAAATTCAAGTTGGGTAATTTTAGAAGAGTTTAGGAAAGGACCATTTACAAATGTGTTGAGTAGAAGGAAACCATGAGGCAGTATCCTGCTTAGTAACAGCATCACCTCTTCTAGGCCCATAATGGTGAGTGATTGGAGTGGTTTCCAAAACCTGGAGGCAGAGGGCAGACAGGGCTACCTGATGAGAGCTGTGCCCCAGCCAGCCTGTGATGAACCCACAGGAAATAAATACTCATCTCACCCTCCTTTCATCATTTTACATCTTGCTGATGCATTTTATTGGCCAATCCCACCAGGAAGCCAGAGGACAAGTAAACCCATTGATATGATTCATGCACATCACCTTTGCAGGGCACAGAGAAAAATGCAAAATAGTGAACAGTGGATCCAGAGGGATGATAATGAGTGATAACCAGCACAAGCATCGTACCATTTATTACACTGGTTTTGTATCTGTGAAGATCCTGACACATTGTAAAGCTGATCGACAGTTTGTAGAACCCAAATGGCAGGGCCATAAATATCAAACATGCACGTAGTTGTTATAGTTACTCACCAAAGGGACTCTTCATGGATTTTTCCATATATATCCTGCTGAACAGTACTTTGATTATTCATCAAAAATTTTGGTTACAGCTAACCAAATATAGAACCATCATTAGAAACATCATCAAGAATGCAGGGGAGAAAAACTTCTGAGTACATAGCAGTGACTTGATGAGTGGGTGGCACGTGGCAAGATCTGACTAGGATGATTCACTATTTATTTCATCTAAAACCAGTTTTATAGATTCTTGCATTTCAATTATTCCTTTGGAAAGGCATCCTTTGGTTTAGAAATTTTGCTTGTCTCCAGAAATGTGTTTTATTTTTATATTCATATTCCCTGTCATTTAAATTTCAATTAATGCTACTAACCCCCCACAAAATGACTTCATTCCAGCACTCTAGCTCCTTGCCTACAAAATTTATCAGGGCAGAGCTCAGCATCTAAGGTAGCAAAACCAAGAAAACATTTTCAGTTAAGGTTCAAATGTAATTAATTTGAGTTAAAGTCTGTTGACATATATAATGATAAAGAAAACAGTTTTCGGGCCGGCCGAGTGGCACATTGGTTAAGCGCTGGTTTTGGGATGCCAGCGGCCCCGGTTCGGATCCCACATGAGGGCCAGTGACACTGCCCTCTACAGCTAACAACAGCTCCACCTGGAGCTGGGCTGTTCAAGCCCCGGTGATGGTGTGGGCTGCAGCCCCTGCTGCAGTGGGCTGCCATAGGCTGCAGTGAGTGGCCCGCAGCCAGCGTGAGTGGCTGGCAGCCAAGCGTGAGCTGCCAATAGCCGCGATGAGCGACATCCAGAGGCCAGCGACCGATCTGCCTCATCCGGGAAGAGCGCAATGACGATACCAACAGTGAAGCAACATCCTCCGCAACTAAAAAACTGAAGAACAAGAAGACGGCAACTTGTCTGTTCCCCTTCCCCGATTCCCCAACGCTGTTCCCCTCCGCCAATTTCCCAATAAAATCTTTAAAAAAAAAAAAAAAAGAAAACAGTTTTCAGATGGCAAAAAAATTGGGATTGAAAAATATTAAAACACTGTATATCAATGTCAGAAAGACATCTGAACAAATACTGTTGAACGTCAAAGTCACTTCAAGTGTCAACTTCTCTGAGAGAATATAAAGAAAACCTGATGAATTTCATCGTGATCGGGTTATGTAAGAGCAAGCTTTGCTAGAGATAAAGAAGGAAGAAAAGAATTTGTATGGTCCTAAAATTTATCCTTTAACCCCAGGATGCTAAAACGTAATAAAAAAACTCAGGGTTACAAAAGCTATAGATGGTACTAAATTCAAGGTAGAGTAATAAATTTTATTTATTTGCCATAGGCATATAAATGTTATTTATACTTTTGATAATTTTAATTTAATATATGAACTTGATGTTTCTTTGTAGGGAGTTGTTAAACATGAGAGAATTATACCAAGATAGTGAAAGGAGAACTGATAGAAATGATGATTGACAAGTTATAATGATTTAAATATTTCTTATTAAGGACATGGTTTTTGTTTTGTTTTGTTTTGGTTTTTTTAGAGGGCAGTGTCACTGGCCCTCTTAGAGACACAAAGAAAAAACTGATGAGGGCTAGATGGGATGGGGATGGGCATAAGGGAGAAGGGGAAGGGATGAGGCAACACAAACTGATAACTACAATACTACTGCAGAGACAGAAGAGACAGTTCAGGGAATATAATCAATAAAGTTATAAATATTTTTTTAGGGGAACAGAAGGATGCATGTCCTTTTAGGGAGACCACTTCATGGACGGTGTAGTGGCCTTACCACTGCATTCTACATCTGAAGCTGCTGCTGAATAATATTAGATGTTGACTATAATTTAACACATATATAGTCATGGGATGTGGAATATAGTGTAGGGATGGAGTCAATGGAATTGTAATAGATATGTATGATATCGGGGATGGGGGGGCAGGGAAGGGGGAGTCACTTTGAAGGGGTGAAAAAAATAACTATTGCATTGTTTTGTACATCTGTAACTAATAATAATAATAATAATAATAATAATAATAATAAGTTAAAAAAGTCATAAATGTAATTTTAAGAAGATAGAGGTAACAAGCCTGGAAAGGTTGAAGGGTCAAAACAAAGGGACCTGGTGTCAGAATAATATTTTGGACTTAAATTTGATATTAAGTAATTTTGAAAGGTTTGGTGTATAAGAATCACATAGGTAGTCTTATAAATGTAAGTTAAAATAAATAAAGTCTTATAAATTTTAAGTTAAAATAAATAAATAAATAAATATTTCTTGATTTCACTTCAACAAGTAATGTTTATTTTGCTATTACCTGCCGTCATTTGGTGCATGCGTTAAGGGGGGCGTGTAGTTTTTCTAAACAGCTTGCTTTGCTATTATTTTTTAAATAAGCAAGTTCTGTCTTCCATCAACTCTGTGTAACTTAGTTTCAGGTCTCTTCTAAGAACTTAGAGGTCCCACAGGAAGTAGACATGCAGATGAAAATTGTTTTAAAATTCCAAATGTCCACCTCTCAAACTTTGGGCTTCTTGAATTCTATTCCCGCAGAAAATATTATGAAATGTTTGCTATGAGCCAGTTTGTGAGTACTGAGGATACAGGAAAGTTCTCTGGCCCAATATATCATACATTCGAATGTCAGGAACAAGGTGGTAAACGAAGAGATGAATGAGATTTTTTCAGCGTATTGAAAGAAAACATGTGGGCCGGCCGAGTGGCGCGGTGGTTAAGCGCTGGCTTGGGAAGCCAGCGGCCCTGGTTTGGGTCCCACATATGAGGGCCAGTGACACTGCCCTCCAAAAAAAGAAAGAAAACGTGTACTGATATTTAAGTGTAATGAAGAAAATGTGATCGAATGTAACTCTGTGTGTGTGTGTGAGCTATTTTAAATTGAGTGGTCTTAGAGGGCCTTTCTCAAGGGAGATATTTTAGTCGAGACCTGAATGACAAGAGGCTGGTATGAATAGATAAGAAGATGGAATATTCTAGCCAAATACAAAAGTGCAAAAGTCCTGAAGTGGGAACATGCTTTATGTTCAAGGTAAGCAAGGGATGCTTGAGTGCATTTGCAGAAAAGCCTAAAACGGTATTTCATTTGACATTTTAAAAATTATATCCAAGTGTTCTAGGGCTTTTGAAGTGGGTTTTTGCTTCAATATATTTCAAAGGATTAAGGAGAAAAAATAATTGTTTTTCATAAATTGCAGTTAATCTGTTCTTTTTTATTAAATTTATTGTGGTAACATTGGTAAATAAAATTATATGTCTCAAGTGTACAATTCTATAATACATAGTTTATATATTGCATTGTGTATTTACCACCCAGAGTCAGTTCTCCTTCCATCACCATATATTTTACCCCCTTTTCCCTCCTCTACCAACCCCTTCCCCCCTCCCCTCTGGTAACCACTAAACTATTGTCTGTGTCTATGAGCTTTTCCTTATCTGTGTTCTTCGTTTGTTGCTTTCGGTTTTATATCCCACATATCAATGTAATCATATGGTTCTTGACTTTTTCTGTTACTTATTTCACTTAGCATGATAATCTCAACATGCATCCATGTTGTCACAAATGGCAGTATTTCATCTTTTCTTAAGGTTGAGTAATATTCCGTTGCATACATGTACCACATCTTCTTTATCCAGTCATCTATCGAAGGACACTTTGGTTGTTTCCATATCTTGGCCACTGCGAATGATGCTGCAATGAACATAGAGGTACATATATCTTTATGAATAAATGTTTTCATATATTTTGGCGTAGATATCCAGGAGAGGTATTGCTGGATCATGTGGTAATTCTATTCTTCATTTTTTGAGGAACCTCCATACTGATTTCCATAGTGGCTGCACCAACCTGCATTCCCCCCAACAGTGTATGAGTCTTCCTTTTTCTCCACAGCCTCTCTGACACTTGTTATTACAGTATTACAAACCTTACAATCCAAGTCATTACAAAACTTGGATTGCAAGTAACATAGTTTGCGAGTATCCCGCAACATGAGCAAACATTTCTAATACATTTTAACGTGGTAAACAAGCAATGTCTTGCAATACGAGTCGTTTGTTTCCGGAATGGATTATGCTCCCAAACCAAGGTATTACTGTATTTGTCTTATTGATGATAGCCATTCTAACAGGTGTCAGGTGGTATCTTATTGTGGTTTTGCTTTGCATTTCCCTAATATCTAGTGAAGTTGAATGTCTTTTCAAATACCTGTTGGCCATTTGTATGACTTCTTGGGAGAAGTGTCTATTCAGATCCTCTGCCCATTTTTTAATTGGGTTGCTTGATTTCTTACTGTTGAGTTGTATGAGTTCTTTATATATTTTGGATACTAACCCCTTATAGGAGGTATTGTTTACAAATATCTTCTCCCATTCAATTGGTTGCCTCTTTGTTTTATTAACAGTTTCTTTTGCTGTGCAGAGCTTTTGAGTTTGATAAGTCCCATTTATTGATTTTTTTCTTTTACTTCCCTTGGCTTTGAGGTCAAATTCATAAAATCCACTCTAAGACCAAGGTCCATAGGTTTAGTAACTACATTTTTTCCCTGCAATTTATTGTTTCAGGTCTTATATTTAGGTTTTTGATTCATTTTAAGTTAATTTTGGTATATGGTGAAAGATAACAGTCTAATTTCATTCTTTTGCACATGGTTTTCCAATTACCCCAGAACCATTTATTGAAGAGTGTTTCTTTTCTTCATTGTATGCTTTTGGCTACTTTGTCAAAAATTATGCGCCCATACATATATGGGTTTATTTCTGGGTTCTCAAATCTGTTCCATTGGGTTGTGTGTCTGTTTTTCTGCCAATACCATGATGTTTTGATTATTGTAGCTTTGTAGTATAAACTGAAGTCAGGGAGTATGATACCTCCAGCCTTGTTCGTTTTTCTCAGGATTGCTTTGTCTATTCAAGGTCTTTTATGATTCCATACAAATCTGATGATTTTTTGTTATTCTCTTTCTTGAAAAAGTGCCACTGGGATCTTGATGGGGATTGCATTAAATTTATACATTACTTTGGGTAATGTGGCCATATTAACTATGATGATTCTTCCAATCCATGAACATGGAATATCTTTCCATTTCTTTGTGTCTTCTTCAATTTCTATTAATAATAGTTTTCAGTGTATAGGTCCTTCACATCCTTTGTGATGTTTATTCCTAGGTATTTCGTTCTTTTTGTTGCAATTGAAAGAGGAATTTTTTAAAAAACTTTTTATTATTATTATTATTATTAGTTACAGATGTACAAAACAATGCAATAGTTATCTATTTCACTCCTTACAAAGTGACTACCCCACCCCCTCCCCTGTCCCCACCATCCCCGATATCATACATACCTATTACAATTCCATTGACTCCATTCCCGCACTATATGTGTTAAATTATAGTTGACATATTATTCAGCGGCAGCTTTAGATATACAGTGCAGTGGTCAGGCCTCTACACCGTCCATGAAATGGTCTCCCTGACAAGACAAGTCCTTCTGATCCCCTAAGAAAAATATTTACAACCTTTTGGATTGTATTCCCTAAACTGTCTCTTCTGTCTCTGAAGTAGTATTGTAGTTATCAGTTTGTGTTGTCTCATCCCTTCCCCTTTTCCCATCCCCCTCCCATCTAGCCCTCATCAGTTTTTCCTCTGTGTCTCTAAGACTATTTCTCTTCACATTGCTCATTTATTCAGTTCTTTAGATTCCACATATAAGTGAGATCATATGGTATTTGTCTTTCTCTGACTGACTTATTTCACTTAACACATAATGTTCTCTAGGTCCATCCATATTGTTGCAAATGGTATGATTTCTTTCTTCTTTATAGCTGCGTAATACTCCATTGTGTAAATGTACCACAGTTTCTTTTTTTTTTTGAGGGCAGTGTCACTGGCCTTCATATGTGGGACCCGAACCGGGGCCGCTGGCTTCCCAAGCCAGCACTTAACCACCATGCCACTCTGCCGGCTCTGTATCACAGTTTTTTAATCCAGTTGTCTACCAATGGACATTTCAGTTGTTTCCAAGTCTTGGCTATTGTAAATAGCGCTGCAATGAACATATGGGTGCATATATTTTTTCAAATTAGTGTCTTGGGTTTTTCAGGATAAATACCTAGGAGTGGAATTGCTGGGTCAAAAGGTAGTTCCATTTCCAGTTTTTTGAGATACCTCCATACTGACTTCCATAGTGGCTGCACCAATCTACAATCCCACCAACAGTGCAGCAGGGTTCCCTCTTCCCCACAGCCCCGCCAGCAGTTGTTGTTTGTTGATTTATTGATGATAGCCATTCTGACTGCAGTGGTATCTCATTGTAGTTTTTATTTGCATTTCCCTAATGATCAGTGAGGTTGAACATTTTTTCATATGCCTGTTGGCCATGTCTATGTCCTCTTTAGAGAAATGTCTCTTCATATTCTCTGTCCATTTTTTAATTGGGTTGTTTTTTTTTGTAGTTGAGTTGCATGAGTGTTTCATAAATTTAACCTCTTATCAGATATATCATTGACAAATATATTCTCCCATTGAGTAGGCTGACATTTTGTTTTATTGATGGTTTCCTTTGTTGTGAAAAAACTTTTAACTTTGATATAATCCCATATGTTCATTTTTTCTTTTATTTTCCTTGCCTGTGAGGATGTATCAGTAAAAATATTGCTCAGGGTAATGTCTGCAAATTTACTCCCTATAGTTTCTTTTAGAAGTTTTATGGTTTCAGGTCTTACATTTAAGTTTTTAATCCATTTTGAATTTGTTCTTGTATATGGCGTAAGGAGGTGGTCCAGTTTCATTTTTTGTGTCAGTCCAATTTTCCCAGCACCATTTATTAAATAGACTATCTTTACCCCAGTGTAAATTCTTTCTTCCATTGTCATAGATTAACTGTCCGTATATATATGGATTTATTTCTGGGGTCTTTGTTCTCTTCCTCTGGTATGTGTGCCTGTTTTTATGCCAATACCATACTGTTTTGATTACTGTAGGCCTTGTAGTATGTTTTGATGTCTGGTAGCATGATACCCCCGACTTTGTTCTTATTTCTCAGGATTGCCGAGGCTATTCAGGGTCTTTTATGGTTCCATATAAATTTTAGGATTATATTTTCTATTTCTGTGAAAAATGCCCTTGGTAGTTTAATAGGAATTGCATTGAATCATCTATATATTGCTTTAGGCAGTATGTACTTTTTAACTCTATTAATTCTTCCTATCCATGAGCATGGTAGGTGTTTCCATTTATCTGTGTCTTCTTTGATTTCTTTCTTTAGTGTCTTATAATTTGCTGAGTACAGATCTTTTACTTCCTTGGTTAAATTTATTGCTAGGTATTTTTTAGTTCTTGAAGCAATTGTAAATGGGACAGTTTTCTTAATTTCTCCTTCCGTTAGTTTATTATTGGTATATGCAAGTGCAACTGATTTATGAACATTGATTTTATATCCTGCTACTTTACTGAATTCTTCTATCAGTTCCAATAGTTTTTTGATGGAGTCTTTGGGGTTCTCTCTATATAGTATCATGTCATCTGCATATAATGCAATTTTACTTCTTCCTTGCCAATTTGGATGCCTTTTATTTATTTTTCTTGTCTGATTGCTGAGGCTTGAACTTCCAGAACTACGTTGAATAAAAGAGGAGAAAGTGGACAGCCTTGTCTTGTTCCTGATTTTAAGGGAAATGGTTTTAGCTTTTCCCCATTGAGTATGATGTTAGCTATAGGTTTATCATATATGGCCTTTATTATGTTGAGATATGATCCCTGTATTCCCACTTTGCTAAGGGTTTTTAACATAAATTGCTGTTGGATTTTGTCAAATGCTTTTTCTGCATCTATTGACATGACCATATGATTTTTATTCTTCATTTTGTTGATGTGGTATATCATATTAATTGATTTACGGATGTGGAACCAGCCTGTGTACTAGGGATGAAACCCACTTGATCATGATGTATGATCTTCTTAATATATTGCTGAATTCTGTTTGCTAATATTTTGTTGAGAGTATTTGCATCTATGTTCATCAGTGATATTGGCCTATAGTTTCCTTTTTTGTGATGTCTTTATCTGGTTTTGGAATCAGGGTGATAGTGGCTTCATAAAGAGAATTTGGAGCCTTCCCTCCTGCTGGATTTTTTGGAATAGTTTGAGAAGAATAGGTGATAGTTCTTTTTTGAATGTTTGATAAAACTCACTTGTGAAGCCGTATGGTCCAGGGCTTTTGTTTGTTGGGAGCTTGTTGATTACTGATTCAATTTCCTTGGTAGTAATCAGACTGTTTAGATTTTCTGTTTCTTCTCGAGTTAGCTTTGGAAGGTTGTATGCTTCTAGAAAATTAGCCATTTCTTCCAGGTTGTCAAATTTGTTGGCATATAGTTGCTCATAGTAATTTCTTAATTTTTTTTGTATTTCTGTGGTGTCTCTAGTCATTTCCCCTCTTTCATTCCTGATTTTACTAATTTGAGTCCTCTCTTTTTTTGTGTGATGAGCCTGGCTAGAGGTTTGTCAATTTTGTTTATCTTCTCAAAAAAACCAGCACTAGGTTTCGTTGATCTTTTGTATTGTTTTTCTGTTCCCTATATCGTTTATTTCCGCTCTAGTTTTTATTATCTCCTTCCTTGTAACTCCCCTTTGTCTTCTTTTGTTGTTCTTTTTCCAGTTCCCTGAGGTGTAAGGATTACCTGTTGATTTGAGATTTTTCTTCCTTCTTTAGGTAGGCCTGCAGTGCTATGAACTTCCCTCTTAGGACTGCTTTCACTGCAACCCAGAGATTTTGGGTCATGGTGTTTTCATTTTTATTTGTCTCGAGGTATCTTTTGATTTCCTCCTTGATCTCATTTGTGACCCACTCGCTATATAGTAGCATGTTATTTAGCCTCCATTTATTTGTCAGCTTCCTGGATTTCTTCGTACAATTGATTTCTAGTTTCATAGCATTGTGGTCAGAGAAGACACTTGAAATTATTTTAATCTTCTTAAATTTATTGAGACTTGTTTTGTGTCTTAACATGTGGTCTATCTTAGAAAATGTTCCATGTGCACTTGAAAAGAATGTATATTCTGTAGCTTTGGGGTGAAAAGCTCTGAATATATCAGTTGAATCCAGCTGGTCTAATGTGTCATTTAAGGTCGCTGTTTCTGCATTGATTTTCTGTCTGGAGGATCTGTCCATTGGTGACAATGGGGTGTTGAAGTCCCCTACTATGATAGTGTTACTGTTGATCTCTGCCTTTATGTCTGACAATATCTGTTTTATATATTTAAGAGCTCCTATGTTAGGTGCATAGATGTTTACTAAGGTTATGTCCTCTTGTTGGATCGATTCCTTTATTACTATGAAGTGTCCTTCTTTGTCCTTTATTGTATTCTTCAATTTAAAGTCCATTTCATCTGATATAAATATCGCTACTCCAGCTTTTTTCTCAGTTCCATTTGCATGAAATATTTTACTCCACCCCTTTACTTTCAGCTTGAATGTGTCTTTTGATCTGAGGTCAGTCGAAAGAGGAATTTTTAAAAATTTATTTTTCTCAAATTTCATTTTTAGTACATAGGAGCACAGCAGATTTTTGTACATTGATTTTGTATCCTGTAACTTTACTGTATTTGATTATTGTTTCTAATAGTTTTTGGTGGACTTTTTCTATAAAGGGTGTTCTATAAAAATAATCATGCCATCTGCAAAAAGTGACAGTTTGACTTCTTCATTCCCAGTTTGGATGCCTTTTATTTCTTTCTCTTGCCTGATTGCTCTGGCAAGGACTTCCAATACTATGTTGAATAACAGTGGTGATGGGGGCATCTCTGTCTTGTTCCTGATCTTAGAGGAAAAGCTTTCAGTTTTTCACCATTAAGTATGATATTAGCTGATGGTTTGTTGTATATGGCCTTTATTATGTTGAGGTACTTTCCTTCTATACCCATTTTATTAAGCGTTTTGCTCATACATGGATGTTGCATCTTGTCAGATGCTTTTCTGCATCTGTTGATATGATTGTGTGTTTTTTATCCTTTATTTTGTTTATGTGGTGTATCACATTGATTGATGTGCATATGTTGAACCATCCTTCCACTCCTTGAATGAATCCCCCTTTGTCATGATGTATAATCTTTTTAATGTATTGTTGTATGCGATTTGCTAGTATTGTGTTTAGGATTTTTGCATCTGTATTCATCAAAGATATTTGTCTGTAGTTTTCTTTTTGTGTGTTATCCTTACCAAATTTTGGTAACAAGGTAATATTGGTCTCATAAAATGAGTTAGGAAGTATTATCTCTTTTTCAATTTTTGGAAGAGTTTGAGAAGGACAGGTATTAAATCATCTTTGAATTTTTGGTAGAATTCACCAGTGAAGCCATCATGTCCTGGACTTTTGTTTTCTGGGAGGTTTTTGATGATTGTTTCAATTTCCTTGCTGTTGATTGGTCTATTTAGATTTTCTAGTTCTTTGTGATTCAGTCTAGGAAGGTTATATATTTCCAGGAACTTGTCCATTTCTTTTAGATTATTGTTTGGGTAGCATACAGTCTTTGATAGTATTCTTGTATGATTGTATTTCTGTGGTATCGTGACTTCTCTTTCATTTCTGATTTTGTTTATTTGTGTCTTTTTTTTCTTTTTTCCTTGGTCTGTTTAGCCTGGGGTTTGTCTATTTTATTAATCTTTTCAAAGAACCTACTCTTTGTTGCATTAATTTTTCTATTGTCTTTTTGTTCTGTTTTATTTAATTTTGCCCTAATTTTTATTATTTATTTCCCTCTGCTAACCTTGGATTTTATTTGTTCTTTTTCTAGTGCTTTAACATGTAATGTTAGGTTGTTTTTGTGGGATTTATTTTTGTTTCTTGAGATACACCTGTAGTAATATAAAATTCCCTCTTATTACCACTTTGGCTGCATCCCCCAAATTTTGATATGTTGTATTTTTATTCCCATTTCTGTATCTTTTCATCAATCTTTTTATTTATTCTTTGACCTAGATATTCTTCAGTAGCATTTTATTTAAACTCCACATATTTGTGGTTTGTCCCACTTTCTACTTGCAGTTGATCTCTAACTTCAAAGAATTGTTGTCAAAGAATATGCTTGGTATGATTTGAGTTTTCTTAAATTTATTGAGGCTAGTTTTGTGTCCCAACATATGGCCTGTCCTTGAGAATGTTCCATGTGCACTAGAGGAGAATGTATAATCTGATGTTCTGAGAGGAAATTCTCTGTAAATGTCTATTATGTCCTTTTGGTCTAATGTTACATTTAAGACTGATATTTCCTTATTGGATGATTGATCCATAGCTGTCAATGATGTATCAATATCTAGATCCCTTACTATAATTGTTTTTGTCAGTTTCTCCATTTAGTTCTGTTAATGATTGTTTTATATATTTTGGTGCTCCCTGATTAGGAGCATATATATTGATAAATGTCATGTATTCTTGTTGTATAATCTCCATTATGATTATGAAATGTCCATTTTTGAATATTATAAACTTTTAATATTGAAGTCTATTTTATCAGATATAAGTATGGCTGCATCACTTTTCGCTGGATGCCATTTGATTGAAGTATCATTTTCCACTCTTTCATTTTGAGTTTATATTTGTCCTTGTAGCTGAGATGTGTCTCTTGAAGGTAGCATATAGTTGGGTTTTGTATTTTGATCCAATCTGGTACTCTGTGGCATTTTATTGGTGAGTTCAGTCCATTTACATTTAGGGTGATTATTGATATATGATAATTTTCTATTGCTATTGTATCTTTTGTTTTCTGGTAACTCCGTGTCTCCATTGTTTCTTTTCCTCTCCGTTTCTGCCTTATTTTAGTTTGGTGGTATTATATTATTTTTCTCTGTTTCCTCTTTTGTTTTGTGTCTCAGTTCTGGATTTTTTGGGGGATGGTTACCATTAAGTTTATGTAAAAGAAAATTTTATTTATACAGTAGTCCTTTTTCTTCAGTATGCATCTTATCTCCATTCCCCTTTGCAAATCAGGTCTTTAAAGGGATGGTTAAGTTAAACTGAGGCTAGTAGGTTGAGGCAGAATGCAATTTGAATGGTGTCCTTCTAAGAAGAGATTATGACACACAAAGAGACACCAGGGATATACCCACACAATGAGAGAGCAAAGTGAAGAGGGTAGTTGTCTGCAAGCCAAGGAGAGGGGCCTCACAGGAAACTAACCCTGCCAGGTCCTTGACCTTGGACTTCCAGTCTCCAGAACACCGAAAAAATAAATATTGATTGTTTAAGCTCCCAGTCTGTGGTATTTTGTTATGGCAGTCCAGGATAACTAATATAATGCCTCAGGTAGAGATTTCTTTCTGGATTATCTACCATCCAAATGTAATTCATAAGAGCATGTTTTATGGCCTTTTGTTTACCCCATGAGGTGAGGAAGGGATTTCCACACTATGGTGATGGGGTGTCCATACACACAACACTGGACACTGTAGAGATGAGACAGACAGCCATTTATTAACCATGCGTACTCCCAGGACAGGGAGGAGGACACCACATGCCCCACAGCACCACATGGGGGTTGCCCTTGGGAACAGAGTGAATAAACAGGGTCTGGGAGAGGTTGTGGTATCAGGAGGATGAGGTGACTCCTAGTTCCCATGCGGCTGGTAGGGAACAGACGACTGCTGCTTGGGAATAAGCAAGGTCTGTGCTTTGTCCCCTCTGTAAAGCTGGTTGTTTGGTAGGGGACCATATCTGCAAGTGAAGGCTATGGAGGGAAACTTGCATTTAGGGGATCTGAGGCCCTGCTGGTTCAACTAAATGTCCAGGCAGCCATCATATTGGGCCTTAATTTTAGACCTTTCCCCACAGAGCAGTTTTCCAGTCCAATGTCTCCTGTCTCAACTCAGACACCTCCTGTGAGGGTCTGGCCTCTGCTCGCCAGTCCCACAGCCTCATCTAGTCCGCCGTATAATTTAAAATTCTATCTCAGGGACTGATTTGTCGCTTCCAAAACTTAAACCACCTTGCCTAAGGGAGTGTATACTTTACTAATTTCATCTGGAGGTCCTCCTGTCGCACTCATCCTTTTTACTTTCCAGTAAGTCATGGAGGGGATCTCAATATCCTCCTTACATGTCTGAAGCTCCAAGCTTCCAAAGTTCTGTGGGCAGAGGCGGGGTCTTTATCTCAGTATCCCCGGTACTAGCACAGAGCCTTCCAAAGAGTAGATGCCCAATGATGTTTGAGGAATAGAAGAGAACGTGAGTAAGAGGCCTAACTTGTTAAGCTTTACTATCTCCCACATTCTCCAATAAGCTAAGCACATCAAGGTACAAATCAATTTTATGAAACAACACTGAAAAGAGTCAGCAACGTCAAGGTTGATGATATTTTCTTTTCTTTTTAGACATTACAGGGGGTGGGAGAAGCCGGGGCCATGGTATCATGCCTGGCTGTGGCTTAGTGCCAGATCTCGCTTCCTCTATGGCTCCTGCTCTCTCTTGATCTTGCAAAGCCTCTTCATACCAAGGTGAGAAGGCACTAGGGACCCTGTCATTAACCTTGGCCAAAAATTCCAGGATTCGCATCTTGCTTGTTTCACCATGAGCTTTTGGTCCCCACAGGAACTCGTAGCGTGCAGGATCGCTGTCAGGCACCTGCTGGTACTCCAGGTACTGTAGCTGCACCAAATTTGTGTTGATGAGTTTCCTGGGCTCCCCATAGATGCTGTGCTCCCTCCCAGCATATACCTCCAGCATATTCAGGAATTCCCACAACTCTTCCTCAGTGGCACGGTTACCCTTAATGAAGATCAGGACCAGGATATTCATCAGGAGATCCATCTTGGGTAATCCCCTGCCAATATTCACCCTCCCATTATTGGGGAGGTTCAGTTTGCTGACAGGTTCATATGCGTGGTTGTTGCTTGAGTCGACCTCCTTCAAGTCCACTGCAAAGACAGCCGCAATACGATCAGAGGCTTTCTGGAGGATGTCATCCAACTCGTCTCGGTTATTTTTGCCTAGAATCTTGAGCATCTCTTCCTTCAGAATGGCCTATTGCATTTTATATTTGTACAGAAGATATTGCTCCACCACTTCCAACTTCATAGTTAGAATCTCACTTCATGAGTTCACAGAAGATATGGGGTTAGAAGAACGTGCAAGTTCCTCAGCTAGGCTTTTGTCATCTTTATCAGATCTTGTGTGAAAAGCACGTGAAGAAGTAATGGTGATAGATGAGGCTCCCCAAAGCTTCTAGGAAGTGCTACTTGTCTCAGTGGATGATGGAACTTGGGGATTACCCTCCAAATCAGAAGAAGAGCAGGAGGGGGACTCGTCTTCCACTGCTGCAGCTGGCCGAACTGTCTTGTGACCCTTGGAGTCATTGCAGCCCCGGATGAATTTCTCATGGGCACAGGGCTTACTCCTCTGACCCCGAGGCATTTTGATTCCAGTCAGGTTAAATGGTGAGGGGGGAAGTAGGACATCTGATTAGGACACCTGGGGGAGGAAAGTTGATAGGATGTGTGTACCTTCACCATGGAAATACCACCTAGACTTAAGGAAGCCTACGATTGCTGTTTTTCTCAAAGTCATGGCTCCAAAAACCAACAGTGCTCCTGTTCTAATCAGCCTGTACTCTTTAGGGTGAGTCCTGCATGCTCTGACTCAGGCATACTGAGGACACAGCACGGGCTGGCCATCCTTTAGTTTTAGGGTCTCATATTTCACATTCAAGAGCATCGTTCAATTGGTGAGAGGTCATGGGACCGAGAAGAAGAAAGTGAAGGGGATCCTCAGGTTACCACCCCTGCCCACGTGACCCCAGTACTGACTGCTCAGTGGGGAACTTTCTGCCTCATCAATTTAGGGTCCTCAGTCCTCATTATGGGCGCTTACTTTGGCTCCACATAGGGCCTGGTGTAGTTGAATGGTGGCTCCACTTTCAAACTCAGCATTTCACCTCCCATAGATCTGATGTAAATAAGTGTCAGGGGAGCTTCCGCGGGACTGCCCTGTCCTGGATCTTCAAGGGCCAAACCAGGGGTGGGACCAGATTCGTTCTCATCCCTACTATTTAGTGGCGATGGTCCCACCGTCGTTGCTTCCTCCCCATAATGGCCTAGAATTCCTCCCTGGCCCTGAGGCCTACCCCTCCTACTAACGCCAGTTCCACAATGAGACCCCTAAGAGGAGGTGAGCATCTCCTCCTCTGGCCATACCTGTCTTGGTCTCCTGACGCCAGGTAAGGAAAAGAATTCTGTGGTTCCCCTGTTGTGAGGTGTCTAGCTCCCTTAGTCCTCAGAGTATTCACCTTGGTCTCTGGAAAGCCTAGAAACCCTCCCACTGCTGGCATTAGGCCAACCCCCTTAGACTACCTCCCTCAGCCCCTGTTACACCACAGGAAGAAGTGAGTATGTCACATCGTGTCAAAAATGCCCAGGTAAATCAGTGCACCCAGGAGGGGTGAGGTTCTGTGTGGTCCTCCCAGTTTTGAGGGTGGGGGTTTCCCTATGTCCTGACTCAGGGTCCTCACCTTGACTCCTGTCAGGTCCGGGAACTTCTTCCATGGCTTATCTGAGGACCCTCCCCTCAGACCAAGGCCCTCAAATCTGCCACACTTCTTGCAGAGTCAGTCTGAGAGCCCTGTCCAAGGCATCCCAGGGTTGATGGCTGGGGCAGTCTCTGTGACTCCTCACTGCTCTGGGCTCTGCAGTACCCTCCGCTGTCACTCAGGGCTCTGCTCTTGATTCCTGGCAGGGCCCGGAATGCTGCCCTGTAGTATCCTGGGTCTCAGAGAGGGAGAGTCGGGGAATGCCACATGAGGCTGTCCTGCCTGTGCCCTTCCAGGGATGACATCAGGATTCAGGCTCCTTGGGGCCTCTCTGTTCAGGGTAGGGCCGTGCCCTCAGCACTCACTCGGGATCATTACCTTGATTCCTGGCAGGCCCTGGGACTCCTCTCTTTCTTTCAGCTTAAGGTCACCCACATGGACGAAAGCTCTCATGTCTTTGAGTACCCTGAGAATAAGTGAGGGGATGCTCAGCCTGACAGCCCTGCCTGGGCCTTCTGGGTCAGAGAGCACACAAAAACCAGTCTCTCTCCAGTTATCACGTGCCCTGTCTCATCAGTCCTCATTCATCAGAGTCTTCCTCCTGCCTCCTATCCTCTGAAAGTCTTCCTGGGAAATGCTGCCTCCTTGAAAACTTTTGCTTTGTCTCCCTGCTGCAAAGCCAGCAGAGAATGGGTTGAGTCCCAGGAGGGATGTGAGGTGGGGAAGCTGCAGCACAGGCAGAGGAGGGCCCAGGGCAGGTGTTGTGCTCTCTGATCTCTTCCTTCTCTTCGCTGGCCAGACTTGGCTCTTATCTGACTTGGCTTCTCATAGATTTCCTTTCTACAGGGAAGGGGCTGAGCCAATTCATTTTGTGAGTCCCCGGTCTTTTCAGGTTTATTGAGATTTCCTTTGTAGATTATGATATTGTCACTGAATACCACCTTTTTCTGTCTTTAGGCATGTCTCACGGTTGTTTTGTATTTTTATTGTGTAATTCTCCGGGCGTGTATTGCAAAACATTATTTTGAATACGAAGTCCTGCTTTTTAACACCTGAAATCCCTTTAGGAGTAGGGAACAGAAAAGTGAGTTAAGTAACATGAGGTGTCTGTCAGACTTGGAGGAGTGGCTCAGAGTGGGCTCTAGAGGAATTCAGAGCAAGGGTCTGTCACTTAGCAGTTTGAATTTCAGAAAGTTCCAAGGTCTTTATGTGAAGAGTGCGTCTGCTAGTCTATCACATGGGAGTATACACACGCATATGTCATGTGATGGACAGTGTCAGGCCAAGTTTGGTGCTTTTAAGGAATGGTAGTTATTACAAAGATGATTCTGACCCCAGATGATAACCTTCCCACACAGAATATTATTTCCAACTTCGATTAACGAATATGTAGCTGTAAACACTAGAGAAATGCATGTGAGCTGAGATGCTGCTGAGCTGAGTGGTATTTCCCTAATAGAGCATCTATCATTTAATATGGGTGTGGGGTTGTCTTCTCCAGCTGGATGCAACTCAAAGTGCATTTGTCTCAAGGACAAACAACTTCTTTCTCAGAAACCTATTCATCCAAACCCCTCCAATTTTATTGATTTCCTCGCCAGCTAAGGTAGAGCCCTCCCTTAGAGTTTGCCCAATTACACTCAAATTGCCTGAATACAATGCCCTTTGAATGGAGCGAGCTCTGGCTCTTCCTGTCCATGAAAAGAAAGATGGTCCATTGGCTTCTTGGCATCTCACTTCAAGGGAATATCACCCTTATTTCTCCGAAACACTCTGGACAGCCTATGTCTAAAAAGCTAGTTTGCAGGCACTGTTCAACTGCTCTGGGGCAAGTGCACAGGCCCCCGCTCAGCCTAGCCCCAGGTGGAGGTTCCTCTCTGGATCTCCCACATCCAAACGTATGCGTCTGAGTGGGACCTGATGGCCCCTCTTCCTGGTATGTCTGCCTGGGTCCTCCCAGGGCTGACAACAAGGATTCTGTGGGGCCCCCACTGGTAGGAGGCGGTGTGTCCCACATGTGGCAACTGGATCAGTGGCAAGAGTAAGACTCTCTAGGGGAGCTCAGTGAGGTTCTGAGGTGGTGGCCCCCTCAATTATCACTCAGTGGGGATCTGAATTTCTCCCTCGGGCCACCAAACACCTCCAGATTCAGGTGAACATCAGCATTGAGTCCCCTGGGCTGGAGGTGAGGTGGCGACCTAGCTGATGACCGCTGCCCAGGGTTTGCCAGGGCTGGCAGATGGAGAGATTTGGTGGCTCCCCTCTGCTCTGGGTCAGTGCCCTCCTCAGGCCTCCTTCAGTATGCTCCGTATCTTGACTTGAAGCTGTCCCCTCATACAAAGGCTGACAACTCCCTGAGACTCCCTGTGAAGAAGGGAGGTTTGCCTCATCTGGCCAGAGCTGCCTGTGGTATCCCAAGGCCAACAGCACTGGAGCGAATCTGTGCTGCCCCCACTGTTAACCGGGAGGTGGTTCCTTCAGTCTTCAAGGTCCTCACCTTGACACCTGGCAAAACCAGGAATTCCTCCCTCTGCTGACTTAAGGTTGCCCCCTTGATGAGGTCCCTCACTTCCAGGAGATGCTCTGGAGGGAAGTATGATGCCTCACCTGACCAAGCCCAGGGCTCTGAGGTCCAACAATGGGTCAGGGCTCTAGGTCGCCCCCTCATTTCTGGGAAGGGTGCCCTTTTGCTGCCTGGTGTCACTACCTGGACACTGTTAGGCCCTTTGCTGACACGATCCCCTCCCTCAGACACTGAGGGGTAGCATCAGGCTGAAAACTCAACCTGTGGATGCCCAATGCCCACTGTTGAAGTGGATCTTTGTGTGGACCCATCTCTTCTGAGGTGGTTTATTGCCTCATCCCTCATACAGGATTTTTACCTTGATGCCTGCCTTGGCATGGGATGCCACTCTCTGCTGAACATGACAGCAACCCTGAAAACCGAGACCCTATCACCTTGAATCCTTCCTCGTAGAAGTCAGAGGGCCCCTGATCCTGCCAGATGTTCCCTGGGCCTGCCAGGTCTAACCTCATGGAAGTGGTAGGTGCAGCCCCATCCCTTGTATGTTTATCAGGGTCTTCACCTTGACTGTGGACCCATCTTGGGACTCCATCCTCTGCTTCCCTGAGGCGATAGCCCTCAGGCCTACCTGATCCTTCCTGGGACTTCCAAGACACAGGTCAGTGTGCGCCATGTCTAGCCACAACTGTTTTGGGCTTTCAAGGGCTGACAGCTGGGGTGGGGCTCTATGGAACCCACTGATCTGGAGGCGGTAGTTCTTTTGTGGGAAATGTCGCATCCCTACCAAACTGAGCAGTTTCCTACTGCAAACCTGGCAGAGATAGGGTCCTGGTCCCAGGAGTGATGTGAGAGGAGCAGGCTGCGGCCAAATGCAGGGGCCCCAGACAAGGGGGTGAGTTGTCAGAGAAACAAAAGAGAACAAAACTCACCCAGCCCTTCTTTCTCAGACTTAGCCTCTTACGTGACTTCCTTAGTATAAGGTTTACTTTCCACAGGGGGAGGCTGCCCAGGATGATGTTTGAGGCACCAATCTTTGGAGATTAACCGGCTGTGCATATATGTACATGATCATACTGTCACTATCATTGCTCTTTTCCTTTATTCATACTTCCCATATGTATTGGTATTCTTATTGCTCTGCCTATAATATTCTAATCCACTGCACTGTGTGCAGAGACCTCCTTTTTGTCCCCTGAGACACATCCGTGGAGCTCTGATATAGAAATAGTAAGTGGAAGGACACAAAGTCAGACTCAGGCCGGGAGGACTGGAAAAATGTGAACTTTACAGAAATTCAAAACAGGGATCTAGTCCCAGCTCTGTCACTTATCAGCCTAGTGAAGTTCAAACATTTCCAAGTTATTCATCTGTAAAGAGAGTCTGGTAGCCTTATCTTGTAGAAATGTTGGAATGGACATCCTGTATTTTAGAGGACTTGGGATGCTGATTGGAAAATAGTGGGTCTTTCATGATTGGCCGATATTACAAGTTTGTTGTCTTTATTTTTATTTTTTTATTTAGCTGAGCCATCCTGCCACTTGTTGGCAGCTCCGTGGCAGCTCAGCTCAGGTTAAGCATCGAACTGTTTTTGCTCAGAGCCCAGATCGCACTCTTGAGCGAGCTCTTAACCAACTGTGCCACTTGGCCGGCCCTATATGTTTTGTTTTGTTTTTCTTTTTTTTTTGAGGGCAGTGTCACTGGCCCTCACACGTGGGACCGAACCGGGGCCGCTGGCGTCCCAAGCCACTGCTTAACCACCGCACCACTCCGCCGGACCTAGTTTGAATCCCCAAAATAACAAGTTCCCATCAGAGTTATTTCCTTAATCCAGTACACATCAGACAATATGCCGTGATCTGCAACAAACTTTCTTTAGTAAGCTAAGCAAATCCAGGTAGATAGTTTTAATATTACAAAAAGAACGACTAAAAGGAATAAGGCAAACCAAACATTGAACACAGCGAAATTTTATTTTTTATTTTGTTTCTCTATTTTGAGATCCCAAGTATTTTTCTGTCGGATATTTTTACATCTCCATGAAAATCCTGTTTCAATGCCATGTCACTTTATCTAGATAATGAACAAAGTATTGATATTTTCAGTTTGTCTTACAAATTTCAGAACTGTAACATTCAAACCTTTTTAACAGCAAAATTGTGAGAGCCATAGCATTCACATGTTTATATTCTGAGGGTTCTAAACCTTCATTTAAAAGAACAGCATTTGAAAAAATACTACGTATCTATATCAGTCTTTATCTATCTCTCTGCTTTATCTAGGGATTACTCATGAGGAAAATGGAAAAGCAGATTAACACGGTGTTAAAAGGAAACCGACCTTGACCACAATTTGTCTTAAAAATTCCAAAATTGTAACATTCAAACACTTTAAATAGGAAAACTATGACAGCCATGTCATTTAAATACGTATATTTTGAAGATTCTAAACCTTCCTGAAAGGACATAACATTTGAAAACATACTACATATATAACTATACCTATATCTATACCTATACCTAATCTATCTTTACCTACAAGTTACTCATGAGGAAAAAGGAAAAGCAGACAAACATTTTCTTAAAACTAAACTGACCTCAACCACCCACTACTTAGCAGGTTGACTGCTCTCTTCAACCCCCGGGTGACAAGCCTGCCACACACCTCACTAGATGTGGGAGGAGCTGTGTGACTAGGCCTTGGAAGGCGCACTGGCCTTCGCAATTCTGGCCCGCCTGGCTGGGGCTCTCACCCTGCTCTCTCCTCCTCATCTCTCAAAGCCTCCTCATACAGGCTTGGGAAGGCACTCGGGACAGTATCCTGGATCTTGGCAATAATCTCCAGCACTTTCATCTTGGTGGTCTCAGCGTGGGCTCTGGGGCCCCACAGGAACTCGTAGCATGGAGGATCACTGCCGGGCACCTGGCGGTACTCCAGGTAGTTTTGCTGCACGAAATCTTCGGTCAGAATCTTCTTGGGCTCCCCGAACAGGACGTGCCTCCACCCAGCATAGAGCCCCAACACATTGGGGAGTTCCCAGATCTCCTCCTCAGTGGCGCGGTTGCCCTTCATGAAGATCACCCCCAGGATATTCATCAGGAGACCCGTCTTGGGCTCACTCCTTTCTGTGCCCTGACTTCCCTCACTGGGGAGACCCAGCATGTTGATAAGGGCATAGGAGCGATTGCTGGGGTCGACTTCCTTCAACTCCAGGCCATAGACCACCTCCAGGCCATCACAGGCTCTCCTGAGGATCTCAGGCAACTTCTCCTTGTCCTTATTTTGTACCACCTTTTCCATTTGTGCCCACGTAACGTGCTCATTCATTTTATACTTCTGCAGCAAGAACTGCGCCAGCGTGATTGCCTTGCTGGTCAGACGATCTCTGGGAACATTCGGAGTGGGCCAAGCTGCACGGGAGGTGCTTGTGCTCTGCTCACCTAGGCTCTGGGCACCTCCATCAGTACTGGGGGATAAGACACCAGCCTGAGGAGAATAAGTGACTGAGGCTCCCTGAGGTTCCTGGAAAGGGCCAGGAGCAGGGGAGCTTGGGGGAGAACCCTCAGAAACAGGAGCAGAGGGGCACTCTTCTTCTGCTGCTGCAGCAGCCTGATCAACTCTGAGACTCTCAGTCTCAACTCGACCCTGGTGGTGTTTCCCGCGTGCTCGGGGCTTACTCTTCCGACGCCGAGGCATGATGACACAGGTCAGGCAGAGCAGGTACCAGTGTGGGCAGAGTAGGTGATGTCAGCACCTGGGGAGGAAGAGTGAGATGGTGTGTGCACCTTTGCAGGGGGATTCCACCTTGCTCTTACCAAGGCTGCCTGTGCAGGTCTGAGCGCAGTCCGTGCTCTAGGAACCTACAGGGCTCCTCTCTGATTAGCCTGGCTCACCACAACCCTGCAGAGCAGGTTAGAGTACCTAGGACACGGCCATACAGCCCTACCTAGAGTTACTGGGGTGACAGCAGGGCCTGGCAAGGGGGAACCATGGGTTCTGGGTTTGGGAAGTGCTTGTGTGTTCACAGTCAGGATGACTGTGTTAATTTTTGGAAGACACCACCTTCCCCCACTCCTTTCTGCTGCAGTCAGGTAGGACACTTTAATACCAGGACCAGCATCTCTCAGAGACCCTCCTTGAAGGACAGTAGCTAAGGGTGCTGAGGTGTCTTCTGTGTTTGGGGTTAGTGGTCACGTGCAGCGATTGTGTTCCTCACCATGACCCCAATGACTTCGGTCCATCTGCTGACCTGCTGCCAGCCCCTTAGCCCTGGTCCCCACCCACAAGACCTCCAAAAGAAAAGGGAGAAAGCACCTCGGACTTTACACCTCCCGGGACCCTCCCACGCCGACGTCCCCTCTGCTGACCTGCTGCCAGCCCGTTAGCCCAGGGCCCCACCCCGATGTCCTCCCAGAGCAAAGGGAGAAAGCTCGGAGGGCTTTACACCTGCCGGGACCCTCCCACGCCAAGGTCCCCTCTGCTGACCTGCTGCCAGCCCGTTAGCCCAGGGCCCACCCCTGTGACCTCCGAGAGCAAAGGGAGAAAGCACCTCTGACTGACACTTGCCGGGACCCTCCCACGCAATGGTGGCGGCGATCCGCGTGGCCGCCTTCTCGGGTCTGGGGTCCCCTCACTCCTCACGAGGGCCCCGTGTCTCACTCTGTAGATTTCTCCCTCTGCTGAGCTGAGCCAGAGTCCACCAGCCTCGGGCCGAGGCCTTTATTCCCTGAGACCGCGTGGCGGGAGCCGAAGGACTTGGGGCCTAACCGCCATGCTGGGGCCTCCGGGCAGACAGAGGGGGTGCACGCGCGGCGCGGGGCACTGGGTGGCTGCGTCTTTTCAGGGGGGAAGCGGATTGGCGTTGTCGGGGCATGTCCCCGCACTCCTACCTTAGGACACCTCGCACCTTGATGCTCACAAGGCAAGGGACGCGTTTTCCCGTCAGCTACGTCGCAGCTCTGGGACAAGGCCTCACTCTGGTCAGCCTGGCTTAGCGGCAGTTGGGCAGGGCCACTTCCGGTGCGTGGATCTGGGCTGGGTCACTTCCGGTGTGTGGGTCTGGGCTAAGGCACTTCCAGGAAGTGGATCTGGGCGGGGTCACTTCCAGGAATTGGGTGGGGGGGCAGGGGTCAGGGGAGGGGCAAGGGGGGCAGAGCAGGGGATTCGGGGGCTGAGGGCGGCGGCAGGGTCCCCCAGGGCTGGCACACAGGGACTTTCATCCACTCTTAGCACGTCTTGGGGCTTCTCCTTCTGCCCAGTAGGAAATGTTCAGGGTCTGGGCCAAGCAGCCATGCGTGGGGCCTCCCAAGACAGACGGTAATGGGGGCTCCCCTCAGTCCTCTCAGTGTGTTCCTTGGACTCCTGTGGGTGCTGGTCCACCTCCGATGTGTCCACCTGAGGCCAACCGTTCACATCAAATACCGCAACTTCCCGAGACTCCTGATACACGTCCAGGGACACCTCACCTGACCGCTCCTGCCTGAGCTCTCCCAGACATGTCTGCAGGTGTGACAATCCTGAGGTCTCCAGTTTTGTGGGGTAGGAACTTGCACTCTGTTCTAGTAGGCCTGTAATCCATCCCTTTTGTAAATTAAATGCTTCCTTTTTTGACCAAGTCCCTCTAGAAACACATGGTGGAAATGGGGTGCTCATTAGCCTGATAGCTTTGCCTGGGGGCTCTCTTGGTGGACATCAGAGTTATTGCTGAAAATTTCTGGAATGAATTTCTGTCCTTATGTGCAAATACTGTGTTACTTGCTATTCTATTTTAATTCATGCCTGATATTATATTATGGTGATCATTTATAACACCCAGTCATCACCTACTTATAAAGTTTCAGTTGGTCATTGTACAACTTCTGGACTCACAGTGTCACAGCCAATCCAAACTTGCATCCTGATACTACCCTATGGTCCTGGCACCCGGCTGTGAGGCGCTGCCTCGGGTTCTTTCAGTGATACAGTACAAATTCTTTGTCCCAGCGTGCCCTGGAAGACTCAGGGTTTGATCTTTAAAATCATTCCTTCCACCAATCCCCACAACCTGCCTTTGTTTCCTGCTACAGGCCAGTGTCAACTTCAGAGCACTCCCCTACCTGCCCAGTTAATCACTGACTCTGTGTACCCCAGGGGGTTGTCATCTTTGTTGTTTTGCTATTGTTGTTAAGATTGTTTCTGTTATTCCTCCTTTAATTTTTCCAGGGTTGATTTGGTGTATGGGAAACAGCAGCCTGAGTTTGTTCCTCACCATTGCAGTTATAGGTAAGGCAGTAAGTCTGTAAATATGTTAAGGAGAATTGACATGTTTGCAATATTCTCCTTCCTGTCAATAAATGTGGTATACTGCTCTGAGACTTCTTTTCCGTAAGCCTATCAGTACTTTTTTTATAGTGGCTCGTGAAGAGCTTGTACATTTCTGTTTGGTTTTCTATTAGGTATGTTTTGTATACTATTGTTGTGAATAGCATATTTTCCATTACATGTTCTAATTTGTTAGTGATTTTGTTTGGCCAGATTCCTGATTTTGCTATAGTGATCTTTTGTACATCAGCTTTCCAAAAATTTCTATATGACTGAATATTTTCTGCAACAATTACTGTGTAGGTTTTTAATTAGGAGATCGTATTGTTACTATGATTATCTCTTTCTTCTCACTGTTCTTCTTATCTATTTTGGTGTTCGTATTCTTGTTTAATAGTTTTGTACTGGGTATGCATTTTCATCCACTTGTAAAAGTGTTTTCCATACCATAGATCTTTGTCACCTTCACGACTCTATTCAGTATGCGTGTAATGTTTCACACCGAATATGTTCATTGTAGATTTTACAAAATGGAAATTCTCTGCTACTGCTCAAAGTTATTATCATGACCTGTTGTGAATTTTCGCTGAACGCTTTTTCTTAATTTTTTTTTCATTTTTCAGTTACAGTTGACATACAATATTATATTAGCTTTGGTTGTACAAGATGGTGATCAGACATTTATATAATTTACAAGGCGATCGCCCTGATAAATCTAGTACCCATCCGACACCATACATAGCTATTACAATCTTACTTATTGACTACATTCCATATGCTATGCTTTACATCCCCATGACCGTTTTCTAACTACCAATTTGTACCTCTTAATCTTTTCCCATTTCCCCCACCCCCATTCCAGCTGGCAACCATCAAAACGTTCTCTATATCTATGAGTTTGTTTCTGTTTTGTTTATTTTGTTTGTTAGATTCCACACAGAAGTTTAATCATGTCATATTTGTCCTTCTCTGACTTATTTCACTTGGCACAATACCCTCTAGGTCCATCCATGTTGTTGCCCATGGCAAGATTTCATTCTTTTCTTACGGTTGAATAGTGTTCTATTGTATATATAAAACTATGTACCACTTCTTTTCCATTCATCTATTGATGGACACTTAGGTTGCTTCCGTATCTTGACTCTGCATAAATAACACTGCAGTGAACATATAGATGAATATGTCTTTTTGAAATAGTGTTTTGGTTTTTTTTGGATAAATACCCAGAAGTGGGATTAATAGGTCCTTGTTTGTCTCTTGTATAGCCTTTGTTTTAAAGTCTATTTTGTCTGATGTAAGTATTGGTACCCCAGCTTTTTGTTTGTTTATTTGTTTCCATGTTCATGAACTATCTTTTTCCATTCCTTTACTTTTTGTGTGTCTTTTGATCTTTGTGAGTCTCTTGTAGGCAGCACATGTAAGGGCCTGGTTTTCTTATCCATTCAGCCTCCCTACGTGTTTTGATTAGAGCATTTTATCCATTTACATTGAAAGTAATTGTTGATAGACATATAGCTACTGCCATTGTATTATTCATATTTTTTCCTTTTTGTTTTCTTCTTCCTAAAGAAGCCTCTAACATTTCTGATAACACTGATTTGGTGATGGTGAATTGCTTTAGCTTTACTTGTCTTGGAAGCTCTTTATCTGTCCTTCAATTCTAAATGACAGCCTTGCTGGGTAGAGTAGCCTTGGTTGTATGTCCTTGTTTTTGATCACTTTGAATGTTTCCTGCTAATTCCTTCTGGCCTGCAAGTTCCTGTTGAGAAATCACCTGACAGTGTTTTGGAAGCGAGCTTCCTTGTAGATATAATAACTAGCTGCTTTTCTCTTGCTGCTTTTACGATTCCCTCTTTGCTTTTTAACGTGAGAGACTTTTGCTTCACCCCTGCACAAGGTCACATGGTTTTCCACTTTTTTTGCTAATGAAGTAATTTCCAGTTGAGAGTATTTTCTAATATTAATTACCTGCTATATTGGAAATACTCTGAATTTATTTAGGATATTTGTCTCTATGTGAGTGGAGTTGGCCTAAGTATTATTTTATTAAGGGACCCTCATCTGGTCTTTGTATGAAATAGAGGTAGCCTGTTAAAACAGTTGAATAATTCCCCATCGTTTTGCATGCTTTAGAAGAGTTTGCATGAGGGCCGGCCGAGTGGCGTGTTGGTTAAGAGCTGGCTTGGGACACCAGTTCTGAGCAGCCGGGTCCCGGTTCGGATCCCACATGAGGGCCAGTGACACTGCCCTCTAGAGCTAAGATGGTAAACAATGGCTCGACCTGGAGCTGGGCTACCGTGAGTTGCCAGCGATGGCGTATGCTGCAGCCCCTGCTGCAGTGGGCTGCCATAAGCTACCGTGAGTGGCCGGCAGCCGGCATGAGCTGCCAAGAGCCACCATGAGTGGCTGTCCAGAGGCCAGCGACCAGTCTGCCTCACCGGGGAAGAGCACAATGATAATGCCAACATGGGCCAACGAAGCAACGTCCTCCACAACTAGACTGAAGAACAAAAACACAGCAACTTGTCTGTTCCCCTCCCCCAATTCTCCAATAAAATATTTAAAAAGAAAAAAAAAGAATTTGCATGAAATGGTGAGTTTTTCTTCTGCTATTTGGTGTTAACAAGTACCCAAAGCAGGCTGGTCTTGGAGGATTAGAATGTTACCCTGGGTTGGACTGTAGTTTCTGTTTGTGTTATGTGGATTGAAGATTTCTATTTCTCTGTGGATCTATTTAATTATTTATAATTTGCCAAAACTTCTCCATTTTACTTCAATTTCATATTACAGACACGATATTTAAATAAAATCCTCTTATTATAGAAATTCTCAAACATACACAACAGTACAGAGAACAGAATAATGAACCCAATTACCTGGCATGCATCATTAGCCACCCTCATATTTTTTTTTTGAGAGCGCAGTGTCACTGGCCCTCATATGTGGGATCCGAACCAGGGCCGCTGGCATCCCAAGCCAGCTCTTAACCACCGTGCCACTCGGCCGGCCCAGCCACCCTCAATTTTTATAGGTAGAATCTTGTTCACATTAAGTTGTAAGTTTTTGTTTTGTTATTGCCAGGCACACTCTGGAGGTAACAATGTGCACTTCCATTAGGGGACACATGATGTCTGTTTTCTCTTTTACGGTGATGTTGGCAATCATCACTTTTATCCATAAATACATTAGAGGCTGCAGGATGTTGATTCTGTAATTCTAAATTCCCTTGAGTTTATTACTTGAACTTCTTCTGTAGGTAGATGTCCACCATTTTTCATCTTGAAATATTGGTAATACTTATTTATAGTGTTCTCTTATAAATGCTAAATCTCTTCTGCACCTAAGTTTTGCACCATTTTATTTTTCTCGTATCACTCATTTCTGCTTCTTTCATTGATGATTGTAATACGTAAAAAATTGTGATATAAGTCCTTCCAAAGAATTCACTTTCTTTAATTGGCCCTACCATTTTCTAATTCATCACTTTTGCATTTATCCTCATTATTTCCCACCTTCTACTTCTTTGTATTTAATATGCTATTCTTTCTCTAGCTTCTTGAATTGTTTGGATGTTTTGAACATTTTTCTAATGAATCTATTTAATGCACCAAATATCCCTGTAAGTACCACTTGGGCTGTATGCAGTAATAGTGCTACTATATAGAGCTTTCTGTGTAATGCTCACATTCTTTAAGGAGTGAGTATATGTCTCTTAATTCTCTTATAGGTTTTTGAATGTGTGTGTGTGTGTGTGTGTGTGTGTGTGTGTTTATGCATACAAATACTAGGACAGAAACACTTATTTAGAGGAGGTTGCAGGTTTTGGGAGCCCAGGAGGATTTTGCTTTGTTATAAATTACGTATTAATGATTGAAGAAATTTGCACACATGTAACTGCTAGTAAACAGAGAAGAATGTGCAGCTATAAACACTATAGAAAGGCACGTGAGCCGAAATGTTGCTGAGCTAAGTGGTATTTCCCTAATAGAGCATCTATCATTTAATATGGGTGTGGGGTTGTCTTCTCCAGCTGGATGCAACTCAAAGTGCATTTGTCTCAAGGACCAACAACTTCTTTCTCAGAAACCTATTCATCCAAACCCCTCCCATTTTATTGATTTCCTCGCCAGCTAACGTAGAGCCCTCCCTTAGAATTTGACCAATTACACTCAAATTGCCTGAATAAAATGCCCTTTGAATGGAGCGAGCTCTGGCTCTTCCTGTCCATGAAAAGAAAGATGGTCCACTGGCTTCTTGGCATCTCACTTCAAGGGAATATCACCCTTATTTCTCTGAAACACTCTGGACAGCCTATGTCTAAAAAGCTAGTTTGTGGGCACTGTTCACCTGCTCTGGGGCAAGTGCACAGCCTCCCGCTCAGCCTAACCCCAGGTGGAGGTTCCTCTCTGGATCTCCCACATCCAAACGTAAGCGTGAAGATGACCTTTCTATTCCAGTCTTCGTCTCTCAACTCTAAGACCCATTATCGGAGGCTCTGGCCCCTGCTCACCACTCCATAGGCTACATCCAGCCTACCATGAAGTGTGGCTTAAAATGGCCTCGCCGCCACCACCCCTCACCCCGGGACTGGCAGTTTCCCAAGGCCCAGCATAGCCTTGATCACGTGACTGACAGTAAATTGGTCTCAAGAAAGTATGGAGGAGTTCAATTTTTTTAAAAAAACAAAAGTATTCATCTTAAACCTGAATGGTAATCAATATGACATCCATGACATTCATAAATTTAGATTCTGAAGTAAAATAAACCCTCAATTCAAAGGAACAACACAAAAAATAAATATTGACCTAGAAACTACTCATCTTAAAAACAAAACAAAAACAGGATATGTTTTCGTTGCCTCTGGCATGTACATTGCTCTGTCACTTAGCAGGCTGACTGCTGTCTTCAACCCAGGGGTGAAAACTGTGCCCCTCCCCTCAATAGATGTGGGAGGAGCTGTGGGACTTGGCGTTGGAAGGCACACTGGCTTTGGCAATTCTGGCTGCCCTGGCTGCGGCTCTCTCATCCTCATCTCTCAAAGCCTCCTCATACAGGTTTGGGATGGCACTCGGGGAAGTCTCATGGAGCCTGGCCATAATCTCCAGCACTTTCGTCTTGGTGGTGTCAGCAGGGGCTCTCGGGCCCCACAGGAACCTGTAGCGTGGAAGATCACTGTCAGGCATCTGGTGGGACTCCAGGTAGTTTTGCTGCACCATGTCTTCTGTGATGAGCTCCAGGGCTCCCCATAGATGAGTGCTTCTTATCAGCATAACCACCCATCATATTCAACTCTTCCCAGATCTCCTCGGTTGCGTGGTTGCCCTTCATGAAATTTGGGCCCTGCAAATGCTTTAGGAGACGGGTCTCGGTTAAGTCTCTGGCACCACTCAGACGCTCTCCTGTTTGCTGATGTCCAATTTGCTCACTAGAGGGGCCGGCCGAGTGGCTCAGTTGGTTAACAGCTCGCTCAATAGTGTGAGCTGAGCTCTGAGCAACAGCGGATCAATGCCAGCCCGAGCTGAGTTGCCGTTGATCTACCAACAGGTGGCAGGATGCCTCAGCTAATACACAAAAGAAAACAAAACAAAACAAAACTTGCTAACTAGGCCTTCAGAGTGACCAGTGGGGTTGACTTCCTTCATGTCGGCCACAGACACGCTCATTCTGTCAGCGACTCAGGAGCATCTGAAGGAGGTGGCCCTTGTGCTTTCTCTTGACAATCTTCAGCAGTGCTGCCTTCCCAACAGTCTCTTTCATTCTATATGCAGGGGGTGCTCCAGCAGTCCTGAATTCCTGGTTAGAGGACCTTTGCAAATGCTCTCAGAGGGGCCGGGACATGGCAGGTGCGGTTACTTTCCTCATCTTGACTCTTGGCACCTTTATGGGAATTCGTGTATGAAAGACCTGCAGCCGCCGTGGGGGTCAGTGGGGGTCCCTGAGGGTCCTGGGGAGTGCCAGAAGCAGGGGAGCTCAAGGGCACACCCCAGGAAATAGGAGAGATGGGTGAGGGGACTCTCCTCCTGCTGCTGAAGTAACCTGCGCACCCCCAAGACCCTGGGTCTCACTCTGGGCCTGACAGCATTTCCCCGGGCACGGAGCTTGCTCTTCTGACCCCAAGCCCCAGTGACACTGGTCAGGGACAACAGGCACCAGTGTGGGCTGTAGAGTGTGTGATGCCAGCACGTGGAGCAGGGAGACTGACGTGGTATGTCCTCCTTAGTAGGGTGAAAGCAGCAGAAAGTGGGCATCGCCTCATATGACCACGGCCCAAGACACAAAGCTGTGGGAACAGGTTCGGGCCTTATGTTGGGCGTTCCCACTCAAGGATCTCATGCAGTGTCCTGAGATGTGCTCAAAAGCGGGCTTTAGATTTCTCCCTCTGATGACCTGGGACCACCCCACTCAGATTCAGACCCTCACTCCTCTGTTGCCTCTGAGTGGGACCTGACGGTGCCTCTTCCTGATATTCTGCCTGGGTCCTCCCAGGGCTGACAACAAGGATTCTGTGGGGCCCCCACTGGTAGGAGGCGGTGTGTCCCACATGTGGCAACTGGATCAGTGGCAAGAGTGAGACTCTCTATGGGAGCTCAGTGAGGTTCTGAGGTGGTGGCCCCCTCAGTTCTCACTCAGTGGGGATCTGAATTTCTCCCTCGGGCCACCAAACACCTCCAGATTCAGGTGAACATCTGCACTGAGTCCCGTGGGCTGGAGGTGTGGTGGCGACCTAGCTGATGACCGCTGCCCAGGGTTTGCCAGGGCTGGCAGATGGAGAGACTTGGTGGCTCCCCTCTGCTCTGGGTCAGTGCCCTCCTCAGGCCTCCCTCAGTATGCTCCGTATCTTGACTTGAAGCTGTCCCCTCATACAAAGGCTGACAACTCCCTGAGACTCCCTGTGAAGAAGGGACGTTTGCCTCATCTGGCCAGAGCTGCCTGTGGTATCCCAAGGCCAACAGCACTGGAGCGAATCTGTGCTGCCCCCACTGTTAACCGGGAGGTGGTTCCTTCAGTCTTCAAGGTCCTCACCTTGACACCTCTCAAAACCAGGAATTCCTCCCTCTGCTGACTTAAGGTTGCCCCCTCGATGAGGTCCCTCACCTCCAGGAGATGCTCTGGAGGGAAGTATGATGCTTCACCTGACCAAGCCCAGGACTCCGAGGTCCAACAATGGGTCAGGGCTCTAGGTCGCCCCCTCATTTCTGGGAAGGGTGCCCTTTTGCTGCCTGGTGTCACTACCTGGACAGTTAGGCCCTTTGCTGACACGATCCCCTCCCTCAGACACTGATGGGTATCCTCAGCCTGAAAACTCAACCTGTGGATGCCCAGGGCCAACTGTTGAAGTGGATCTTTGTGTGGACCCATCTCTTCTGAGGTGGCTTATTGCCTCATCCCTCATACAGGATTTTTACCTTGATGCCTGCCTTGGCATGGGATGCCACTCTCTGCTGAACAGGACAGCAACCCTGAAAACCGAGACCCTATCACCTTGAATCCTTCCTCGTAGAAGTCAGAGGGCCCCTGATCCTGCCAGATGTTCCCTGGGCCTGCCAGGTCTAACCTCATGGAAGTGGTAGGTGCAGCCCCATCCCTTGTATGTTTATCAGGGTCTTCACCTTGACTGTGGACCCATCTTGGGACTCCATCCTCTGCTTCCCTGAGGCGATAGCCCTCAGGCCTACCTGATCCTTCCTGGGACTTCCAAGACACAGGTCAGTGTGCACCACATCTAGCCACAGCTGTTTTGGGCTTTCAAGCGCTGACAGCTGGGGTGGGGCTCTATGGAACCCACTGATCTGGAGGTGGTAGTTCTTTCGTGGGAAATGTCACATCCCTACCAAACTGAGCAGTTTCCTACTGCAAACCTGGCAGAGATAGGGTCCTGGTCCCAGGAGTGATGTGAGAGGAGCAGGCTGCGGCCAAATGCAGGGGCCCCAGACAAGGGGGTGAGTTGTCAGAGAAACAAAAGAGAACAAAACTCACCCAGCCCTTCTTTCTCAGACTTAGCCTCTTACGTGACTTCCTTAGTATAAGGTTTACTTTCCACAGGGGGAGGCTGCCCAGGATGATGTTTGAGGCACCAATCTTTGGAGATTAACCGGCTGTGCATATATGTACATGATCATACTGTCACTATCATTGCTCTTTTCCTTTATTCATACTTCCCATATGTATTGGTATTCTTATTGCTCTGCCTATAATATTCTAATCCACTGCACTGTGTGCAGAGACCTCCTTTTTGTCCCCTGAGACACATCCGTGGAGCTCTGATATAGAAATAGTGAGTGGAAGGACACAAAGTCAGACTCAGGCCGGGAGGACTGGAAAAATGTGAACTTTACAGAAATTCAAAACAGGGATCTAGTCCCAGCTCTGTCACTTATCAGCCTAGTGAAGTTCAAACATTTCCAAGTTATTCATCTGTAAAGAGAGTCTGGTAGCCTTATCTTGTAGAAATGTTGGAATAGACATCCTGTATTTTAGAGGACTTGGGATGCTGATTGGAAAATAGTGGGTCTTTCATGATTGGCCGATATTACAAGTTTGTTGTCTTTATTTTTATTTTTTTATTTAGCTGAGCCATCCTGCCACTTGTTGGCAGCTCCGTGGCAGCTCAGCTCAGGTTAAGCATCGAACTGTTTTTGCTCAGAGCCCAGATCGCACTCTTGAGCGAGCTCTTAACCAACTGTGCCACTTGGCCGGCCCTATATGTTTTGTTTTGTTTTTCTTTTTTTTTTTTTTTGAGGGCAGTGTCACTGGCCCTCACACGTGGGACCGAACCGGGGCCGCTGGCGTCCCAAGCCACTGCTTAACCACCGCACCACTCCGCCGGACCTAGTTTGAATCCCCAAAATAACAAGTTCCCATCAGAGTTATTTCCTTAATCCAGTACACATCAGACAATATGCCGTGATCTGCAACAAACTTTCTTTAGTAAGCTAAGCAAATCCAGGTAGATAGTTTTAATATTACAAAAAGAACGACTAAAAGGAATAAGGCAAACCAAACATTGAACACAGCGAAATTTTATTTTTTATTTTGTTTCTCTATTTTGAGATCCCAAGTATTTTTCTGTCGGATATTTTTACATCTCCATGAAAATCCTGTTTCAATGCCATGTCACTTTATCTAGATAATGAACAAAGTATTGATATTTTCAGTTTGTCTTACAAATTTCAGAACTGTAACATTCAAACCTTTTTAACAGCAAAATTGTGAGAGCCATAGCATTCACATGTTTATATTCTGAGGGTTCTAAACCTTCATTTAAAAGAACAGCATTTGAAAAAAATACTACGTATCTATATCAGTCTTTATCTATCTCTCTGCTTTATCTAGGGATTACTCATGAGGAAAATGGAAAAGCAGATTAACACGGTGTTAAAAGGAAACCGACCTTGACCACAATTTGTCTTAAAAATTCCAAAATTGTAACATTCAAACACTTTAAATAGGAAAACTATGACAGCCATGTCATTTAAATACGTATATTTTGAAGATTCTAAACCTTCCTGAAAGGACATAACATTTGAAAACATACTACATATATAACTATACCTATATCTATACCTATACCTAATCTATCTTTACCTACAAGTTACTCATGAGGAAAAAGGAAAAGCAGACAAACATTTTCTTAAAACTAAACTGACCTCAACCACCCACTACTTAGCAGGTTGACTGCTCTCTTCAACCCCCGGGTGACAAGCCTGCCACACACCTCACTAGATGTGGGAGGAGCTGTGTGACTAGGCCTTGGAAGGCGCACTGGCCTCGCAATTCTGGCCCGCCTGGCTGGGGCTCTCACCCTGCTCTCTCCTCCTCATCTCTCAAAGCCTCCTCATACAGGCTTGGGAAGGCACTCGGGACAGTATCCTGGATCTTGGCAATAATCTCCAGCACTTTCATCTTGGTGGTCTCAGCGTGGGCTCTGGGGCCCCACAGGAACTCGTAGCATGGAGGATCACTGCCGGGCACCTGGCGGTACTCCAGGTAGTTTTGCTGCACGAAATCTTCGGTCAGAATCTTCTTGGGCTCCCCGAACAGGACGTGCCTCCACCCAGCATAGAGCCCCAACACATTGGGGAGTTCCCAGATCTCCTCCTCAGTGGCGCGGTTGCCCTTCATGAAGATCACCCCCAGGATATTCATCAGGAGACCCGTCTTGGGCTCACTCCTTTCTGTGCCCTGACTTCCCTCACTGGGGAGACCCAGCATGTTGATAAGGGCATAGGAGCGATTGCTGGGGTCGACTTCCTTCAACTCCAGGCCATAGACCACCTCCAGGCCATCACAGGCTCTCCTGAGGATCTCAGGCAACTTCTCCTTGTCCTTATTTTGTACCACCTTTTCCATTTGTGCCCACGTAACGTGCTCATTCATTTTATACTTCTGCAGCAAGAACTGCGCCAGCGTGATTGCCTTGCTGGTCAGACGATCTCTGGGAACATTCGGAGTGGGCCAAGCTGCACGGGAGGTGCTTGTGCTCTGCTCACCTAGGCTCTGGGCACCTCCATCAGTACTGGGGGATAAGACACCAGCCTGAGGAGAATAAGTGACTGAGGCTCCCTGAGGTTCCTGGAAAGGGCCAGGAGCAGGGGAGCTTGGGGGAGAACCCTCAGAAACAGGAGCAGAGGGGCACTCTTCTTCTGCTGCTGCAGCAGCCTGATCAACTCTGAGACTCTCAGTCTCAACTCGACCCTGGTGGTGTTTCCCGCGTGCTCGGGGCTTACTCTTCCGACGCCGAGGCATGATGACACAGGTCAGGCAGAGCAGGTACCAGTGTGGGCAGAGTAGGTGATGTCAGCACCTGGGGGAGGAAGAGTGAGATGGTGTGTGCACCTTTGCAGGGGGATTCCACCTTGCTCTTACCAAGGCTGCCTGTGCAGGTCTGAGCGCAGTCCGTGCTCTAGGAACCTACAGGGCTCCTCTCTGATTAGCCTGGCTCACCACAACCCTGCAGAGCAGGTTAGAGTACCTAGGACACGGCCATACAGCCCTACCTAGAGTTACTGGGGTGACAGCAGGGCCTGGCAAGGGGGAACCATGGGTTCTGGGTTTGGGAAGTGCTTGTGTGTTCACAGTCAGGATGACTGTGTTAATTTTTGGAAGACACCACCTTCCCCCACTCCTTTCTGCTGCAGTCAGGTAGGACACTTTAATACCAGGACCAGCATCTCTCAGAGACCCTCCTTGAAGGACAGTAGCTAAGGGTGCTGAGGTGTCTTCTGTGTTTGGGGTTAGTGGTCACGTGCAGCGATTGTGTTCCTCACCATGACCCCAATGACTTCGGTCCATCTGCTGACCTGCTGCCAGCCCCTTAGCCCTGGTCCCCACCCACAAGACCTCCAAAAGAAAAGGGAGAAAGCACCTCGGACTTTACACCTCCCGGGACCCTCCCACGCCGACGTCCCCTCTGCTGACCTGCTGCCAGCCCGTTAGCCCAGGGCCCCACCCCGATGTCCTCCCAGAGCAAAGGGAGAAAGCTCGGAGGGCTTTACACCTGCCGGGACCCTCCCACGCCAAGGTCCCCTCTGCTGACCTGCTGCCAGCCCGTTAGCCCAGGGCCCACCCCTGTGACCTCCGAGAGCAAAGGGAGAAAGCACCTCTGACTGACACTTGCCGGGACCCTCCCACGCAATGGTGGCGGCGATCCGCGTGGCCGCCTTCTCGGGTCTGGGGTCCCCTCACTCCTCACGAGGGCCCCGTGTCTCACTCTGTAGATTTCTCCCTCTGCTGAGCTGAGCCAGAGTCCACCAGCCTCGGGCCGAGGCCTTTATTCCCTGAGACCGCGTGGCGGGAGCCGAAGGACTTGGGGCCTAACCGCCATGCTGGGGCCTCCGGGCAGACAGAGGGGGTGCACGCGCGGCGCGGGGCACTGGGTGGCTGCGTCTTTTCAGGGGGGAAGCGGATTGGCGTTGTCGGGGCATGTCCCCGCACTCCTACCTTAGGACACCTCGCACCTTGATGCTCACAAGGCAAGGGACGCGTTTTTCCCGTCAGCTACGTCGCAGCTCTGGGACAAGGCCTCACTCTGGTCAGCCTGGCTTAGCGGCAGTTGGGCAGGGCCACTTCCGGTGCGTGGATCTGGGCTGGGTCACTTCCGGTGTGTGGGTCTGGGCTAAGGCACTTCCAGGAAGTGGATCTGGGCGGGGTCACTTCCAGGAATTGGGTGGGGGGGCAGGGGTCAGGGGAGGGGCAGGGGGGCAGAGCAGGGGATTCGGGGCTGAGGGCGGCGGCAGGGTCCCCCAGGGCTGGCACACAGGGACTTTCATCCACTCTTAGCACGTCTTGGGGCTTCTCCTTCTGCCCAGTAGGAAATGTTCAGGGTCTGGGCCAAGCAGCCATGCGTGGGGCCTCCCAAGACAGACGGTAATGGGGGCTCCCCTCAGTCCTCTCAGTGTGTTCCTTGGACTCCTGTGGGTGCTGGTCCACCTCCGATGTGTCCACCTGAGGCCAACCGTTCACATCAAATACCGCAACTTCCCGAGACTCCTGATACACGTCCAGGGACACCTCACCTGACCGCTCCTGCCTGAGCTCTCCCAGACATGTCTGCAGGTGTGACAATCCTGAGGTCTCCAGTTTTGTGGGGTAGGAACTTGCACTCTGTTCTAGTAGGCCTGTAATCCATCCCTTTTGTAAATTAAATGCTTCCTTTTTGACCAAGTCCCTCTAGAAACACATGGTGGAAATGGGGTGCTCATTAGCCTGATAGCTTTGCCTGGGGGCTCTCTTGGTGGACATCAGAGTTATTGCTGAAAATTTCTGGAATGAATTTCTGTCCTTATGTGCAAATACTGTGTTACTTGCTATTCTATTTTAATTCATGCCTGATATTATATTATGGTGATCATTTATAACACCCAGTCATCACCTACTTATAAAGTTTCAGTTGGTCATTGTACAACTTCTGGACTCACAGTGTCACAGCCAATCCAAACTTGCATCCTGATACTACCCTATGGTCCTGGCACCCGGCTGTGAGGCGCTGCCTCGGGTTCTTTCAGTGATACAGTACAAATTCTTTGTCCCAGCGTGCCCTGGAAGACTCAGGGTTTGATCTTTAAAATCATTCCTTCCACCAATCCCCACAACCTGCCTTTGTTTCCTGCTACAGGCCAGTGTCAACTTCAGAGCACTCCCCTACCTGCCCAGTTAATCACTGACTCTGTGTACCCCAGGGGTTGTCATCTTTGTTGTTTTGCTATTGTTGTTAAGATTGTTTCTGTTATTCCTCCTTTAATTTTTCCAGGGTTGATTTGGTGTATGGGAAACAGCAGCCTGAGTTTGTTCCTCACCATTGCAGTTATAGGTAAGGCAGTAAGTCTGTAAATATGTTAAGGAGAATTGACATGTTTGCAATATTCTCCTTCCTGTCAATAAATGTGGTATACTGCTCTGAGACTTCTTTTCCGTAAGCCTATCAGTACTTTTTTTATAGTGGCTCGTGAAGAGCTTGTACATTTCTGTTTGGTTTTCTATTAGGTATGTTTTGTATACTATTGTTGTGAATAGCATATTTTCCATTACATGTTCTAATTTGTTAGTGATTTTGTTTGGCCAGATTCCTGATTTTGCTATAGTGATCTTTTGTACATCAGCTTTCCAAAAATTTCTATATGACTGAATATTTTCTGCAACAATTACTGTGTAGGTTTTTAATTAGGAGATCGTATTGTTACTATGATTATCTCTTTCTTCTCACTGTTCTTCTTATCTATTTTGGTGTTCGTATTCTTGTTTAATAGTTTTGTACTGGGTATGCATTTTCATCCACTTGTAAAAGTGTTTTCCATACCATAGATCTTTGTCACCTTCACGACTCTATTCAGTATGCGTGTAATGTTTCACACCGAATATGTTCATTGTAGATTTTACAAAATGGAAATTCTCTGCTACTGCTCAAAGTTATTATCATGACCTGTTGTGAATTTTCGCTGAACGCTTTTTCTTAATTTTTTTTTCATTTTTCAGTTACAGTTGACATACAATATTATATTAGCTTTGGTTGTACAAGATGGTGATCAGACATTTATATAATTTACAAGGCGATCGCCCTGATAAATCTAGTACCCATCCGACACCATACATAGCTATTACAATCTTACTTATTGACTACATTCCATATGCTATGCTTTACATCCCCATGACCGTTTTCTAACTACCAATTTGTACCTCTTAATCTTTTCCCATTTCCCCACCCCCATTCCAGCTGGCAACCATCAAAACGTTCTCTATATCTATGAGTTTGTTTCTGTTTTGTTTATTTTGTTTGTTAGATTCCACACAGAAGTTTAATCATGTCATATTTGTCCTTCTCTGACTTATTTCACTTGGCACAATACCCTCTAG
This sequence comes from Aselliscus stoliczkanus, assembly GCA_033961575.1. NCBI lineage: Eukaryota > Metazoa > Chordata > Mammalia > Chiroptera > Hipposideridae > Aselliscus > Aselliscus stoliczkanus. The sequence goes on along the minus strand of CM066737.1, from coordinate 94,402,449 downwards.
GTCCATCCATGTTGTTGCCCATGGCAAGATTTCATTCTTTTCTTACGGTTGAATAGTGTTCTATTGTATATATAAAACTATGTACCACTTCTTTTCCATTCATCTATTGATGGACACTTAGGTTGCTTCCGTATCTTGACTCTGCATAAATAACACTGCAGTGAACATATAGATGAATATGTCTTTTTGAAATAGTGTTTTGGTTTTTTTTGGATAAATACCCAGAAGTGGGATTAATAGGTCCTTGTTTGTCTCTTGTATAGCCTTTGTTTTAAAGTCTATTTTGTCTGATGTAAGTATTGGTACCCCAGCTTTTTGTTTGTTTATTTGTTTCCATGTTCATGAACTATCTTTTTCCATTCCTTTACTTTTTGTGTGTCTTTTGATCTTTGTGAGTCTCTTGTAGGCAGCACATGTAAGGGCCTGGTTTTCTTATCCATTCAGCCTCCCTACGTGTTTTGATTAGAGCATTTTATCCATTTACATTGAAAGTAATTGTTGATAGACATATAGCTACTGCCATTGTATTATTCATATTTTTTCCTTTTTGTTTTCTTCTTCCTAAAGAAGCCTCTAACATTTCTGATAACACTGATTTGGTGATGGTGAATTGCTTTAGCTTTACTTGTCTTGGAAGCTCTTTATCTGTCCTTCAATTCTAAATGACAGCCTTGCTGGGTAGAGTAGCCTTGGTTGTATGTCCTTGTTTTTGATCACTTTGAATGTTTCCTGCTAATTCCTTCTGGCCTGCAAGTTCCTGTTGAGAAATCACCTGACAGTGTTTTGGAAGCGAGCTTCCTTGTAGATATAATAACTAGCTGCTTTTCTCTTGCTGCTTTTACGATTCCCTCTTTGCTTTTTAACGTGAGAGACTTTTGCTTCACCCCTGCACAAGGTCACATGGTTTTCCACTTTTTTTGCTAATGAAGTAATTTCCAGTTGAGAGTATTTTCTAATATTAATTACCTGCTATATTGGAAATACTCTGAATTTATTTAGGATATTTGTCTCTATGTGAGTGGAGTTGGCCTAAGTATTATTTTATTAAGGGATCCTCATCTGGTCTTTGTATGAAATAGAGGTAGCCTGTTAAAACAGTTGAATAATTCCCCATCGTTTTGCATGCTTTAGAAGAGTTTGCATGAGGGCCGGCCGAGTGGCGTGTTGGTTAAGAGCTGGCTTGGGACACCAGCTCTGAGCAGCCGGGTCCCGGTTCGGATCCCACATGAGGGCCAGTGACACTGCCCTCTAGAGCTAAGATGGTAAACAATGGCTCGACCTGGAGCTGGGCTACCGTGAGTTGCCAGCGATGGCGTATGCTGCAGCCCCTGCTGCAGTGGGCTGCCATAAGCTACCGTGAGTGGCCGGCAGCCGGCATGAGATGCCAAGAGCCACCATGAGTGGCTGTCCAGAGGCCAGCGACCAGTCTGCCTCACCGGGGAAGAGCGCAATGATAATGCCAACACGGGCCAATGAAGCAACGTCCTCCACAACTAGACTGAAGAACAAAAACACAGCAACTTGTCTGTTCCCCTCCCCCAATTCTCCAATAAAATATTTAAAAAGAAAAAAAAAGAATTTGCATGAAATGGTGAGTTTTTCTTTTGCTATTTGGTGTTAACAAGTACCCAAAGCAGGCTGGTCTTGGAGGATTAGAATGTTACCCTGGGTTGGACTGTAGTTTCTGTTTGTGTTATGTGGATTGAAGATTTCTATTTCTCTGTGGATCTATTTAATTATTTATAATTTGCCAAAACTTCTCCATTTTACTTCAATTTCATATTACAGACACGATATTTAAATAAAATCCTCTTATTATAGAAATTCTCAAACATACACAACAGTACAGAGAACAGAATAATGAACCCAATTACCTGGCATGCATCATTAGCCACCCTCATTTTTTTTTTTTTTTTGAGAGTGCAGTGTCACTGGCCCTCATATGTGGGATCCGAACCAGGGCCGCTGGCATCCCAAGCCAGCTCTTAACCACCGTGCCACTCGGCCGGCCCAGCCACCCTCAATTTTTATAGGTAGAATCTTGTTCACATTAAGTTGTAAGTTTTTGTTTTGTTATTGCCAGGCACACTCTGGAGGTAACAATGTGCACTTCCATTAGGGGACACATGATGTCTGTTTTCTCTTTTACGGTGATGTTGGCAATCATCACTTTTATCCATAAATACATTAGAGGCTGCAGGATGTTGATTCTGTAATTCTAAATTCCCTTGAGTTTATTACTTGAACTTCTTCTGTAGGTAGATGTCTACCATTTTTCATCTTGAAATATTGGTAATACTTATTTATAGTGTTCTCTTATAAATGCTAAATCTCTTCTGCACCTAAGTTTTGCACCATTTTATTTTTCTCGTATCACTCATTTCTGCTTCTTTCATTGATGATTGTAATACGTAAAAATTGTGATATAAGTCCTTCCAAAGAATTCACTTTCTTTAATTGGCCCTACCATTTTCTAATTCATCACTTTTGCATTTATCCTCATTATTTCCCACCTTCTACTTCTTTGTATTTAATATGCTATTCTTTCTCTAGCTTCTTGAATTGTTTGGATGTTTTGAACATTTTTCTAATGAATCTATTTAATGCACTAAATATCCCTGTAAGTACCACTTGGGCTGTATGCAGTAATAGTGCTACTATATAGAGCTTTCTGTGTAATGCTCACATTCTTTAAGGAGTGAGTATATGTCTCTTAATTCTCTTATAGGTTTTTGAATGTGTGTGTGTGTGTGTGTGTGTGTGTGTGTGTTTATGCATACAAACACTAGGACAGAAACACTTATTTAGAGGAGGTTTCAGGTTTTGGGAGCCCAGGAGGATTTTGCTTTGTTATAAATTACGTATTAATGATTGAAGAAATTTGCACACATGTAACTGCTAGTAAACAGAGAAGAATGTGCAGCTATAAACACTATAGAAAGGCACGTGAGCCGAAATGTTGCTGAGCTAAGTGGTATTTCCCTAATAGAGCATCTATCATTTAATATGGGTGTGGGGTTGTCTTCTCCAGCTGGATGCAACTCAAAGTGCATTTGTCTCAAGGACCAACAACTTCTTTCTCAGAAACCTATTCATCCAAACCCCTCCCATTTTATTGATTTCCTCGCCAGCTAACGTAGAGCCCTCCCTTAGAATTTGACCAATTACACTCAAATTGCCTGAATAAAATGCCCTTTGAATGGAGCGAGCTCTGGCTCTTCCTGTCCATGAAAAGAAAGATGGTCCACTGGCTTCTTGGCATCTCACTTCAAGGGAATATCACCCTTATTTCTCCGAAAAACTCTGGACAGCCTATGTCTAAAAAGCTAGTTTGTGGGCACTGTTCACCTGCTCTGGGGCAAGTGCACAGCCTCCCGCTCAGCCTAACCCCAGGTGGAGGTTCCTCTCTGGATCTCCCACATCCAAACGTAAGCGTGAAGATGACCTTTCTATTCCAGTCTTCGTCTCTCAACTCTAAGACCCATTATCGGAGGCTCTGGCCCCTGCTCACCACTCCATAGGCTACATCCAGCCTACCATGAAGTGTGGCTTAAAATGGCCTCGCCACCACCACCCCTCACCCCGGGACTGGCAGTTTCCCAAGGCCCAGCATAGCCTTGATCACGTGACTGACAGTAAATTGGTCTCAAGAAAGTATGGAGGAGTTCAATTTTTTTAAAAAAACAAAAGTATTCATCTTAAACCTGAATGGTAATCAATATGACATCCATGACATTCATAAATTTAGATTCTGAAGTAAAATAAACCCTCAATTCAAAGGAACAACACAAAAAATAAATATTGACCTAGAAACTACTCATCTTAAAAACAAAACAAAAACAGGATATGTTTTCGTTGCCTCTGGCATGTACATTGCTCTGTCACTTAGCAGGCTGACTGCTGTCTTCAACCCAGGGGTGAAAAATGTGCCCCTCCCCTCAATAGATGTGGGAGGAGCTGTGGGACTTGGCATTGGAAGGCACACTGGCCTTGGCAATTCTGGCTGCCCTGGCTGCGGCTCTCTCATCCTCATCTCTCAAAGCCTCCTCATACAGGTTTGGGATGGCACTCGGGGAAGTCTCATGGAGCCTGGCCATAATCTCCAGCACTTTCGTCTTGGTGGTGTCAGCAGGGGCTCTCGGGCCCCACAGGAACCTGTAGCGTGGAGGATCACTGTCAGGCATCTGGTGGGACTCCAGGTAGTTTTGCTGCACCAAGCCTTCTGTGATGAGCTCCAGGGCTCCCCATAGATGAGTGCTTCTTATCAGCATAACCACCCATCATATTCAACTCTTCCCAGATCTCCACGGTTGCGTGGTTGCCCTTCATGAAAATTGGGCCCTGCAAATGCTTTAGGAGACGGGTCTCGGTTAAGTCTCTGGCACCACTCAGACTCTCTCCTGTTTGCTGATGTCCAATTTGTTAACTAGAGGGGCCGGCCAAGTGGCTCAGTTGTTTAAGAGCTTGCTCAAGAGTGTGAGCTGAGCTCTGAGCAACAGCGGATCAATGCCAGCACGAGCTGAGTTGCCGTTGAGCTACCAACAGGTGGCAGGATGCCTCAGCTAATAAATAAAAACAAAACAAAAAACTTGCTAACTAGGCCTTCAGAGTGACCAGTGGGGTTGACTTCCTTCATGTCAGGGCCACAGACACGCTCATTCTGTCAGCGACTCTCAGGAGGATCTGAAGAAGGTGGCCCTTGTGCTTTCTCTTGACAATCTTCAGCAGTGCTGCCTTCCCAACAGTCTCTTTCATTCTATATGCAGGGGGTGCACCAGCAGTCCTGAGTTCCTGATTAGAGGACCTTTGCAAGTGCTCTCAGTGGGGCCGGCACATGGCAGGTGCGGTTACTTTCCTCATCTTGACTCTTGGCACCTTTATCGGAATTCGTGTATGAAACACCTGCAGCTGCCGTGGGGGTCAGTGGGGGACCCTGAGGGTCCTGGGGAGTGCCAGAAGCAGGGGAGCTCAAGGGCACATGCCAGGAAATAGGCGAGAAGGGTGAGGGGACTCTCCTTCTGCTGCTGAAGTGACCTGCGGACCCCCAAGACCCTGGGTCTCACTCTGGGCCAGACAACATTTCCCCGGGCACAGAGCTTGCTCTTCTGACCCCAAGCACCGGTCACACTGGTCAGGGACAGCAGGAACCAGTGTGGGCTGTAGAGTAGGTGATGCCAGCACGTGGAGCAGGGAGACTGACGTGGTATGTCCTCCTTACTATGGTGAAAGCAGCAGAAAGTGGGCATCGCCTCATATAACCACGGCCCAAGACACAAAGCTGTGGGAACAGGTTCGGGCTTTATGTTGGGCATTCTCACTCAAGGATCTCACGCAGTGTCTTGACATGTGCTCAAAAGAGGGCCTTAGATTTTTCCCTCTGCTGAGCTGGGACCACTCCACTCAGACTGAGACCCTCACTCCTCTGTTGCCTCTGAGTGGGATCTGATGGCCCCTCTTCCTGGTATGTCTGCCTGGGTCCTCCCAGGGATGACCACAAGGATTCTGTGGGGCCCCCACTGGTAGGAGGCGGTGTGTCCCACATGTGGCAACTGGATCAGGGTCAAGAGTGAGACTCTCTATGGGAGCTCAGTGAAGTTCTGAGGTGGTGGCCCCCTCAGTTCTCACCCAGTGGGGATCTGAACTTCTCCCTCGGGCCACCAAACACCTCCAGATTCAGGTGAACATCAGCATTCAGTCCCCTGGGCTGGAGGTGTGGTGGCGACCTAGCTGATGACCGCTGCCCAGGGTTTGCCAGGGCTGGCAGATGGAGAGACTTGGTGGCTCCCCTCTGCTCTGGGTCAGTGCCCTCCTCAGGCCTCCCTCAGTATGCTCCATATCTTGACTTGAAGCTGTCCCCTCATACAAAGGCTGACAACTCCCTGAGACTCCCTGTGAAGAAGGGACGTTTGCCTCATCTGGCCAGAGCTGCCTGTGGTATCCCAAGGCCAACAGCACTGGAGCGAATCTGTGCTGCCCCCACTGTTAACCGGGAGGTGGTTCCTTCAGTCTTCAAGGTCCTCACCTTGACACCTGGCAAAACCAGGAAGTCCTCCCTCTGCTGACTTAAGGTTGCCCCCTTGATGAGGTCCCTCACTTCCAGGAGATGCTCTGGAGGGAAGTATGATGCCTCACCTGACCAAGCCCAGGGCTCCGAGGTCCAACAATGGGTCAGGGCTCTAGGTCGCCCCCTCATTTCTGGGAAGGGTGCCCTTTTGCTGCCTGGTGTCACTACCTGGACAGTTAGGCCCTTTGCTGACACGATCCCCTCCCTCAGACACTGATGGGTATCCTCAGCCTGAAAACTCAACCTGTGGATGCCCAGGGCCAACTATTGAAGTGGATCTTTGTGTGGACCCATCTCTTCTGAGGTGGCTTATTGCCTCATCCCTCATTCAGGATTTTTACCTTGATGTCTGCCTTGGCATGGGATGCCACTCTCTGCTGAACAGGACAGCAACCCTGAAAACCGAGACCCTATCACCTTGAATCCTTCCTCGTAGAAGTCAGAGGGCCCCTGATCCTGCCAGATGTTCCCTGGGCCTGCCAGGTCTAACCTCATGGAAGTGGTAGGTGCAGCCCCATCCCTTGTATGTTTATCAGGGTCTTCACCTTGACTGTGGACCCATCTTGGGACTCCATCCTCTGCTTCCCTGAGGCGATAGCCCTCAGGCCTACCTGATCCTTCCTGGGACTTCCAAGACACAGGTCAGTGTGCACCACATCTAGCCACAACTGTTTTGGGCTTTCAAGGGCTGACAGCTGGGGTGGGGCTCTATGGAACCCACTGATCTGGAGGCGGTAGTTCTTTTGTGGGAAATGTCGCATCCCTACCAAACTGAGCAGTTTCCTACTGCAAACCTGGCAGAGATAGGGTCCTGGTCCCAGGAGTGATGTGAGAGGAGCAGGCTGCGGCCAAATGCAGGGGCCCCAGACAAGGGGGTGAGTTGTCAGAGAAACAAAAGAGAACAAAACTCACCCAGCCCTTCTTTCTCAGACTTAGCCTCTTACGTGACTTCCTTAGTATAAGGTTTACTTTCCACAGGGGGAGGCTGCCCAGGATGATGTTTGAGGCACCAATCTTTGGAGATTAACCGGCTGTGCATATATGTACATGATCATACTGTCACTATCATTGCTCTTTTCCTTTATTCATACTTCCCATATGTATTGGTATTCTTATTGCTCTGCCTATAATATTCTAATCCACTGCACTGTGTGCAGAGACCTCCTTTTTGTCCCCTGAGACACATCCGTGGAGCTCTGATATAGAAATAGTGAGTGGAAGGACACAAAGTCAGACTCAGGCCGGGAGGACTGGAAAAATGTGAACTTTACAGAAATTCAAAACAGGGATCTAGTCCCAGCTCTGTCACTTATCAGCCTAGTGAAGTTCAAACATTTCCAAGTTATTCATCTGTAAAGAGAGTCTGGTAGCCTTATCTTGTAGAAATGTTGGAATGGACATCCTGTATTTTAGAGGACTTGGGATGCTGATTGGAAAATAGTGGGTCTTTCATGATTGGCCGATATTACAAGTTTGTTGTCTTTATTTTTATTTTTTTATTTAGCTGAGCCATCCTGCCACTTGTTGGCAGCTCCGTGGCAGCTCAGCTCAGGTTAAGCATCGAACTGTTTTTGCTCAGAGCCCAGATCGCACTCTTGAGCGAGCTCTTAACCAACTGTGCCACTTGGCCGGCCCTATATGTTTTGTTTTGTTTTTCTTTTTTTTTTTGAGGGCAGTGTCACTGGCCCTCACACGTGGGACCGAACCGGGGCCGCTGGCGTCCCAAGCCACTGCTTAACCACCGCACCACTCCGCCGGACCTAGTTTGAATCCCCAAAATAACAAGTTCCCATCAGAGTTATTTCCTTAATCCAGTACACATCAGACAATATGCCGTGATCTGCAACAAACTTTCTTTAGTAAGCTAAGCAAATCCAGGTAGATAGTTTTAATATTACAAAAAGAACGACTAAAAGGAATAAGGCAAACCAAACATTGAACACAGCGAAATTTTATTTTTTATTTTGTTTCTCTATTTTGAGATCCCAAGTATTTTTCTGTCGGATATTTTTACATCTCCATGAAAATCCTGTTTCAATGCCATGTCACTTTATCTAGATAATGAACAAAGTATTGATATTTTCAGTTTGTCTTACAAATTTCAGAACTGTAACATTCAAACCTTTTTAACAGCAAAATTGTGAGAGCCATAGCATTCACATGTTTATATTCTGAGGGTTCTAAACCTTCATTTAAAAGAACAGCATTTGAAAAAAATACTACGTATCTATATCAGTCTTTATCTATCTCTCTGCTTTATCTAGGGATTACTCATGAGGAAAATGGAAAAGCAGATTAACACGGTGTTAAAAGGAAACCGACCTTGACCACAATTTGTCTTAAAAATTCCAAAATTGTAACATTCAAACACTTTAAATAGGAAAACTATGACAGCCATGTCATTTAAATACGTATATTTTGAAGATTCTAAACCTTCCTGAAAGGACATAACATTTGAAAACATACTACATATATAACTATACCTATATCTATACCTATACCTAATCTATCTTTACCTACAAGTTACTCATGAGGAAAAAGGAAAAGCAGACAAACATTTTCTTAAAACTAAACTGACCTCAACCACCCACTACTTAGCAGGTTGACTGCTCTCTTCAACCCCCGGGTGACAAGCCTGCCACACACCTCACTAGATGTGGGAGGAGCTGTGTGACTAGGCCTTGGAAGGCGCACTGGCCTTCGCAATTCTGGCCCGCCTGGCTGGGGCTCTCACCCTGCTCTCTCCTCCTCATCTCTCAAAGCCTCCTCATACAGGCTTGGGAAGGCACTCGGGACAGTATCCTGGATCTTGGCAATAATCTCCAGCACTTTCATCTTGGTGGTCTCAGCGTGGGCTCTGGGGCCCCACAGGAACTCGTAGCATGGAGGATCACTGCCGGGCACCTGGCGGTACTCCAGGTAGTTTTGCTGCACGAAATCTTCGGTCAGAATCTTCTTGGGCTCCCCGAACAGGACGTGCCTCCACCCAGCATAGAGCCCCAACACATTGGGGAGTTCCCAGATCTCCTCCTCAGTGGCGCGGTTGCCCTTCATGAAGATCACCCCAGGATATTCATCAGGAGACCCGTCTTGGGCTCACTCCTTTCTGTGCCCTGACTTCCCTCACTGGGGAGACCCAGCATGTTGATAAGGGCATAGGAGCGATTGCTGGGGTCGACTTCCTTCAACTCCAGGCCATAGACCACCTCCAGGCCATCACAGGCTCTCCTGAGGATCTCAGGCAACTTCTCCTTGTCCTTATTTTGTACCACCTTTTCCATTTGTGCCCACGTAACGTGCTCATTCATTTTATACTTCTGCAGCAAGAACTGCGCCAGCGTGATTGCCTTCCTGGTCAGATGATCTTTGGGGACATTCGGAGTGGGCCAAGCTGCACGGGAGGTGCTTGTGCTCTGCTCACCTAGGCTCTGGGCACCTCCATCAGTACTGGGGGATAAGACACCAGCCTGAGGAGAATAAGTGACTGAGGCTCCCTGAGGTTCCTGGAAAGGGCCAGGAGCAGGGGAGCTTGGGGGAGAACCCTCAGAAACAGGAGCAGAGGGGCACTCTTCTTCTGCTGCTGCAGCAGCCTGATCAACTCTGAGACTCTCAGTCTCAACTCGACCCTGGTGGCGTTTCCCGCGTGCTCGGGGCTTACTCTTCCGACGCCGAGGCATGATGACACAGGTCAGGCAGAGCAGGTACCAGTGTGGGCAGAGTAGGTGATGTCAGCACCTGGGGGAGGAAGAGTGAGATGGTGTGTGCACCTTTGCAGGGGGATTCCACCTTGCTCTTACCAAGGCTGCCTGTGCAGGTCTGAGCGCAGTCCGTGCTCTAGGAACCTACAGGGCTCCTCTCTGATTAGCCTGGCTCACCACAACCCTGCAGAGCAGGTTAGAGTACCTAGGACACGGCCATACAGCCCTACCTAGAGTTACTGGGGTGACAGCAGGGCCTGGCAAGGGGGAACCATGGGTTCTGGGTTTGGGAAGTGCTTGTGTGTTCACAGTCAGGATGACTGTGTTAATTTTTGGAAGACACCACCTTCCCCCACTCCTTTCTGCTGCAGTCAGGTAGGACACTTTAATCCCAGGACCAGCATGTCTCAGAGACCCTCCTTGAAGGACAGTAGCTAAGGGTGCTGAGGTGTCTTCTGTGTTTGGGGTTAGTGGTCACGTGCAGCGATTGTGTTCCTCACCATGACACCAATGACTTCGGTCCATCTGCTGACCTGCTGCCAGCCCCTTAGCCCTGGTCCCCACCCACAAGACCTCCAAAAGAAAAGGGAGAAAGCACCTCGGACTTTACACCTCCCGGGACCCTCCCACGCCGACGTCCCCTCTGCTGACCTGCTGCCAGCCCGTTAGCCCAGGGCCCCACCCCGATGTCCTCCCAGAGCAAAGGGAGAAAGCTCGGAGGGCTTTACACCTGCCGGGACCCTCCCACGCCAAGGTCCCCTCTGCTGACCTGCTGCCAGCCCGTTAGCCCAGGGCCCACCCCTGTGACCTCCGAGAGCAAAGGGAGAAAGCACCTCTGACTGACACTTGCCGGGACCCTCCCACGCAATGGTGGCGGCGATCCGCGTGGCCGCCTTCTCGGGTCTGGGGTCCCCTCACTCCTCACGAGGGCCCCGTGTCTCACTCTGTAGATTTCTCCCTCTGCTGAGCTGAGCCAGAGTCCACCAGCCTCGGGCCGAGGCCTTTATTCCCTGAGACCGCGTGGCGGGAGCCGAAGGACTTGGGGCCTAACCGCCATGCTGGGGCCTCCGGGCAGACAGAGGGGGTGCACGCGCGGCGCGGGGCACTGGGTGGCTGCGTCTTTTCAGGGGGGAAGCGGATTGGCGTTGTCGGGGCATGTCCCCGCACTCCTACCTTAGGACACCTCGCACCTTGATGCTCACAAGGCAAGGGACGCGTTTTTCCCGTCAGCTACGTCGCAGCTCTGGGACAAGGCCTCACTCTGGTCAGCCTGGCTTAGCGGCAGTTGGGCAGGGCCACTTCCGGTGCGTGGATCTGGGCTGGGTCACTTCCGGTGTGTGGGTCTGGGCTAAGGCACTTCCAGGAAGTGGATCTGGGCGGGGTCACTTCCAGGAATTGGGTGGGGGGCAGGGGTCAGGGAGGGGCAAGGGGGCAGAGCAGGGGATTCGGGGCTGAGGGCGGCGGCAGGGTCCCCAGGGCTGGCACACAGGGACTTTCATCCACTCTTAGCACGTCTTGGGGCTTCTCCTTCTGCCCAGTAGGAAATGTTCAGGGTCTGGGCCAAGCAGCCATGCGTGGGGCCTCCCAAGACAGACGGTAATGGGGGCTCCCCTCAGTCCTCTCAGTGTGTTCCTTGGACTCCTGTGGGTGCTGGTCCACCTCCGATGTGTCCACCTGAGGCCAACCGTTCACATCAAATACCGCAACTTCCCGAGACTCCTGATACACGTCCAGGGACACCTCACCTGACCGCTCCTGCCTGAGCTCTCCCAGACATGTCTGCAGGTGTGACAATCCTGAGGTCTCCAGTTTTGTGGGGTAGGAACTTGCACTCTGTTCTAGTAGGCCTGTAATCCATCCCTTTTGTAAATTAAATGCTTCCTTTTTGACCAAGTCCCTCTAGAAACACATGGTGGAAATGGGGTGCTCATTAGCCTGATAGCTTTGCCTGGGGGCTCTCTTGGTGGACATCAGAGTTATTGCTGAAAATTTCTGGAATGAATTTCTGTCCTTATGTGCAAATACTGTGTTACTTGCTATTCTATTTTAATTCATGCCTGATATTATATTATGGTGATCATTTATAACACCCAGTCATCACCTACTTATAAAGTTTCAGTTGGTCATTGTACAACTTCTGGACTCACAGTGTCACAGCCAATCCAAACTTGCATCCTGATACTACCCTATGGTCCTGGCACCCGGCTGTGAGGCGCTGCCTCGGGTTCTTTCAGTGATACAGTACAAATTCTTTGTCCCAGCGTGCCCTGGAAGACTCAGGGTTTGATCTTTAAAATCATTCCTTCCACCAATCCCCACAACCTGCCTTTGTTTCCTGCTACAGGCCAGTGTCAACTTCAGAGCACTCCCCTACCTGCCCAGTTAATCACTGACTCTGTGTACCCCAGGGGTTGTCATCTTTGTTGTTTTGCTATTGTTGTTAAGATTGTTTCTGTTATTCCTCCTTTAATTTTTCCAGGGTTGATTTGGTGTATGGGAAACAGCAGCCTGAGTTTGTTCCTCACCATTGCAGTTATAGGTAAGGCAGTAAGTCTGTAAATATGTTAAGGAGAATTGACATGTTTGCAATATTCTCCTTCCTGTCAATAAATGTGGTATACTGCTCTGAGACTTCTTTTCCGTAAGCCTATCAGTACTTTTTTTATAGTGGCTCGTGAAGAGCTTGTACATTTCTGTTTGGTTTTCTATTAGGTATGTTTTGTATACTATTGTTGTGAATAGCATATTTTCCATTACATGTTCTAATTTGTTAGTGATTTTGTTTGGCCAGATTCCTGATTTTGCTATAGTGATCTTTTGTACATCAGCTTTCCAAAAATTTCTATATGACTGAATATTTTCTGCAACAATTACTGTGTAGGTTTTTAATTAGGAGATCGTATTGTTACTATGATTATCTCTTTCTTCTCACTGTTCTTCTTATCTATTTTGGTGTTCGTATTCTTGTTTAATAGTTTTGTACTGGGTATGCATTTTCATCCACTTGTAAAAGTGTTTTCCATACCATAGATCTTTGTCACCTTCACGACTCTATTCAGTATGCGTGTAATGTTTCACACCGAATATGTTCATTGTAGATTTTACAAAATGGAAATTCTCTGCTACTGCTCAAAGTTATTATCATGACCTGTTGTGAATTTTCGCTGAACGCTTTTTCTTAATTTTTTTTTCATTTTTCAGTTACAGTTGACATACAATATTATATTAGCTTTGGTTGTACAAGATGGTGATCAGACATTTATATAATTTACAAGGCGATCGCCCTGATAAATCTAGTACCCATCCGACACCATACATAGCTATTACAATCTTACTTATTGACTACATTCCATATGCTATGCTTTACATACCCATTACCGTTTTCTAACTACCAAGTTGTAGCTCTTAATCTTTTGCGATTTCGCCCAACCCCATTCGAGCTCGCAACCCTCAAAACGTTCTCTATATCTATGAGTTTGTTTCTGTTTTGTTTATTTGGTTTGTTAGATTCCACACAGAAGTTTAATCATGTCATATTTGTCCTTCTCTGACTTATTTCACTTGGCACAATACCCTCTAGGTCCATCCATGTTGTTGCCCATGGCAAGATTTCATTCTTTTCTTACGGTTGAATAGTGTTCTATTGTATATATAAAACTATGTACCACTTCTTTTCCATTCATCTATTGATGGACACTTAGTTTGCTTCCGTATCTTGACTCTGCATAAATAACACTGCAGTGAACATATAGATGAATATGTCTTTTGAAATAGTGTTTTGGTTTTTTTGGATAAATACCCAGAAGTGGGATTAATAGGTCCTTGTTTGTCTCTTGTATAGCCTTTGTTTTAAAGTCTATTTTGTCTGATGTAAGTATTGGTACCCCAGCTTTTTGTTTGTTTATTTGTTTCCATGTTCATGAACTATCTTTTTCCATTCCTTTACTTTTTGTGTGTCTTTTGATCTTTGTGAGTCTCTTGTAGGCAGCACATGTAAGGGCCTGGTTTTCTTATCCATTCAGCCTCCCTACGTGTTTTGATTAGAGCATTTTATCCATTTACATTGAAAGTAATTGTTGATAGACATATAGCTACTGCCATTGTATTATTCATATTTTTTCCTTTTTGTTTTCTTCTTCCTAAAGAAGCCTCTAACATTTCTGATAACACTGATTTGGTGATGGTGAATTGCTTTAGCTTTACTTGTCTTGGAAGCTCTTTATCTGTCCTTCAATTCTAAATGACAGCCTTGCTGGGTAGAGTAGCCTTGGTTGTATGTCCTTGTTTTTGATCACTTTGAATGTTTCCTGCTAATTCCTTCTGGCCTGCAAGTTCCTGTTGAGAAATCACCTGACAGTGTTTTGGAAGCGAGCTTCCTTGTAGATATAATAACTAGCTGCTTTTCTCTTGCTGCTTTTACGATTCCCTCTTTGCTTTTTAACGTGAGAGACTTTTGCTTCACCCCTGCACAAGGTCACATGGTTTTCCACTTTTTTTGCTAATGAAGTAATTTCCAGTTGAGAGTATTTTCTAATATTAATTACCTGCTATATTGGAAATACTCTGAATTTATTTAGGATATTTGTCTCTATGTGAGTGGAGTTGGCCTAAGTATTATTTTATTAAGGGATCCTCATCTGGTCTTTGTATGAAATAGAGGTAGCCTGTTAAAACAGTTGAATAATTCCCCATCGTTTTGCATGCTTTAGAAGAGTTTGCATGAGGGCCGGCCGAGTGGCGTGTTGGTTAAGAGCTGGCTTGGGACACCAGCTCTGAGCAGCCGGGTCCCGGTTCGGATCCCACATGAGGGCCAGTGACACTGCCCTCTAGAGCTAAGATGGTAAACAATGGCTCGACCTGGAGCTGGGCTACCGTGAGTTGCCAGCGATGGCGTATGCTGCAGCCCCTGCTGCAGTGGGCTGCCATAAGCTACCGTGAGTGGCCGGCAGCCGGCATGAGATGCCAAGAGCCACCATGAGTGGCTGTCCAGAGGCCAGCGACCAGTCTGCCTCACCGGGGAAGAGCGCAATGATAATGCCAACACGGGCCAATGAAGCAACGTCCTCCATAACTAGACTGAAGAACAAAAACACAGCAACTTGTCTGTTCCCCTCCCCCAATTCTCCAATAAAATATTTAAAAAGAAAAAAAAAGAATTTGCATGAAATGGTGAGTTTTTCTTTTGCTATTTGGTGTTAACAAGTACCCAAAGCAGGCTGGTCTTGGAGGATTAGAATGTTACCCTGGGTTGGACTGTAGTTTCTGTTTGTGTTATGTGGATTGAAGATTTCTATTTCTCTGTGGATCTATTTAATTATTTATAATTTGCCAAAACTTCTCCATTTTACTTCAATTTCATATTACAGACACGATATTTAAATAAAATCCTCTTATTATAGAAATTCTCAAACATACACAACAGTACAGAGAACAGAATAATGAACCCAATTACCTGGCATGCATCATTAGCCACCCTCATTTTTTTTTTTTTTGAGAGCGCAGTGTCACTGGCCCTCATATGTGGGATCCGAACCAGGGCCGCTGGCATCCCAAGCCAGCTCTTAACCACCGTGCCACTCGGCCGGCCCAGCCACCCTCAATTTTTATAGGTAGAATCTTGTTCACATTAAGTTGTAAGTTTTTGTTTTGTTATTGCCAGGCACACTCTGGAGGTAACAATGTGCACTTCCATTAGGGGACACATGATGTCTGTTTTCTCTTTTACGGTGATGTTGGCAATCATCACTTTTATCCATAAATACATTAGAGGCTGCAGGATGTTGATTCTGTAATTCTAAATTCCCTTGAGTTTATTACTTGAACTTCTTCTGTAGGTAGATGTCTACCATTTTTCATCTTGAAATATTGGTAATACTTATTTATAGTGTTCTCTTATAAATGCTAAATCTCTTCTGCACCTAAGATTTGCACCATTTTATTTTTCTCGTATCACTCATTTCTGCTTCTTTCATTGATGATTGTAATACGTAAAAAATTGTGATATAAGTCCTTCCAAAGAATTCACTTTCTTTAATTGGCCCTACCATTTTCTAATTCATCACTTTTGCATTTATCCTCATTATTTCCCACCTTCTACTTCTTTGTATTTAATATGCTATTCTTTCTCTAGCTTCTTGAATTGTTTGGATGTTTTGAACATTTTTCTAATGAATCTATTTAATGCACTAAATATCCCTGTAAGTACCACTTGGGCTGTATGCAGTAATAGTGCTACTATATAGAGCTTTCTGTGTAATGCTCACATTCTTTAAGGAGTGAGTATATGTCTCTTAATTCTCTTATAGGTTTTTGAATGTGTGTGTGTGTGTGTGTTTATGCATACAAACACTAGGACAGAAACACTTATTTAGAGGAGGTTTCAGGTTTTGGGAGCCCAGGAGGATTTTGCTTTGTTATAAATTACGTATTAATGATTGAAGAAATTTACACACATGTAACTGCTAGTAAACAGAGAAGAATGTGCAGCTATAAACACTATAGAAAGGCACGTGAGCCGAAATGTTGCTGAGCTAAGTGGTATTTCCCTAATAGAGCATCTATCATTTAATATGGGTGTGGGGTTGTCTTCTCCAGCTGGATGCAACTCAAAGTGCATTTGTCTCAAGGACTAACAACTTCTTTCTCAGAAACCTATTCATCCAAACCCCTCCCATTTTATTGATTTCCTCGCCAGCTAACGTAGAGCCCTCCCTTAGAATTTGACCAATTACACTCAAATTGCCTGAATAAAATGCCCTTTGAATGGAGCGAGCTCTGGCTCTTCCTGTCCATGAAAAGAAAGATGGTCCACTGGCTTCTTGGCATCTCACTTCAAGGGAATATCACCCTTATTTCTCCGAAACACTCTGGACAGCCTATGTCTAAAAAGCTAGTTTGTGGGCACTGTTCACCTGCTCTGGGGCAAGTGCACAGCCTCCCGCTCAGCCTAACCCCAGGTGGAGGTTCCTCTCTGGATCTCCCACATCCAAACGTAAGCGTGAAGATGACCTTTCTATTCCAGTCTTCATCTCTCAACTCTAAGACCCATTATCGGAGGCTCTGGCCCCTGCTCACCACTCCATAGGCTACATCCAGCCTACCATGAAGTGTGGCTTAAAATGGCCTCGCCACCACCACCCCTCACCCCGGGACTGGCAGTTTCCCAAGGCCCAGCATAGCCTTGATCACGTGACTGACAGTAAATTGGTCTCAAGAAAGTATGGAGGAGTTCAATTTTTTTAAAAAAACAAAAGTATTCATCTTAAACCTGAATGGTAATCAATATGACATCCATGACATTCATAAATTTAGATTCTGAAGTAAAATAAACCCTCAATTCAAAGGAACAACACAAAAAATAAATATTGACCTAGAAACTATTCATCTTAAAAACAAAACAAAAACAGGATATGTTTTCGTTGCCTCTGGCATGTACATTGCTCTGTCACTTAGCAGGCTGACTGCTGTCTTCAACCCAGGGGTGAAAACCGTGCCCCTCCCCTCAATAGATGTGGGAGGAGCTGTGGGACTTGGCGTTGGAAGGCACACTGGCCTTGGTAATTCTGGCTGCTCTGGCTGCGGCTCTCTCATCCTCATCTCTCAAAGCCTCCTCATACAGGTTTGGGATGGCACTCGGGGAAGTCTCATGGAGCCTGGCCATAATCTCCAGCACTTTCGTCTTGGTGGTGTCCATGGGGGCTCTCGGGCCCCACAGGAACCTGTAGCGTGGAGGATCATTGTCAGGCATCTGGTAGGACTCCAGGTAGTTTTGCTGCACCAAGCCTTCTGTGATGAGCTCCAGGGCTCCCCATAGATGAGTGCTTCTTATCAGCATAACCACCCATCTTATTCAACTCTTCCCAGATCTCCTCGGTTGCGTGGTTGCCCTTCATGAAAATTGGGCCCTGCAAATGCTTTAGGAGACGGGTCTCGGTTAAGTCTCTGGCACCAGTCAGACTCTCTCCTGTTTGCTGATGTCCAATTTGCTAACTAGAGGGGCCGGCCGAGTGGCTCAGTTGGTTAAGAGCTTGCTCAAGAGTGTGAGCTGAGCTCTGAGCAACAGCGGATCAATGCCAGCACGAGCTGAGTTGCCATTGAGCTACCAACAGGTGGCAGGATGCCTCAGCTAATAAACAAAAACAAACAAAACAAAACAAAAAACTTGCTAACTAGGCCTTCAGAGTGACCAGTGGGGTTGACTTCCTTCATGTCAGGGCCACAGACACGCTCATTCTGTCAGCGACTCTCAGGAGGATCTGAAGAAGGTGGCCCTTGTGCTTTCTCTTGACAATCTTCAGCAGTGCTGCCTTCCCAACAGTCTCTTTCATTCTATATGCAGGGGGTGCACCAGCAGTCCTGAGTTCCTGATTAGAGGACCTTTGCAAGTGCTCTCAGTGGGGCCGGCACATGGCAGGTGCGGTTACTTTCCTCATCTTGACTCTTGGCACCTTTATCGGAATTCGTGTATGAAACACCTGCAGCTGCCGTGGGGGTCAGTGGGGGACCCTGAGGGTCCTGGGGAGTGCCAGAAGCAGGGGAGCTCAAGGGCACACGCCAGGAAATAGGCGAGAAGGGTGAGGGGACTCTCCTTCTGCTGCTGAAGTGACCTGCGCACCCCCAAGACCCTGGGTCTCACTCTGGGCCAGACAACATTTCCCCGGGCATGGAGCTTGCTCTTTTGACCCCAAGCACCGGTCCACTGGTCAGGGACAGCAGGAACCAGTGTGGGCTGTAGAGTAGGTGATGCCAGCACGTGGAGCAGGGAGACTGACGTGATATGTCCTCCTTACTATGGTGAAAGCAGCAGAAAGTGGGCATCACCTCATATAACCACGGCCCAAGACACAAAGCTGTGGGAACAGGTTCGGGCTTTATGTTGGGCATTCTCACTCAAGGATCTCACGCAGTGTCTTGACATGTGCTCAAAAGAGGGCCTTAGATTTTTCCCTCTGCTGACCTGGGACCACTCCACTCAGACTGAGACCCTCACCCCTCTGTTGCCTCTGAGTGGGATCTGATGGCCCCTCTTCCTGGTATGTCTGCCTGGGTCCTCCCAGGGATGACCACAAGGATTCTGTGGGGCCCCCACTGGTAGGAGGCAGTGTGTCCCACATGTGGCAACTGGATCAGTGGCAAGAGTAAGACTCTCTATGGGAGCTCAGTGAGGTTCTGAGGTGGTGGCCCCCTCAGTTCTCACCCAGTGGGGATCTGAATTTCTCCCTCGGGCCACCAAACACCTCCAGATTCAGGTGAACATCAGCATTCAGTCCCCTGGGCTGGAGGTGTGGTGGCGACCTAGCTGATGACCGCTGCCCAGGGTTTGCCAGGGCTGGCAGATGGAGAGACTTGGTGGCTCCCCTCTGCTCTGGGTCAGTGCCCTCCTCAGGCCTCCCTCAGTATGCTCCGTATCTTGACTTGAAGCTGTCCCGTCATACAAAGGCTGACAACTCCCTGAGACTCCCTGTGAAGGGACGTTTGCCTCATCTGGCCAGAGCTGCCTGTGGTATCCCAAGGCCAACAGCACTGGAGCGAATCTGTGCTGCCCCCACTGTTAACCGGGAGGTGGTTCCTTCAGTCTTCAAGGTCCTCACCTTGACACCTGGCAAAACCAGGAATTCCTCCCTCTGCTGACTTAAGGTTGCCCCCTTGATGAGGTCCCTCACTTCCAGGAGATGCTCTGGAGGGAAGTATGATGCCTCACCTGACCAAGCCCAGGACTCCGAGGTCCAACAATGGGTCAGGGCTCTAGGTCGCCCCCTCATTTCTGAGAAGGGTGCCCTTTTGCTGCCTGGTGTCACTACCTGGACAGTTAGGCCCTTTGCTGACACGATCCCCTCCCTCAGACACTGATGGGTATCCTCAGCCTGAAAACTCAACCTGTGGATGCCCAGGGCCAACTATTGAAGTGGATCTTTGTGTGGACCCATCTCTTCTGAAGTGGCTTATTGCCTCATCCCTCATTCAGGATTTTTACCTTGATGTCTGCCTTGGCATGGGATGCCACTCTCTGCTGAACAGGACAGCAACCCTGAAAACCAAGACCCTATCACCTTGAATCCTTCCTCGTAGAAGTCAGAGGGCCCCTGATCCTGCCAGATGTTCCCTGGGCCTGCTAGGTCTAACCTCATGGAAGTGGTAGGTGCAGCCCCATCCCTTGTATGTTTATCAGGGTCTTCACCTTGACTGTGGACCCATCTTGGGACTCCATCCTCTGCTTCCCTGAGGCGATAGCCCTCAGGCCTACCTGATCACCTTCCTGGGACTTGCAAGACACGGGTCAGTGTGCACCACATCTAGCCACAGCTGTTTTGGGCTTTCAAGCGCTGACAGCTGGGGTGGGGCTCTATGGAACCCACTGATCTGGAGGTGGTAGTTCTTTTGTGGGAAATGTCACATCCCTACCAAACTGAGCAGTTTCCTACTGCAAACCTGGCAGAGATAGGGTCCTGGTCCCAGGAGTGATGTGAGAGGAGCAGGCTGCGGCCAAATGCAGGGGCCCCAGACAAGGGGGTGAGTTGTCAGAGAAACAAAAGAGAACAAAACTCACCCAGCCCTTCTTTCTCAGACTTAGCCTCTTACGTGACTTCCTTAGTATAAGGTTTACTTTCCACAGGGGGAGGCTGCCCAGGATGATGTTTGAGGCACCAATCTTTGGAGATTAACCGGCTGTGCATATATGTACATGATCATACTGTCACTATCATTGCTCTTTTCCTTTATTCATACTTCCCATATGTATTGGTATTCTTATTGCTCTGCCTATAATATTCTAATCCACTGCACTGTGTGCAGAGACCTCCTTTTTGTCCCCTGAGACACATCCGTGGAGCTCTGATATAGAAATAGTAAGTGGAAGGACACAAAGTCAGACTCAGGCCGGGAGGACTGGAAAAATGTGAACTTTACAGAAATTCAAAACAGGGATCTAGTCCCAGCTCTGTCACTTATCAGCCTAGTGAAGTTCAAACATTTCCAAGTTATTCATCTGTAAAGAGAGTCTGGTAGCCTTATCTTGTAGAAATGTTGGAATAGACATCCTGTATTTTAGAGGACTTGGGATGCTGATTGGAAAATAGTGGGTCTTTCATGATTGGCCGATATTACAAGTTTGTTGTCTTTATTTTTATTTTTTTATTTAGCTGAGCCATCCTGCCACTTGTTGGCAGCTCCGTGGCAGCTCAGCTCAGGTTAAGCATCGAACTGTTTTTGCTCAGAGCCCAGATCGCACACTTGAGCGAGCTCTTAACCAACTGTGC
The DNA here is from genome assembly GCA_033961575.1 of Aselliscus stoliczkanus. Taxonomy (NCBI): domain Eukaryota; kingdom Metazoa; phylum Chordata; class Mammalia; order Chiroptera; family Hipposideridae; genus Aselliscus; species Aselliscus stoliczkanus. Next base: position 94,381,432 of record CM066737.1, on the reverse strand, counting down.
CACTTGGCCGGCCCTATATGTTTTGTTTTGTTTTTCTTTTTTTTTTGAGGGCAGTGTCACTGGCCCTCACATGTGGGACCAAACCGGGGCCGCTGGCGTCTCAAGCCACTGCTTAACCACCGCACCACTCCGCCGGACCTAGTTTGAATCCCCAAAATAACAAGTTCCCATCAGAGTTATTTCCTTAATCCAGTACACATCAGACAATATGCCGTGATCTGCAACAAACTTTCTTTAGTAAGCTAAGCAAATCCAGGTAGATAGTTTTAATATTACAAAAAGAACGACTAAAAGGAATAAGGCAAACCAAACATTGAACACAGCGAAATTTTATTTTTTATTTTGTTTCTCTATTTTGAGATCCCAAGTATTTTTCTGTCGGATATTTTTACATCTCCATGAAAATCCTGTTTCAATGCCATGTCACTTTATCTAGATAATGAACAAAGTATTGATATTTTCAGTTTGTCTTACAAATTTCAGAACTGTAACATTCAAACCTTTTTAACAGCAAAATTGTGAGAGCCATCACATTCACATATTTATATTCTGAGGGTTCTAAACCTTCATTTAAAAGAACAACATTTGAAAAAAATACTACGTATCTATATCAGTCTTTATCTATCTCTCTGCTTTATCTAGGGATTACTCATGAGGAAAATGGAAACGCAGATTAACATGGTGTTAAAACGAAACCGACCTTGACCACAATTTGTCTTAAAAATTCCAAAATTGTAACATTCAAACCCTTTAAATAGGAAAACTATGACAGCCATGTCATTTAAATACGTATATTTTGAAGATTCTAAACCTTCCTGAAAGGACATAACATTTAAAAAAATACCACATATATACCTATACCTATATCTATACCTATACCTAATCTATTTTTACCTACAAGTTACTCATGAGGAAAAAGGAAAAGCAGACAAACATTTTCTTAAAACTAAACTGACTTCAACCACCCGCTACTTAGCAGGCTGAGTGCTCTCTTCAACCCCCGGGTGACAAGCCTGCCACACACCTCACTAGATGTGGGAGGAGCTGTGTGGCCAGGCCTGGGAATGCCCATTGGCCTTGGCAATTCAGGCCTGCCTGGCTGGGGCTCTCAGCCCTGCTTTCTCCTCCTCATCTCTCAAAGCCTCCTCATACAGACTAGGGAAGGCACTCGGGACGGTATCATTGAGCTTGGCAATAATCTCCAGCACTTTCATCTTGGTGGTCTCAGCGTGGGCTCTGGGGCCCCATAGGAACTCGTAGCGTGGAGGATCACTGCCGGGCACCTGGCGGTACTCCAGGTAGTTTTGCTGCACGAAATCTTTGGTCAGAAGCTTCTTGGTCTCCCCGAACAGGGCGTGCTTCCTCCCAGCATAGCACCCCAACACATTGAGGAATTCCCAGATCTTCTCCTCGGTGGCACGGTTGCCCTTCACGAATATCACGCCCAGGATATTCATCAGGAGACCCGTCTTGGGCTCACTCCTTTCTGTGCCCTGATTTCCCTCACTGGGGAGACCCAGCATGTTGATAAGGGCATAGGAGTGATTGCTGGGGTCGACTTCCTTCAACTCGAGGCCAAAGACTGCCTCGAGGGTCACACAGGCTCTCCTGAGGATCTCAGGCAACTTCTCCTTGTCCTTCTTTTGTACCACCTTTACCATTTGTGCCCACATAACGCGCTCATTCATTTTATACTTCTGCAGCAAGAACTGCGCCAGCATGCCTGCCTTCCTGGTCAGAGGATCTTTGGAAACAGTCCGAGTGGGCCGTGCTGCACGGGAGGTGCTTGTGCTCTGCTCACCTAGGCTCTGGGCACCTTCATCAGATCTTGGGGATAAGACACCTCCCTGAGGAGAATAAGTGGCTGAGGCTCCCTGAGGTTCCTGGAAAGGGCCAGGAGCAGGGGAGCTTGGGGGAGAACCCTCAGAAACAGGAGCAGAGGGGCACTCTTCTTCTGCTGCTGCAGCAGCCTGATCAACTCTGAGACTCTCAGTCTCAACTCGACCCTGGTGGCGTTTCCCGCGTGCTCGGGGCTTACTCTTCTGACGCCGAGGCATGATGACACAGGTCAGGCACAGCAGGCACCAGTGTGGGCAGAGTAGGTGATGTCAGCACCTGGGGGAGGAAGAGTGAGATGGTGTGTGTACCTTTGCAGCGGGATTCCACCTTGATCTTACCAACGCTGCCTGTACAGGTCTGAGGGCAGTCAGTGCTCTAGGGACCCTCAGGAGTCCTCTCAGATTAGCCTGGCTCCCCACAACCCTGCAGAGCAGGTTAGAATACCTAGGACACGGGCATACAGCCCTACCTAGAGTTACTGGGGTGACAGCAGGGCCTGGCAAGGGGGAACCATGGGTTCTGGGTTTGGGAAGTGCTTGTGAGTTCACAGTCAGGATCATTGTGTTAATTTTGGGAAGACACCCCTCTCCCCCACTCCCTTCTGCCACAGTCAGGTAGACACTTTAAACCCAGGACCAGCATCTCTCAGAGACCCTCCTTGAAGGATAGTAGCTAAGGGTGCTGAGGTGTCTTCTGTGATTGGGGTTAGGGGTCGCGTGCAGCGATTGTGTTCCTCACTGTGACACCAATGACTTTGGTATATCTGCTGACCTGTTGCCAGGCCCTTAGCCCAGGCCCCCACCCACAAGACCTCCCAAAGAAAAGGGAGAAAGTACCTTGGACTTTACACCTCCTGGGACCCTGCCACGCCGATGTCCCCTCTGCTAACCTGCTGCCAGCCCCTTAGCCAAGGCCCCCACCCACAAGACCTCCCAGAGCAGAGGGAGAAAGCTTGGAGGGCTTTACACCTGCCGGGACCCGCCCACGCAATGGCGGCAGCAATCGGCGTGGCCGCCTTCACCGTTCTGGGGTACCCTCACTCCTCACGAGAGCCCCGTGTCTCACTCTGTAGATTTCTCCCTCTGCTGAGCTGACCCAGAGTCCAGCAGCCTCGGGCCGAGGCCTTTATTCCCTGAGACTGCTCGGCAGGAGGCAAAGGACTTGGGGCCTAACCGCCATGCTGGGGCCTCCGGGCAGACAGAGGGGGTGCGCGCGCGGGGCGGGGCACTGGGTGGCTGCGTCTTTTCAGGGGGGAAGCGGATTGGCTTTGTCGGGGCATGTCCCCGCACTCCTACCTTAGGACACCTCGCACCTTGATGCTCACAAGGCAAGGGACGCCTCCTTCCCGCCACTTACGCTGCAGCTCTGGGACAAGGCCTGACTCTGGTCAGCCTGGCTCAGGGGCGCTTGGGCGGAGCCACTTCCTGTGTGTGGGTCTGGGCGGGGCCACTTCCAGTGCGTGGATCTGGGCGGGCCCACGTACTGTGATTGGGTCTGGGCTGGGCCACTTCTGGTGCGTGGGTCTAGGCGGGGCCACTCCCAGTGCGTGGGTCTGGGCGGGGCCACATCTCTTGGATGGGTCTGGACGGGGCCACTTCCAGTAGGTGGGTCTGGGCCGGGCAGGGGTCAGGGGAGGGGTAAAGGGGGGCACAGCAGGGGATTCGGGGGCTGAGTGCAGCGGCAGGGTCCCCCAGAGCTGGCACACAGGGACTTTCATCCACTCTTAGCACGTCTTGGGGCTTCTCCTTCTGCCCAGTAGGAAATGCTCAGGGTCTGGGCCAAGCAGCCATGCGTGGGGCTCCCAAGACAGACGGTAATGGGGGCTCCCCTCAGTCCTCTCAGTGTGTTCCTTGGACTCCTGTGGGTGCTGGTCCACCTCCCATGTGTCTACCTGAGGCTAATCGTTCACATCAAATACCACAACTTCCCGAGACTCCTGATACACGTGCAGGAACACCTCACCTGACCGCTCCTGCCTGAGCTCCCCCAGACATGTCTGCAGGTGTGACAATCCTGAGGTCTCCAGTTTTGTGGGGTAGAAACTTGCACTCTGTTCTAGCAGGCCTGTAATCCATCCCTTTTGTAAATTAAATGCTTCCGTTTTTGACCAAGTCCCTCTAGAACCACATGGTGGAAATGGGGTGCTCATTAGCCTGATAGCTTTGCCTGGGGGCTCTCTTGGTGGACATCAGAGTTATTGCTGAAAATTTCTGGAATGAATTTCTGTCCTTATGTGCAAATACTGTGTTACTTGCTATTCTATTTTAATTCATGCCTGATATTATATTATGGTGATCATTTATAAAACCCAGTCATCACCTACTTATAAAGTTTCAGTTGGTCATTGTACAACTTCTGGACTCACAGTGTCACAGCCAATCCAAACTTGCATCCTGATACTACCCTATGGTCCTGGCACCCGGCTGTGAGGCGCTGCCTCGGGTTCTTTCAGTGATACAGTACAAATTCTTTGTCCCAGCGTGCCCTGGAAGACTCAGGGTTTGATCTTTAAAATCATTCCTTCCACCAATCCCCACAATCTGCCTTTGTTTCCTGCTACAGGCCAGTGTCAACTTCAGAGCACTCCCCTACCTGCCCAGTTAATCACTGACTCTGTGTACCCCAGGGGGTTGTCATCTTTGTTGTTTTGCTATTGTTGTTAAGATTGTTTCTGTTATTCCTCCTTTAATTTTTCCAGGGTTGATTTGGTGTATGGGAAACAGCAGCCTGAGTTTGTTCCTCACCATTGCAGTTATAGGTAAGGCAGTAAGTCTGTAAATATGTTAAGGAGAATTGACATGTTTGCAATATTCTCCTTCCTGTCAATAAATGTGGTATACTGCTCTGAGACTTCTTTTCCGTAAGCCTATCAGTACTTTTTTTATAGTGGCTCGTGAAGAGCTTGTACATTTCTGTTTGGTTTTCTATTAGGTATGTTTTGTATACTATTGTTGTGAATAGCATATTTTCCATTACATGTTCTAATTTGTTAGTGATTTTGTTTGGCCAGATTCCTGATTTTGCTATAGTGATCTTTTGTACATCAGCTTTCCAAAAATTTCTATATGACTGAATATTTTCTGCAACAATTACTGTGTAGGTTTTTAATTAGGAGATCGTATTGTTACTATGATTATCTCTTTCTTTTCACTGTTCTTCTTATCTATTTTGGTGTTCGTATTCTTGTTTAATAGTTTTGTACTGGGTATGCATTTTCATCCACTTGTAAAAGTGTTTTCCATACCATAGATCTTTGTCACCTTCACGACTCTATTCAGTATGCGTGTAATGTTTCACACCGAATATGTTCATTGTAGATTTTACAAAATGGAAATTCTCTGCTACTGCTCAAAGTTATTATCATGACCTGTTGTGAATTTTCGCTGAATGCTTTTTCTTTAATTTTTTTTTCATTTTTCAGTTACAGTTGACATACAATATTATATTAGCTTTGGTTGTACAACATGGTGATCAGACATTTATATAATTTACAAGGCGATCGCCCTGATAAATCTAGTACCCATCCGACACCATACATAGCTATTACAATCTTACTTATTGACTACATTCCATATGCTATGCTTTACATCCCCATGACCGTTTTCTAACTACCAATTTGTACCTCTTAATCTTTTCCCATTTCCCCCACCCCCATTCCAACTGGCAACCATCAAAATGTTCTCTATATCTATGAGTTTGTTTCTGTTTTGTTTATTTTGTTTGTTAGATTCCACACAGAGGTTTAATCATGTCATATTTGTCCTTCTCTGACTTATTTCACTTGGCACAATACCCTCGAGGTCCATCCATGTTGTTGCCCATGGCAAGATTTCATTCTTTTTTTACGGTTGAATAGTGTTCTATTGTATATATAAAACTATGTACCACTTCTTTTCCATTCATCTATTGATGGACACTTAGTTTGCTTCCGTATCTTGACTCTGCATAAATAACACTGCAGTGAACATATAGATGAATATATCTTTTTGAAATAGTGTTTTGGTTTTTTTTGGATAAATACCCAGAAGTGGGATTAATAGGTCCTTGTTTGTCTCTTGTATAGCCTTTGTTTTAAAGTCTATTTTGTCTGATTTAAGTATTGGTACCCCAGCTTTTTGTTTGTTTATTTGTTTCCATGTTCATGAACTATCTTTTTCCATTCCTTTACTTTTTGTGTGTCTTTTGATCTTTGTGAGTCTCTTGTAGGCAGCACATGTAAGGGCCTGGTTTTCTTATCCATTCAGCCTCCCTACGTGTTTTGATTAGAGCATTTTATCCATTTACATTGAAAGTAATTGTTGATAGACATATAGCTACTGCCATTTTATTATTCATATTTTTTCCTGTTTGTTTTCTTCTTCCTAAAGAAGCCTCTAACATTTCTTATAACACTGATTTGGTGATGGTGAATTGCTTTAGCTTTACTTGTCTTGGAAGCTCTTTATCTGTCCTTCAATTCTAAATGACAGCCTTGCTGGGTAGAGTAGCCTTGGTTGTATGTCCTTGTTTTTGATCACTTTGAATGTTTCCTGCTAATTCCTTCTGGCCTGCAAGTTCCTGTTGAGAAATCACCTGACAGTGTTTTGAAGCGAGCTTCCTTGTAGATATAATAACTAGCTGCTTTTCTCTTGCTGCTTTTACAATTCCCTCTTTGCTTTTTAACCTGAGAGACTTTTGCTTTACCCCTGCACAAGGTCACATGGTTTTCCACTCTTTTTGCTAATGAAGTAATTTCCAGTTGAGAGTATTTTCTAATATTAATTACCTGCTATATTGGAAATACTCTGAATTTATTTAGGATATTTGTCTCTATGTGAGTGGAGTTGGCCTAAGTATTATTTTATTAAGGGATCCTCATCTGGTCTTTGTATGAAATAGAGGTAGCCTGTTAAAACAGTTGAATAATTCCCCATCGTTTTGCATGCTTTAGAAGAGTTTGCATGAGGGCCGGCCGAGTGGCGTGTTGGTTAAGAGCTGGCTTGGGACACCAGCTCTGAGCAGCCGGGTCCCGGTTCGGATCCCACATGAGGGCCAGTGACACTGCCCTCTAGAGCTAAGATGGTAAACAATGGCTCGACCTGGAGCTGGGCTACCATGAGTTGCCAGCGATGGCGTATGCTGCAGCCCCTGCTGCAGTGGGCTGCCATAAGCTACCGTGAGTGGCCGGCAGCCGGCATGAGCTGCCAAGAGCCACCATGAGTGGCTGTCCAGAGGCCAGCGACCAGTCTGCCTCACCGGGGAAGAGCGCAATGATAATGCCAACATGGGCCAACGAAGCAATGTCCTCCACAACTAGACTGAAGAACAAAAACACAGCAACTTGTCTGTTCCCCTCCCCCAATTCTCCAATAAAATATTTAAAAAGAAAAAAAAGAATTTGCATGAAATGGTGAGTTTTTCTTTTGCTATTTGGTGTTAACAAGTACCCAAAACAGGCTGGTCTTGGAGGATTAGAATGTTACCCTGGGTTGGACTCTAGTTTCTGTTTGTATTATGTGGATTGAAGATTTCTATTTCTCTGTGGATCTATTTAATTATTTATAATTTGCCAAAACTTCTCCATTTTACTTCAATTTCATATTACAGACACGATATTTAAATAAAATCCTCTTATTATAGAAATTCTCAAACATACACAACAGTACAGAGAACAGAATAATGAACCCAATTACCTGGCATGCATCATTAGCCACCCTCATTTTTTTTTTTTGAGAGGGCAGTGTCACTGGCCCTCATATGTGGGATCCGAACCAGGGCCGCTGGCATCCCACGCCAAGCTCTTAACCACCGTGCCACTCGGCCGGCCCAGCCACCCTCAATTTTTATAGGTAGAATCTTGTTCACATTAAGTTGTAAGTTTTTGTTTTGTTATTGCCAGGCACACTCTGGAGGTAACAATGTGCACTTCCATTAGGGGACACATGATGTCTGTTTTCTCTTTTACGGTGATGTTGGCAATCATCACTTTTATCCATAAATACATTAGAGGCTGCAGGATGTTGATTCTGTAATTCTAAATTCCTTTGAGTTTATTACTTGAACTTCTTCTGTAGGTAGATGTCCACCATTTTTCATCTTGAAATATTGGTAATACTTATTTATAGTGTTCTCTTATAATTGCTAAATCTCTTCTGCACCTAAGTTTTGCACCATTTTATTTTTCTCGTATCTCTCATTTCTGCTTCTGTCATTGATGATTGTAATACGTAAAAAATTGTGATATAAGTCCTTCCAAAGAATTCACTTTCTTTAATTGGCCCTACCATTTTCTAATTCATCACTTTTGCATTTATCTTCATTATTTCCCACCTTCTACTTCTTTGTGTTTAATATGCTATTCTTTCTCTAACTTCTTGAATTGTTTGGATGTTTTGAACATTTTTCTAATGAATCTATTTAATGCACTAAATGTCCCTGTAAGTACCACTTGGGCTGTATGCAGTAATAGTGCTACTATATAGAGCTTTCTGTGTAATGCTCACATTTTTTGTGGAGTGAGTATATGTCTCTTAATTCTGTTATAAGTTTTTGAATGTGTGTGTGTGTTTATGCATACAAACACTAGGACAGAAACACTTATTTAGAGGAGGTTTCAGGTTTTGGGAGCCCAGGAGCGTTTTGCTTTGTTATATTTTACGTATTAATGATTGAAGAAATTTGCACACATGTAACTGCTAGTCAACAGAGTTCCCTTTTTCATAAGTAAAAGGAAAAGGTTTTGCATGAAAAATTCTATTAAAATAATTTGCCAACTACAAAATTCAGATTATCCCAGAAAACTGAAACTATCCTCAGTATATAACTGAGATTTTTTGTTGTTTTTATCCATAGACTTTTCTTTTTTCAAACGGTTTCAAGTTTACAGAGAAATTGGGCAGAAAATACAGAAAGTTGCCATATTCCCTCTCAACCCTTTACCCACCGTTTCTCTTATTATTAACATCTCATGTTACATTAGTGTTATATATTTTTCATAATTAATAAGTCGATATTGATATGTTATTATTAGTACTCACAATAGGGTTCATTCACTCTTTGTGTTGGTCCTTGTGTGAGTTTTGACAAATACATACTAACATGTATCCACCATTATAATGTCATACAGAGGAGTTTCCCTGCCTGAAAATTACCCTGCGCTTTACTTATTCATCTCTCCCTCCATCCTCCCGAGCCCCTGATCCTTTTACCATCCTTTTCAGAATGTCCGATCATTGAAGTTATACAGTATAGAGCCTTTTTAGATTGGGTGCTTTCACTTAGTTATATGGATTTAGGAGTCCTTCATGTCTTTTTGTTGCTTGATAGCTCATTTCTCTTTATTGTTGAACAATATTCCATTGTCTGGATATGCCACAGTTTATCCATTCACCTCCTGAAGGACATCTTGGTTGCTTCCAAGTTTGGGCAATTATGAATAAAGCTGCTATATGTAAGCATTTGTGTGCAAGCTTTTGTGTGGACGTAAGTTTGCAACTCATTTGGGTCAACACTGAGGAGTGCAGTTGCTGGATTGTAGGGTAAGAGCATTTTACTTTTGTAAGATTCTGCTAAACTGTCTTCCCACGTAGCTGTACCATTTCTGTATTCCCACCAGCACTGAATGAGAACTCTTGTGGCTTTGCCTCTTCACCAGCGTTTGGGCTTGTCAATGTTTTAGATTTTAGTCATTCTAATAGATATGCAGTGGTATCTCTTTGTTTTAATTTGTAATTTCCTAATGATATATGATGTTAGGCATCTTTCCATGTGCTTATTTCGGGGAAATTGGTATCGTTTCTTCCTAAATATTTGATCAAATTCACCAGTGAGCCCATCTGGGACTGGCATTTAAATCCAGTTAATCTGATAATGCTATTATTCAATTCAACTGTATTCCTACTGATTTTCTGATTGTTGGATCTGACAATTATTGAGAGAGTTGTGTTGACATTTCCAACTATAAGAGTGGGTTTGTCTCATCAGTGTTTTCCTCATGTATTTTGACAGTGTGTTTTGATGCATACACATCAAGGGTTGTAACAACTTCTTGGAGAATTTTCCCCTTTATGACTATAGGATGCCCCTCTTTATCCCTGGTAAATTTCCCGGATCTGGATTCTGCTTTGTCTGAAATAAATATGGCTACCCCAGCTTTCATTTCATTTGTATCAGAATGGTATATCTTTTTGCATCCATTTACTTTATCTGTATCATTATATTTAAGGTGGGTTTATTATAGAGAACATATAACGTGGTCCTGTTTTTGTTTTCTTTTTTAATCTCTTGTGACAATTTCTGTCTTTTAATTGGTCTATTTAGACTATGGATTTTTAAAGTAATCATTGGTATAGTTGGATTAATATCTACCATATAGTTACTGTTTTCTATTTGTTGCCCTTGTTCTTGTTTCTTTTCTGTCTCCCACTCTTCTGCTACCTTCTTTGGTTTTAATTAAGTATTTTATAGGATTCCATTTTCTCTCCTCTTTAGCATATCAATTATACTAACTCATTTACTTACTTCAGTGGACACCCTAGAGTTTGAAGCATACATTTACACCTAGTCCAAGTCCACGTTCAAACAATGCACTACCAATTCCTATTCCATATAATAGTCATATTGCTGTCATTCATTTCACATATTCATAAGGTATAATCACTAAGTACATTGCTGCTATTATTATTTTAAACTGTTACCTGTTAGATCAAATAAGAAAAAAAATATTTTATTTTATCTTCATTTATTTCCTCTCTAATACTCTTCCTGCCTTTATGTAGATCTGAGTTGCTGGCCTTTATCATTTTCCTTCTCTCTGAAGGACTTAGTTTAACATTTCTTTCAAAGCAGTTCTAGTAACAAATTACCTCACTTATTATTTGTCTGAGGAAAATCTTTCATTCTCCTTCACTTCAAAGGATAATTTCACCTGGGTACAGAATTTTAGGTTAGTGTTTTGTTATTTCCAACACTTTAAAGCTTTCATTTAACTTCCTTCTTATGTGCATACTTTGTGAGAAGGCCAATGGAATTGGTATCCTTCTGTCTCTATAATGAAGGTGCCTTCTTCTCTGCCTTTTCTCCAGAAATTACCTTTTTGTTTTGTTTTCTACAGTTTCAACAGGCTATGTCTAGGAATAGATGTTTTTGGTATATATACTGTTTGGAATTCTCTGAACTCCTTGGATGTGTGGTTTAGTGGTTGTCATTAATTTAGGAAAATTCTCAGTAATTTTTACTTCCTGTATTTCTTCTGTTTCTTTGTTTCTTTCTCCTCCTTCTAGTATTTCTATCACACAAATGTTATATGTACCTTTTGTCATTGAAGGGGGGAACATTCCCTCCCAAAGAGAGAAGACACAGTTCTTGGCTATTCTCCTGTCTTTTTTGTTCTTTTTCTTCTTTGCATTTCAGTTGAAAGTTTTATTGACATTTTTTCAAGTTCACTGATGTGTTTTCCTCAGCCATGTTCAGTCTATTGGTGAACCCATCAAAGACTTTCTTCATTTCTCTTACTGTGTTATTTTTTTTATTGCTAATATTGCTTTTCGATTCTTTCTTAGAGTTTACATCTCTCTGCTTATATTATCTACCTATTTTTGCTGGTTGTTTCCTTCTTCCATTATAGCCCTTAGCACATCAAACATTGTTATTTTAAATTACTTGGATGATAATTCCAGGATGTCCACAATATCTGATTCTGAATCTGATGCCTAATTTGTCTCTGCAAACAGTGTTTCTTGTCTTTTATTATGCCTTTTAATTTTTTTGTTGAAAGTCAGACGTAATGTACTGGGTCAAAGGAGCTGGGGTAATTAGGTCTTTTGGGTGAGGTTTTGTGTTTTTCTGGCCCAGACTCAGTCTATGTTTACTATTTGATGGAGCTGTAGGTATCAGAAGCTAAATTACCTGTGGTGTCCTTGTTTTTATCTCCCTTGTTCTTCTTAAGAGAAGGTCTGAGATGTACAGATCTTTCCATTGTAATCCTTTGTTATACAGTAGATTTGTTGATATAATGGTAAGGTGTAGGTGACAGGAAATATTCTATAATCGGGTGATTAGATCTGTTTTTTATTGAGGCTGTTGCTGTGGGCTATGATTTCACAAGCGAGTCTCAGATGTTTCACCCCTTACGTAAAGGAAGTTGAGAGGGGCTGTAGTTGCTGTTGTGTCATTAGAATTAACCCCTGGTCATTCCCAAAAGGTGAACAAATTCACAGACCCAGCCTGAAATGAAGAGAGCAAGGAAGTAAGTTTATTCAAGAAGAAAGATGCTGGCAGAGATTTTGCCTGGGCAGACAACTGCACCTAATTTTAAGGTAGCTTTATCTTATATAGGAAAGGGTAGGTAAATTTCCTTACAGCAGGAGATGTGACGTATAGACTGAGATCATTTGATTGACATATGTTGGTTATATAACTAGTTTTTCTCTGCATGGATACAGAAAAACCCATGGTGGGGACGAAGCCTTAATGTTCATTTTATTTTAATTGTATTATAATGAGGCTAGACTAGAGTTCAACTAATGAACAGGTTTTAATAGTTTGCACATGTGTGAAGAACCAGTTAATACCAATTGGGTCTTATCTCCTCTTTTTAGGAGTGTTTGGACATCAGAGATTTATTTCTAGGTGATGAGCCTGGGTGCTTCCTGGGGAGGGGACACAGGCCTGGGCAGTCCCCCTTCAGGCTCACTTTTTTTTTTATTAGTTTCAGGTTTACAAAACAATGTCATAGTTATACTTTTCACCCCTCACAAAGTGACAGCTCCCCTCCCTCAATCCACTCCCCCACTCTCCCAATATCATACATATTTATTACAATTCCATTGACCCCACTCCCCACACTATACTCCACATCCCATGACTATATATACACAGTAAGTGCCCGACTTATGAACATTCGAGTTGCGAACTTTTACAGATACAAACGAACCTCGCATTATGAACATCTGTAGATGCGAACAAATCGCGGAAGTAGCTCACCTGCCTGCCGGACATTGTCACAGTTGTGCTGCTGTGTGCTTACTGTGCAGTGCAATAGTGTACAGCAGTACAGGGCCCAGTCAGAGCCCAGGATGTCCGGAAGCAAGAGGAAAAGCAGTGAGGATGTGGAAAGGACTGCTAGGGAGCAGTTACGAATGAATCCGACTTACAAACCTTCTCCCAGAACAGAGCTCATTCATAAATCGGGGACTTACTGTATATTGAATTATAGTTGACATACAATATTATTCAACATCAGCTTTAGGTGTACAATGCAGTGGTCAGGCCTTTACACTGTCCACGAAGTGGTCTCCCTAATAGGCTCACTTTTATTAACCTTTTTCTGCTGCATCAGTTGGGCATTTCCTCTCCCCAAGATTTTTTAGGCTCTGGCGAAACCCTAATCAGTTAGGTTCTGGTAAATAGTTTCTCTTTAAACTGGCCTTGTTATGAACAGATTGCTTTAGGCATTTTTCAAAATGCCTACTTTTTCCTTCTCCCTGCTGCGTATACAAGAATGAGTACCTGGTAGGGCTCCTGGAGGTAAAACTCACAGAAGTTTAGGAGACCCTGATAAACTGGATCTGCCTCAAGCTAGTCTACAGTAAGCCTTCAACAGTTTGGCAAACACACTTTAGTTTCCTTATCCTGTTCTTGGCTCCAGCAGTGGTTTCTGCTCTTGGACTTCTGCTCCAATGAGCTGTGATTCTCTGTATCTCCCACTCGATCTCTTCCTTTCGGGGGGCAGCATAACCTTGTGACCTCAGTTCTCTGGTGGAGTTAGGAAGAGTGCTCAGTTTTCAGTATGTTCAGCTTATTTCTTGTTGGGGTCATGGGCGTAACAGTTTAAGCGCCTTACATGCTGGACTGAAAACTGGAAGTGACCAAGAAAAATCCACTTTCCAGCTCACTCAGTTTTTGGGGCAGAACTCCTTTCCTTTTGTCTAGAGGATTGAATTTGTTTGCTTTCTGGCCGTTGCTTAGGTGCAAAACTTCTTATCTAAATGATCACATATATGGCGATGGAAGGAGAACTGACTCTGGGTAGTGAATACAAAATGTGATATATAGATGATGGCTTAAAGAATTGTACACCTGATACCTATGTAACTTTACTAACAGTTGTCACCAAAATAAACTTTAATTTAAAGAAAGAAAATGAAAGGAAAAGAAACACAACCTGAAATTTCATGCCATATTGCCCTCTCCATAAGCTATTCAAAACATAGCAGATTTGTTCTTCAAGACAAGCAGGTTAGTAAGAGCATGCCTTTCACACATAATGTAATGTAATTGCTGGACATCCCAGTGCCTTTATCATAATCTGTTCCTTAGAATCAAGCCACAGGCCCTACCTACACTTGAGAATAGGAATACACAAAGTCACAATCGCCAGTAAGTAACGATCATGTGGGCCCAGACAGTCTGCCCTCTAAGCCCCGTTGTTTCCTGTCCCTACCTCCTGCAAAACATGTCCCCTTCCCAAGGTCCTTAAATGCCTGATTCAATGACAACATCCCCTCAAAATTCCAACCTCATCATCTATATCAGGTCTACCTGGAAATGATGCTGAGTCGCCAGGGTTGTAGTTGTTAAGTATACCAGCTGGGCATATTACATCTTTATGTGTGGGTCTATGAAACAACAGAGACAACTCATCTGTCCCAACACAACCAATGTACGGTGGTAAGATGGGGATAGGGGAACAACTGTAGACATGCTTGTGTCCAAACAGGCATAACGACAGGTAAAAAAGAGCCATTAGACAATAGTAGTTATAAAATCCCAGTGAGCAAAAGTTGTCAGTCCCTTGACTCGATTTCCAAGCCTGAGACTAATTCTCCTGGCTAACAGCTTCATCTTGTAGGCTGGGACCTCGGAGTTATCCTTACTTTCTTGTTTCTTTTTTTGTTTCGTTTTGTTTTTTTTAAAATATAAATCATCCTGTGTTTACAGTTGAGAATGTATAATAATTACTTTGCGAACAGTCATCAAATGCAGTGGAATAAATAACTGTAACACCTACTCCAGTAGAAACGTTCTCCCTAGTTCATCCAGATTCAAGAATAACTGTTGAGAGCCATTTTGCATTGCATAGTCTCTCAACTCTGAGACACACCATTTGAGGCTTAGGTGCCACTCTGCCACTCCCATAGCCTTACCTCACCATTAACAGGGCTAAACTTGCACTTCAGTATCACTGAAGAACTGCAGTTCCCCAGGTCCTAAATACATTTGTCTCACGCTGTTTACGTTTAATTGTTCTGCCTTACAGTCCCACCTTCTACCTCCTTTTTTTAAATGCCCCACCAACTTCTAGCTGCTTCTATCACAGAAATCCTAGCATCCCAGAAATAGCATGCTGTGTTCCAAGAAGCAGATTTAATGTTTAGGGAATGAATGAGCCAATGAACATAGTATCTAATTTATTAAAATCTAATCTCTCCTACATTCTTCTTTGTAATTGAACAAAAATAATTTCTTTAAACTATTAATAGATATTTAAATACAATATGGTTTTAAAAACAAAATCATGTGTATATAGTTGAATTCATAAAGGTAAGTACACCAATTGAAAGCTATACAAGAACATTAACAGCAAATCTGAATACAAAGATATTCCTCTGAATTCCATGTTTCACCAAGCATCAAAACCCACCAATCTTTTAGTCCTTTTCTTGTACATTATTCTGTATCCACATTCACTGCTCCCAATTGGACCCCTGGATTTTATTTCATTGTCTGTGTGACATTCTCCACAGATCGATATCATTAGCTGCTGCTTTGGGCGTTGAACATCCTTCTGGGTGTCCATTGTTAGTCCTTCGCATGGAGAAACTCATCATACTCTGCCGTTTGAGATTGCAGCTCATCGGTGTCCCACATTCTTGAATAAGCTAAGTAAGTCCGTGTGTGTGTGTGTGTGTGTGTGTGTGTGTGTTCAAAATTTTCAGAACAAACAAAGTTTAGGGAATCCAAGGGTTGAGCATCTTTATTTATCTCTATTTCTTGAGTACAATAAATTCACTGCTGAGTTCTTTCATATTTCCAAATAGTTACTCGATTGCCACATTATTCTGTTTGAGATCATAAAATAAGATGGAAAACTTCCCCATTTGTTCTACAAAATAGCATAGCTCCTACTCTTAAACTTGATACATAGCAATAAATGTATAATCAACATGGTGATTAAAAAACTTATAATCTGAAGCTATTTAAATCTTCTATTAAAAGTAACAGTGTTTAGAAATTAACTGGGGAGGGAGGGAGGGAAGAATGGAGGTAGGGAGAAAGGAAGGAAGGAAGGAAAGAAGGAAGAAAAGAAGGAAGGAAGGAAGGAAGGAAGGAAGGAAGGAAGGAAGGAAGGAAGGAAGGAAGGAAGGAAGGAAAGGGGGGAAGATAAGCATTATAAACTTTCTATATGGTGATGGTAGAGTTCTGAATCCTGATTGTGGTCACATGAATTGTATATGCTAAAAAAAAATAAATGTATAGAACTATAACCACTCCCCTGTCAAATAGGTGTATGTTATGAATTAAATTGCAGTTTAGTTAATAACATTGTGCCAATGTCATTTTCTGAGTTTTAATATATGTACTATTCTGTGTAAAGTGATATGTTTGCTTGAAACCAGGGAAAGGGTATATGAGAATTCTGCACTAGCTTTTTAACTTCTATGTGAATCTAAAATTATATAAAAGTGTTTAAAATGAATAGGGAGCCCACAACTTGTGGTATAGTTGCTAGTGTCCCCAATGTCCAGTTTTCTCTGCTTCAAGTAGAGTATTTCGGAGGCCCATTGCAATTGACTGGGAAACCTGATTTGAATATGCTTCTGATAAAGGCAGTGATTTAAAATAAAATACAAAGTGTTATAAAGGTAGTGCAATATGATAAAAATGATTATGTAAACACAGGAGGGGCAAGAAATAATCTCCATGTTATGGCTGATATTAATATCTGGTCAAAGTAAAGACAGAAACAAAATCTGCTAAGTAAAGACTATACCAACTTTTCAAAAAAAAATTGGGGCTGGGGGTAGATAATACAGGGAAATAAGCACATTGCTTCTATCCTTTGTGTTTCAGCTCTCTCTCTCAGCACTTGGCAGCAGAGGATACAACATTCTTAGTTAACACAAGACATCTCTTCATTCAACAATAACATCACAAACAGTTAAAGGTAATTTACATTTGACTACAGAATGGCTAGTGAAAATCGTTTAAAATTATCAAATTCATAAAGGAATAAGAATTACAATCATGAAGATTGAGCTTTATGTCTACCTTCTCCAAAACAACATACCTTTTTTGTGAGATGCAAATTCCCCATCTGTACAATAAGGAGAGTAAGGAATCTAGCCTAAGTCCCTTCAGATGCTCAAAATGTTTATGAAACTGTAGGGTGAGAAGGGAACCCTCCCATCAGAAAAGATATCAAGAAGAGCTCTCCCCAAAGAGGGAGGAGGTGGAAATAGGACCAACACAGGAGGACACAGGAAGAAGAAAAGTGAAGCAAAAGAGATATTAGGAGAATAGGTGAGTCTCTTCAAAAGTTCAGCAGAGCGGCAGAAATGTAAAGCAGGGAGAGAAATTGGCTAAGAAAGGACACAGTTGATGTATTCTTCTGAGCCACTGAAACCTGCTAGTCCAGCGGAGAGAGATGCATCTGGGGTACCCATGAAACATTCAAAGTAAGGGTGAGGTGAGAACGGTGTATATCAGTTACAATGTTCCCTTTTCATATGTTTAAGGAGCCAAGAGGGACTATCTATCTATCTATCTATCTATCTATCTATCTATCTATCTATCATCTATCTGTACCTCTTTTGTCACTCTCTTTTACTTCTTGTGGTAGAAAAAAGAGCTGTGCCAGACAATGGCTTTAGTTTTCATTTTATCAGCCTTATAAATAAATAACATCATATTTTTTATCTCCTTTTTGCACTGGATGTTAGAAGGGGTAGGACCAAATTTAGGACTTAAACAAATAGGGCTACACAATAGACATTTCACCTACTTCCCCCTTGTTGAGTTCTACTTGCCATTACTACTCTAATTTTCAAAATCTTATTTTAACCATTTGCATTTTCAATAGTTATATTATCTTGCTGTACAGTCTTTTTTATGTAAACATCCTTAAATTGTTTCTGGGACAAAAGAGACACAGCTCTATTATGAATAAATCAAGTAGTATCATAAGGGGAAGAGAAAAGCTATAATAAAATGACAGAAACATTTTTCAAAAAATATAGTCGATCAGCACATAAGTCCATGCACAAACCCTTTAAGAGGAGCACCTAGGACTGCAGCCGGCCTCCGTATCACCCAGTTACAATCTGCACTGGTTTCCAGAGCCAGAAGTTATGGGGACTTCTCTCTCCAGCACTGGAACCCTGGACTGGGAGCCTGGTGTGGGCCTGGGACCACTTGCTCCTCTGGATGTGACATCTGTGACTAATACATCCCTCCAGATTTTTAATGGTCACATGTGAGTGTGGGACCAGCCTGTTCTGTGTCTCAGACCCTCCTTCCAGTCTCAAGGTGGCTTCTTCTTATGTACTTACTTGTAGGGCTTTGGTCCAAATAGACTTCACACAATTCTCAATGATACTTGTTGTGTAGTGTACTGGTAATTTAGATGTGGTCATCATAGAAGGCAAGCACAGGTTGACCTACTCTACCATCTTGACTTAAAATCCGTGATTCCTGCCTTTTAGAGGCTCCATTGAGTCCCCCAAAATTCTTTTTGAAGTCATAACCCCAAGTACCTCAAAATGTCACTGTGGTTGGAGATAAGGGCCTTTAAAAGATGGTTAAGTAAAAAAGAGGCCATTAGGGTGGGCCATAATGCAGTCTAAATGGTGTCCATATGAAAAGAGGTTATGCCACACAAGGAGACACCAGGGATATACCCACACAATGAGACAGCCAAGTGAAACGGGTAGCTGTCTACAAGCCAAGGAGAGAGGCCTCAGAGGAAACTAACCCTGCCAGCTCCTTGACCCTGAACTTCCAGTCTCCAGAACACCAAGAAAATAAATTTTTAGTTGTTTAAGCCACTTTGTTATGGCAACCTGAGATAACTAATACACTGCCTCAGGTAGAGATTTCTGTCTGGATTATCTACCATCCCAACGTAATTTGTAAGAGCATGTTTTATGGCCTTTTGTTTACCCCATGAGGTGAGGAAGGGATTTCCACACTATGGTGATGGGGTGTCCACACACACAACACTGGACACTGTAGAGATGAGACAGACAGCCATTTATTAACCATGCGTACTCCCAGGACGGGGAGGAGGACACCACATACCCCACAGCACCACACGGGGGTTGCCCTTGGGAACAGAGCAAATAAACAGGGTCTGGGAGAGGCTGTGGTATCAAGAGAACGAGGTGACCCCTAGTTCCCATGCGGCTGGTAGGGAATAGACGACTGCTGCTTGGGAATAAGCAAGGTCTGTGCTTTGTCCCCTCTGTAAAGCTGATTGTTTGGTAGGGGACCATATCTGCAAGTGAAGGCTATGGAGGGAGACTTGCATTTAGGGGATCTGAGGCCCCGCTGGTTTCACCAAATGTCCAGGCAGCCATCATATTGGGCCTTAATTTTAGACCTTTCTCCACAGTGCGGTTTTCCAGTCCAATGTTTCCTGTCTCAACTCAGACACCTCCTGTGAGGGTCTGGCCTCTGCTCGCCAGTCCCACAGCCTCATCTAGTCCACCGTGTAATTTAAAATTCTATCTCAGGGACTGACTTGTTGCTTCCAAAACTTAAACCACCTTGCCTCAGGGAGTTTATACTTTACTAATTTCACCTGGAGGCCCTCCTGTCGCACTCATCCTTTTTACTTTCCAGTAAGTCACGGAGGGGATCTCAATATCCTCCTTACATGTCTGAAGCTCCAAGCTTCCAAAGTTCTGTGGGCAGAGGCGGGGTCTTTATCTCAGTATCCCCGGTACTAGCACAGAGCCTTCCAAAGAGCAGATGCCCAATAATGTTTGAGGAATAGAAGAGAACGTGAGTAAGAGGCCTAACTTGTTAACTCCCACATTCTCTAATAAGCTAAGCACATCAAGGTATAAATCAGTTTTACAAAACAAAAGAGTGAAAGGAGTCAGCAGAATCAAGATTGATGATATTTTGTTTTTCCCTATTCCGTTTTCCCAAATATTTTACTGTGGGATTCTTTCACATTTCAATAAAATCCCTATTGTGATGTCTTTAAATTTTTTAACTTGATGATAAAAAAAATCCTCAGACATCACTAGGGTTGGGAGAAGCTGGGACCATGGTATCATGCGTGGCTGTGGCACCAGTGGCAGCCCTCACTGCATCTATGGCTCGTGATTCTTCATCTTGGAAAGCCTCTTCATACCAGAATGGTAAAGCACTGGGGATTGTATCACCAGCCTTGGCCAAAAATTGCAGGACTTGCATCTTGCTTGTTTCAGCGTGAGCTCTTGGGCCCCACAGGAACTCGTAGCATGCAGGATCGCTGTCGGGCACCTGGCGGTACTCCAGGTACTCAGCTGCACAAAATCTTCGGTCATGAGCTTCCCGACCTCCCCATAGATGAAGTGCTCCATCCCAGGATATGCGTCTAGCATAGTCAGGAATTTCCAGACATCTTTCTCAGTGGCACGGTTGCCCTTCATGAAGATCAGGCCGAGGATATTCATCAGCAGACCGGTCTTTGGTAACCCGTTGCCAGCATACACCCTCCCATTATTGGGGAGGTTCAGTTTGCTGACAAGGTCATATGCATGGTTGCTTGAGTCGACTTCCTTCAAGTCAACTGCAAATACGGCCTCAATACGCTCAGAGGCTTTTTTGAGGATGTCAGCAAATTGGTCTTGGTTAACTTTGCCAACAGTCTTCAGCATGTCTTCCTTCAGAATGGGATCTTGCATGTTATACTGGCACAGGAGAAACTGCTCCAACAAATCCACCTTCATTATTAGAGTATCACTGCATGAGTTCTCAGGAGATGAGATCTCAGAAGAGCATGGCTATTCCTTATCTGGACTTTTATCACTTTCAGCAGATCTTGCATCAAAAGCACCTGAAGAGGCAATGGTGGTAGATGAGGGTCTCCAAGACCCCTGGGAAGTGCTACTTGTCTCAGGAGCTGATGGGCTTTCAGGATTACCCTCCAAAACTGAAGAGCAGGAGGGGGACTCTTCTGCCACTGCAGCTTCCTGAACTCTCTCGTGACTCTTGGCGTCATCACAGGCTGGGTTGTGTTTCTTACAGGCATGGGGCTTACTCTTCCGACCCCGAGGCATGGAGACGCTGGTCAGGGACAGCAGGCACCATTGTGGACAGAGCAGATGATACCAGCACCTAGAGAAGGAAGAGTGAGATGGTGTGTGCACATTTGCAGGGAGATTCCACCTTGTCTTTAACCAAGGGCCCCTCTTTAAGGGTCCGAGGGCCGTCAGTGCTCTGGGAACCCACAGGGCTCATCTGATCAGACTGTCTCCTGCAAACCCTGTAGAGCAAGTTAGAGTATACCTAGGACAGTCACACAGCCATACCTGGAGTTACTGGGGTGACCGTGGGGCCTGTCAAGGGGGACCCCTTTGTCCTGGGTTTGGGAAGTGCTCTCAGCTCACATTCAGGATCATTAAGTTAATGATCAGCAGGAACCTCCTCTGCCACTACCCTCTGTTGTTCAAGTTGACACTTAGAACCTCCACACCACAGGAATGAATTGAGATGGTGCTTCTGACATAGTGCACCCACAACTGACATCTCTCTGCAGCCTTGTCTGTCCTAGAATTTTTGGAGTCCTCAGTTCTAATTGAGAATCCTCACCTGGTCCTAGGTAGGGCCTCAAGAGACCTGCTTCCTGCTGACTGTTGGCTTTACCTTCACCACCCGCTCAGGATGGATGGGTGGTGCCTCAGTCTTCACTCAGTTTTTTTCCTTGACACTGCTTGAGCCAGGGTCTCCTCTCTCTGCTTCGGGCCTATCTCATACTAAGGTCAGCACTTACCCAAGAGCCAACAGGACGAATACAGTCTGGCCTCATCTGGCTGCATTTGCCTGGCTTCTCCCAAATGAAAGATGCAACAATCAAGTTGTGTCCCTTTGTGAATGCTCCCACGGGATATCACTGAAACCCTGCTTGAACGCTTTGGTATATGCGAGATTCTTCCCTCTGCTGAACTCTGAATGCACCATCAGACAAAAGCTTTCACTCACTGTGATTCCCTAAGGAATTTCTACCTGAAAAATGCCTGAGCCTCCATCAATGGAAGCAGTTAAGGATTCTGATGTGTCCTCTGTGTTTGGGGTTAGTGGACCCTGCAGTGATCCTGCTCCTCACCGTAACTCTCCAAAGACGTAGTAATCCTGACTCTGCTGACGTGCTTCCAGCCCGTTAGCCCCGACACCCACCCCCATTAACTCCCAAAGCACAATGAGAAAGCTTGTAGGGCTTTACACCTGCCGGCACCCTCCAACGCCAATGTCCCCTCTGCTGACCTGCTGCCAGCCCCTTAGCCCCGATCCCACCCCCATGACCTCCCAGAGCAAAGGGAGAAAGCTCGGAGGGCTTTACACCTGCCGGGACCCTCCAATGCCAGTGTCCCCTCTGCTGACCTGCTGCCAGCCCTTTAGCCCAGGCCCCCACCCCCATGACCTCCCAGAGCAAAGGGAGAAAGCTCGGAGGGCTTTACACCTGCCGAGACCTGCCCACGCAATGGCGGTGGCCATCGACGTGGCCGCCTTCTCGGGTCTGGGGTCCCCTCACTCCTCACGAGGGCCCCGTGTCTCACTCTGTAGATTTCTCCCTCTGCTGAGCTGAGCCAGAGTCCAGCAGCCTCGGGCCGAGGCCTTTATTCCCTGAGACCACGTGGCAGGAGCCGAAGGACATGGGGCCTAACCGCCATGCTGGGGCCTCCGGGCAGACAGAGGGGGTGCGCGCGGGGCGGGGCACTGGGTGGCTGCGTCTTTTCGGGGGGAAGCGGATTGGCGTTGTCGGGGCATGTCCCCGCACTCCTACCTTAGGACACCTCGCACCTTGAAGCTCACAAGGCAAGTGAGGCCTCCTTCCAGTCACCTACGCCGCAGCTCTGGGACAAGGCCTCACTCTGATCAGCCTGTCTTAGTGACGCTTGGGCAGAGCTATTTCCGGTGCCTGGGTCTGGGCGGAGCCACGTACCATGCGTGGTTCTAGGCAGGGCCACTTCCAGTGTGTTGGTCTGGGCAAGTTGGGGGCGGAGCAGGAGGGTAAGGGGTCCGGGGAGGGGTAAGAGGAGGCGAGTCAGGGGCTGAGGAGGGCCCGGCAGGGTCCTGCACGGTCTGCACACAGGGTCTTTCATCCACTCTAAGCAGGTCCTGGGGCTTCTCCTTCTGCCCAGTAGGAAATGTTCAGGGTCGGAGCCAAGCAGCCATGCCTGGGGTCTCCCAAGACAGACGGTAATGGGGGCCCACCCTCAGTCCTCTCAGTGTCTTCCTTTGATTCCTGTGGATGCTGGTCCACCTCCCATGTGTCCACCTGAGGTCCATCTGTCATATCCAAGACCGCAACTCCCTCACACTGCTGATGTGGGTAATTTTCGGCCTGCAAATACCATGTTGGTTATAAGGAAGGTTCCCTTTGCAGTTTCCTCAAGGCCACTGCTCTAAAAACCCACAGGGCTCTGTTCTCTTCAGCCTGTCCCCTTTAGGCTGTGACCTGTGTGCTCTGACTCAGGCATACTGAGGGCAGTGGCTGTCAGTCTTTCAGTTTCAGAAGTCTCTTATTTCTTGTTCAAGAGCATCATTCACCTGGTGCAAGTCATGGAACCCACGACAACAAAGTGAAGGGGATCCTCAGGTTACCACTGCTGCCCATGTGACCCCAGTACTGACTGCTCCGTGGGGACCTTTCTGTCCTGGTCAATTTTGGGTCCTCAGTCCTCGTTAAGGGCCCTTAATTGGCTCCACATAGGGTCTGCTGTAGTTGAATGGTGGCTCCACCTTCAAACTCAGCATTTCACCTCCCATAGACCTGATGTAAATAAGTGTTGGGGGAGATTCCGCGGGTTTGCCCCGTCCAGGGTCTTCCAGGGCGAAACCAGGGGTGGGGCCAGATTCTTTCTCATCCCTACTATTTAGTGGTGATGGTCCCACCGTCGTTGCTTCCACCCCATAATGGCCTAGAATTCCTCACTGGCCCTGAGGCCTACCCTTCCTACTAACGCCAGTTCCACAATGAGACCCCTAAGAGGAAGTGAGCATCTCCTCCTCTGGCCATACCTGTCTGGGTCTCCTAACGCCAGGTAAGGAAAAGAATTCTGTGGTTCCACTGCTGTGAGGTGTCTGGCTCCCTTAGTCCTCAGAGTATTCACCTTGGTCTCTGGAAAGCCTAGAAACCCTCCCACTGCTGGCATTAGGCCAACCCCATAGACTACCTCCCTCACCCCCTGTTACACCACAAGAAGAAGTGAGTATGTCACATCGTGTCAAAAATGCCCAGGTACATCAGTGCACCCAGCAGGGGTGAGGTTCTGTGTGGTCCTCTCAGTATTGAGGGTGGGGGTTTCCCTATGTCCTGACTCAGGGTCCTCACCTTGACTCCTGTCAGGTCCAGGAACTTCTTCCATGGATTATCTGAGGACCTTCCACTCAGACCAAGGCCCTCAAATCTGCCACACTTCTTGCAGAGTCAGTCTGAGAGCCCTGCCCAAGGCATCCCAGGGTTGATGGCTGGGGCAGTGTCTGTGACTCCTCACTGCTCTGGGCTCTGCAGTACCCTCCGTTGTCACTCAGGGCTCTGCCCTTGATTCCTGGCAGGGTCTGGAATGCTGCCCTGTAGTATCCTGGGTCTCAGAGAGGGAGAGTCGGGGAATGCCACATGAGGCTGTCCTGCCTGTGCCCTTCTAGGGATGACATCAGGATTCAGGCTCCTTGGGGCCTCTCTCTTCAGGGTAGGGCCATGCCCTCAGCGCTCACTCGGGATCATTACCTTGATTCCTGGCAGGCCCTGGGACTCCTCTCTTTCTTTCAGCTTCAGGTCACCCACATGGACGAAAGCTTTCATGTCTGTGAGTACCCTGAGAATAAGTGAGGGGATGCTCAGCCTGACAGTTCTGCCTGGGCCTTCTGAGTCAGAGAGCACACAAAAACCAGTCTCTCTCCAGTTATCACGTGCCCTGTCTCATCAGTCCTCATTCATCAGTCTTCTTCCTGACTCCTATCCTGTGAAAGGCTTCCTGGGAAATGCTGCCTCCTTGAAAACTTTTGCTTTGTCTCCCTGCTGCAAACCCAGCAGAGAATGGGTTGAGTCCCAGGAGGGATGTGAGGTGGGGAAGCTGCAGCACAGGCAGAGGAGGGCCCAGGGCAGGTGTTGTGCTCTCAGATCTCTTCCTTCTCTTCGCTGGCCAGACTTGGCTCTTATCTGACTTGGCTTCTAATAGGTTTCCTTTCTATAGGGAAGGGGCTGAGCCAATTCATTTTGTGATTCTCTGGTCTTTTCAGGTTTATTGAGATTTCCTTTCTAAATTCCTTGGACATCCAGTGCCTAAAACATGTGATTTGTGCACTTCAATCACCTGCTCTGGGGTAAATGCACAGGCCCCCGCTCAGCCTAGTCCCAGGTGGAGGTTCCTGTCTGGGTCTCCCACATCCCAAAGTAACCATGAAGATGACCTTTCCATTCCAGTCTTAGTCTCTCAACTCTGAGACCCATTTTCTGAGGCTCTGGCCCCTTCCCACCACCCCCTCAGCTTCATCCAGCTCACTATGCATCCTGGCTTAAAATGGCCTCTCTACCACCAACCCCTCACCCCAGGATTGGCAGTTTCCCAAGTCCCAGCACTGCCTTGATCACGTGATTTACAGTGAATTCCTCTCATATGCAACCTCTCTTCCACAACCCTTCTTTTTACTAGTCATTTATTTATTTCTTAGAATGTTTATCACCATCTTCATTAATCTACCAATACTGCGGCTAGACTCAGATTATATAGGCTTGGCTTGGTCTCATTTTTCTTACTATCACTGGTACTAGCAGAGAGCCCTTCAAAGAGCAGAGGGTCAGTTAGTTCTAGAGGAAAAAGGAAGAAATGAACAAGAAGTGCAATTTTTTATGATTTAATTTCTCATACAGTTTGAAGGAGCTAAGCGAATCCAGGTATATATTATTTAATTTTAGAAGCAAAGGGCTCAAAGAATAAGGCTAACTAAAAATTAAACAGCCTTTGCTTTTTTATCACCAGTTTGTGTCCCCTGAAGGCAGCATATGTTTGGGTTTTGTTTTTTTCCTTTTGTTTTTTTTTTGAGGGCAGTGTCACTGGCCCTCACATGTGGGACCGAACCAGGGCCGCTGGCTTCCCAGGCCAGCGCTTAACCACCATGCCACTCGGCCAGCCATGGGTTTTGTTTTTTGATCTCATCTAGTACACTGTGACTTCTTATTTTTGAGTTCAGTCCACTTATATTTAGGGTGATTATTGATATGTGTGGGTTTTCCATAATCATTTTATTTTTTGTTTTCTGGTAGTTCTGTGTCTCCATTGTTTCCTTTCCCCTTTGTTTTTGTTATTTTAATTTGTTGGTATTCTATGATTTTTTTCCTGCGTTTCATCTTTCTTTATGTTATGTGTTTCAGTTCTAGATTTTTTTGTATGTGGTTGCCATTAGGTTTATACAAAGCAACGTTTCATATATATGGTAGTTCTTTTTTCTTCTGAATGTATCTTATCTCCATTCTCTTTTGCAAATTCAGACCTCGACCCCCTCCCCTTTTATGTTTTTGTTGTCACAAATTATCCCTATTTATGCTGTGAGTTAATTTCCAAATTGTAGTAGCAATGGTCTTCTTCTCTTTGTCTGTTCTTATATTTTTACCTCCTTTAATTCTTATGTTATGTTTAAGTGTGTAGTACCCTATTCTGAATAGGTATTGCCATTTCCTGCTTCTGTCTGTCTGTTAGTCATCTTACTCATAGTTTTGTACCCTTCAGTATTTCCTGTAATGCAAGACTTTTGGTGGAAAATTCTCTCAGATTCTGTCTGGAAAGGTCTTTGTTATTCCTTCATATCTAAAGGATAACTTCCTGGATATATTATCCTTGACTGGTAATTTAATAGTTTGAATATTTGATCCCACTTCCTCCTAGCTTTTAGAGTTTCTTGTGGAAAATCTTATGATAATCTAATGGGCTTTCCTTTATTTTTTACCATGTTCTTTCCCCTGGCTACCTTGAGAATTCTTTCTTTGATGTTAATTTTTGATAGTTTCAATATAATGTGTCTTGGAGAAGGCCTTTTTTGATTGAGGTAATTAGGTGTTCTGTTTGCTTTTTGGATTTGAGGATCCAGTTGTTTCCATAGGGTTAGGAAGTTCTCTTTGACTCTTTGAGTAGGCTCTCTGTTCCCTTCTCCCTCTCTTCTCCTTCTGGTATAGCCATTATTCTTATATACCTATTACTCTTTCTGATGGTGTCAGATAGTTCTTATAGAGTTTTTTCTTTTCTTTTAACTCTCAATTGTCTCTCTTCCATCTGCATAATTTTCAGATTTGTATCATCAATGTCACTATTTTTTTCCTCCATGTCGTGAGCTCTAATTCCTAAGCTCACTATTTCATTCTTCATGTCTTTTATTGAGTCCTTCAGCTCCAGAATTTCTTTTTGGTTCTCTTAAAAATTTTCAATCTCTTTAGTAAATTATTCATTTTGTTGTTGTTGTTGAGTTTATTTCTGAGTTCATTAAACTGCCTATGTAAGTTTTCTTGAGTCTTATTGAGTTTTTTCAGGACTGCCATGTTGAATTCTCTGTCATTTAAGTTACACATTTCCATAACTTTAAGTCTATTTTCTGTAGATTTTTCATTTTCTTTCTGAGCTGCCCTGTTACCTTGGTCATCCAGAGAATTTGATGGATTATTTCTCTGCCTAGGCATTTATGGTAATGAGCTCTGCAGCAGGTTGATAAGAAGGTTTTCTTTTGTTTTCCGGTAGGTGGCACTAGAGCATTTTATTTACTATCATTCCATTCTGGCTTCTAGTGGTGAAAGATGCCTTGTATTCCCTGGGGAGGTGGAAGTCTCCTCTGTTACCAAGTCTCCTTGAACTCAGGGTATCACTCCTATGGGAGAATGTGGGCGATGGGGTTCTGAGCCCCTGAAATCACAGTGCTGTGCTGTTTGAGGTGTCCCAAGTGTCTCTGCTGGGATCAGCTGTGACGGGTTGGGTAGGGGTCGGATGGGAGAGGCTTCTGGTGTGTTTTTGGCTTTGTTCTCTTCCCAGTAATGGTGACTGCCAGACCTCAGATGCCTGGCCTATTTATCTCCACCCTTGTCACTGGGATTAGCCAGTGTGCAGTTGCCACTCTGTCTTTCCAGTTCTCAAGGCTGAGGATATTCTTCTCTTTAACCCAACATTCAGTGCTAGAGTCTATTCTGGGGTCCTCTGCTAGCTCTGGGAGGATGCAGGGAGGCAGCCAAGCTCCATGGCTTTGTTTTCTGCCTGGCAGTGGATGCTGCTAGATCACAGCTGTAACACTTCTGTATTTGGTCTCTGCCCCAGGTCTCTGCCCAGATACTGGGTTCAGCTGTATTATGTGCTGATCACTCAGGCAGGACTGTTTGGGCCACAGAAAATGCACTTGAAGCCTGAATCCTCTGCTCTCCCAGGATGGACAGTGAGATCTGGGCTGCATCCGTGGCTCTGTCTCTGCACTTCTCCCTTCTGTCCTCCCCTGTTTGCCCCAATTCACCCTCCTTAAGATGTTTTGATGTGCTGATCTCTCAGATGTGTTTGTGTGTTGTGCAGGGAATTTTTTGTTGAATTATCACTGTTCAACTTGTAACTTCAAGGGGTGAAATCAAGGGGAACCCCTCACACGAACATGTTTGTCAGTTAATTTTCATAAATTGAATAAGAATTTTACTAACAAATCAACTTATGTTTATTGAACATAAACATAGTCGATGCTGTGTATATTGTGAGCAAGCTGTATGAGAAAAAAGTAAAGTAACATAAGATATAATTTTATTCTCAAGATGAGCAGTGTTTAGTTACTGTGTAAAGATATAAGCCCATAAAAAGATAACTAATAATACATCATATCTGGGTACAAATGAACCCTAAAGTGATAAATCAGAAAGTAAGGTTGACTATGGATAACAGTGCTCAGGGTAGCTTCTTGAAGGAAATGGGATTTGAACTGGGAGAAAGTAAGAATTAAGTGACTAGAGTCTGGTGGGGTTTGTGGTAAAAAAGCAGGAGTGATGGGGAGCAGTGACATATCAAGTACTTTTCATTGTCTTCCTTTCTTCTTCATGCCATGAAGTTGAATAAAGTTCAAAAATTGATTTTGCTTTTGGCATGATCAAAATACATACCTAAAGCATTAGGAAGTAGGGTGAGGTTTTTTCTTTGCAGGAATTATCTCTTTCTATGTTATTTAATAGTATAGGCTTCCTTTCCTACTAGAGGGCAGCTTACCACATGAAGAAAACTCTAGCCTCCATCGTGTTAATTTTCTATTTTGATGATGTTTTAACTATTTAAAACAAATATAACTTCATTCAGTATTGACAAATAAGAGGGACATAATGTAATAAGTACCCATTGTTGAAATCTACACCATTTCTTTTACGGTGAAGTAGATTATTTGAGTTGCTGGGCTTATGTATCATAACTGGACTTTATAGTGTCTTATTAATAGTATTCCTTGAAGGTGAATCAAGGTTGTTGATGTATCCAAAGTTGTTAGAAAACTCTCTTTAGGATCTGCCTGATACTTAAAAAGGACTGAAAGCATATAAAGAAATACAGCTCAGTGAGCAGTTAAATCAGTAGTGTAAATGGACTCAGTACCTCATTGACTTTCACTGGTCATTGAGTCAGGTCTGTGCTGTTTGTTGAGTTCAGTGACTTGTTTTTCCTTTTATCATCTGCTTGGTATTACTCTATTAGAGCCACAGCTGCTATAGACTGTCTGAGATGTTACTCTGTGTGTATGGGTGTGTGCACGTGTGTGCATGTACGCATGTACACAGGATGTCTGTTTTCTTGATGTCCTAGAATGGTTCTTAAAACTGGCTGATCATTACAATTACTTCAGGTTTTTTACAAAACACAGATGCCTTGGACTTACCCCAAACCATTTGGATAAGGACCTCTATGCTGGGGCCCAGGCATCAGTATATTTTTTTCAGTGCTCCCCCAGTGCTTCCAAAATTCAGTGAGTTTTGAGATCCACCAACCTCTCAGAAGAGGACGAATGCCTTGATTTGTATGCATGCATTTCTGTCAGATGCTTTAAATGAAGTCATTAAACAAAATGCATTTCTAAAGTTTGGGTCATTGAGTTTAAAATCAAATGAAATACATTTCTGGGTGATAGAACAGTAAGAACATAAAGAGAACTAGGGTGATATACACAGATGTAGCTACTTCCTAATGCAGCACAGATACTGATCCAAAGAAAGCTAGTTCCCAGGTCACAGCTGCAGAAACACATTGAAGAAGGATCAGTGACTTAATGATGCCATTACATCAGGTGTAAGGTAGTCACTGCCATTCACTCCCTTTCCCTTGAGAAAGAAGAGGATCATCTGGCCAACACACTAAGCATTCTATACTAACCTGCTACACATCAGTGCTGAGAGCTTCAGATGAGGCAATATCATCTTGACTTTGTCTGTGGGATAAAGTAAGAATAAAAAAAGAAAATCCTTTCTATCTGTGAAGGGCCATGTAATGGTAAGTCCTCATCTTCCTTCTCAGGACAGTACAGTGACTCTATAGGTTGAGCTCTTCTTTAGACTGATGGTAAAATAGTTGCAGAGAATCTAGAATTTGGACTCATATATCAGATTTAAGCTGTGTGACCTTGGCAAGTCCTTTGACGTGTCCCAATCCCCTTTTCTCTAAAATGTGGACAGTTAGAAGGCTGGTGTGAGAATTACAGATAATTTACTCATGCATTCATGTAATGAGTATGTATGAAGTACCATGGATCAGGAACTGTTCTAGGCACTAGGGATAAAGCAAAGAACAAAACAGACAAAGTGTCTAGCTTTCATGGAATTTACAGGTGTGTAGTGGAACAAAAGCAATTAATAGGTAAACAAGCAAATGCATAGTATGCCAGGTGGTTGATATGGGCTTTGGAGAAAAAGGAAGCAAAGTGAATAAGATATGAATTCCTGGGGGAATGCAGAGGTGTTGAGATTTTATATCAGGAAAACCTCATCGATTATATGATATTTGAGAAGAATCCTGAAGGAATTAGGGCAACTGAGCCAGGTGGGTATTGGTGACATGTTTACTACAAGTAGAAGACATAGCAAGTGCAAAGGCCCTGAGGTGCTATCACATGTGTAGAATGCTCCAGAAATACAATGAGGCCAATGTGGCTGGAACAGAGTGAGAATGAGGGAGACTGGTAGGAGATGAAGTCAAAGTTAGTAATGAGGCCAAGTCATGGAGGTAGCCATTCTCAAGCTTTAATGTGCTCATGAATACCTTGGAGATGTTATTGAAGTGTGGGTTTATTCAGTGGGTCTGGGGTTCTGCATTTCTAACCTTGTCCAGGTCCACAGACCACACTCTGAGTAGAAGTGGTGCGGGCCGTGTAAGCTATTGTAGATAAAGATGTTACCTTTCACCTGAGTGAGAAGGGAAGCCATGGGAAGGCTTGGAACAGCAGAATAGCATTTTGAAGAGATCACTCTGGCTGCTGCCATAATGAGGTGTAGTCAAGAACCCTTGCTGCCTTTGCAAACAGAACGTCTGGGTTTCAGTCCTAGCACCACCCTTCATTCCCTGTGTGTCTCTGGCAAGTTAGTTTAAACTCCTTTTTATCTCAACTTTTTGTTTTGAAAAATGTTAAATGTAGAGAAAAGGTGAAAGAAAAGTACAATAAGCACCCTTATATCCTTCACCTAGATTGACCAACTGTTAATATTTTGCTAATTTGCTTTATTTCATACTCTAAGTACATATTATCTGTATCGTTATTATTACATTAACCATTTAAGAGTGAGTTTTTGGCATAATGACTCTACATCCCTAAATATTTCATCATGTACTGTCTAGGAATAAAAATAATCTTCTACATAGTCAGTTATCAAATTCAGAACATTTGATATTGATATAATCATTGAATATAAAATCTCAATTTAAATATAACCAATTTCCCCCCAAAATGTTCCTTATAAACATTTTCTTTTTCTGGTGCAGGATCCAACTCAGGATATATTGGATGTTATATTGCTTTATTTTCATGTCTCATTAGTTTTTTGACCTAGAACAGAATCTCTTGACCTTAGCCTTGTTTTGTTTGTTTGTTTGTTTATGTCACTGTTATTTTTGTAAACTTTAGGCTTTTATAGAATGTGGCCCAATTTGAATTAAAGTTGTTTTTTTTTAAAGAGTTTTTATTGGGGAATTGGGGGAGGGGAACAGCACTGGGGAATCGGGAAAGGGGAACAGACAAGTTGCTGTCCTTTTCTTCTTCAGTCTAGTTGTGGAGGATATTGCTTCACTGGCCCATGTTGGTATTATCATTGTGCTCTTCCCAGGTGAGGCAGATCAGCAGCTGGCCTCTGGATGGCCACTTACGGTGGCTCTTGGCAGCTCACACCAGCTGCCGGCTGCTCACACTGGCTGCTTGCCACTCACTGTAGCCTATGGCAGCCCACTGCAGCAGGGGCTGCAGCTATGCCGCCCCAGGGAATCACAGCAGCCCAGCTCCAGGTGGAGCTGTTGTTCACCATCTTAGCTGTAGAGGGCAGTGTCACTGACCCTCATATATGGGATCCAAACCGGGGCAGCTGGCATTCTAAGCCAGCTCTTAACCAATGCGCCACTCGGCCGGCCCTGGATTAAAGTTTTTAACGATTTGATTCAAGGCATGAATTATTGACAAAAATACTACATAAGTGATGTGTCCTGCTCAGTGCATGCAGCTGGAGGCACTTGTTAGTTTGCTTCATTTTTGTGATGTTAACTTGGATCACTTGGCTAAGGTATTACATAGCAGATTTCTGTACTGTAAAGGTACCCATTTTCCTGTGTAATTAACAAGCTATCTACTGAGAAATACTATGTAAATATCCTTTTTCTCTGACAAACTTTCACTCGATGAATTCCCACCCATTAATAATCCTCATCTGAATAAATTATTTCTATAGAGGTTGCAAAATGG
Source organism: Aselliscus stoliczkanus (assembly GCA_033961575.1). Lineage (NCBI taxonomy): Eukaryota > Metazoa > Chordata > Mammalia > Chiroptera > Hipposideridae > Aselliscus > Aselliscus stoliczkanus. Next base: position 94,348,474 of record CM066737.1, on the reverse strand, counting down.
TGATTTTCTTATTATGATTTTTTTTATGTTATTTGGCATTCTGTTATAAAGAAGAGCTTTCTCAGGCCAGCCGAGTGGCATGTTGGTTAGGAGTTGGCTTGGGACGCCAGCTCTGAGCAGCAGGGCCCTGGTTTGGATCCCATATGAGGGCCAGTGATGCTGGGTTCTCTACAGCTAAGATGGTAAACAACAGCTCAACCTGGAGGTGGGCTTCTGTGAGTCCCCATCAATGGCGTAGGCTGCAGTGGGGCTGCAGTGGGCTGCCATAAAGCTACAGTGAGTAGCTGGCAGCCAGCATGAGCGGCTGGTGGCTGGCAGCAGGCGTGCGCTTTCGTGAGCTGCCAATAGCTGTGGTGAGCAACTATCCAGAGGCTGGCGACCAATCTGCCTCACCCAGGAAGAGCACAATGATAATACCAACATGGGCCAGTGAAGCGACGTCCTCCACAACTAGACTGAAGAACAAAAAAGGACAGCAACTTATCTGTTCCCCTTCCCCGATTCCCCAATGCTGTTCCTCTCCCCCAATTCCCCAGTAAAATCTTTTTTTAAAAAGATGAACTTTCTCTTCACCCTCTCTATGTATGTAGATATGTGTGTCTATATGTATCTATGTATGTATGCATGTATCTACCTGCCTATCTACCTATTTACCTATTACTTGTCTCTATATAAACTCATGGATTCTTTTCTTAAAAAATTTAGTTGTATTGTAAGCCATTACTATAATTATTTTGATGGCCAAATTATCCCAGTTTTGTTAGTAGGAGCTCACTTAATCTAGTTCTTGTATTTTTTTGTTTGTTTGGTTTTGTTTTTTTGTTTTTTTAGTTTTTGAGTGCTTCCTTATTTTCTTGTTCCCCAAAACATTCCAGGTTCACCTTCTACTTTACATTCCTCAGCCCTGGAGCAGCCATTTCTCCCAAGATCCCTGATTCCTTTTAGTGAGGAATTACTCCTGTGTAAGTACCAATTTTTTCAATTTATAAAATAGGATGGCAATATAACAATACTTGCAGAATTGTTTTGAGGATTAAATGAAAAAAGCTGTGTAAAAGTCTTAACACAATACCTGACACACAGTACATGCTCAATAAATTATTTTATTCAAATTATGTGTATTGCCAATAATGAAAGCATGGCTGGATATTTCAGAGCAAATATTGAGAATGACAGTAGATAAATTTCAAAAATGTGAATTATAATGTCCTCTGAGGGAAAGCAAAAGGTTAACAGATTTTTATAATATGTCCATAAATATCTGCTATGCCTCTTGATGCATAGATGAGAAGCAGTTTGTAATCACATGCAGCATTTTAGCATAAACAGTTACCAATCTTGTGCTTAAGTCCTTATGCAAATAACAGAAAATAAGTCATACTCTGAAGTAAGTGAATCCTTAGTTTTGATGATGTGGGAAGAGATTTTACATAAGACTTTAAATCCTAATGCATTTCATTTAAAATTATTTGCAAAAATTTCTTTAAGAGGCGAGCTTCATGTGGAGAGAGATTGGTCATTTTAGGCCCAACTATAGAACTAAGTAGCATGAGAACATAATACTAGAGTCTTACAGTGAAGAGGAGTTTGCATTACTTCACCATTTCTAACTTTCCTGACTGAACAATCATACTTTGCTTGGAGCGTTGGTCTTCATGTATGTTAACATTTTCTTAAAATTACCTTTAATTTTTCTTTATTATACAATTAATAGTTATTCCTTGTAGACACATTAGAAATACAAATAAGCAAAAAGAAAATAATTCATTCCACTACCAAAAAGTAACTGTAATTAATATTTTATCCAATACATTATATTTTTTGTATAATATGCATATATATGTATAATTTACATATACAAGTATGTGTTATGCTGCAATATTGCACATACCTGCCTGTTCTTTTGATAATATATAAAAAATATTATTTCATGTCAATAAATATTCTACAACTTTCTTTTCATGGATATAAAATCATTATATGGTTATATAAAAATTATTTAACCAATACGCTTTTGCTGAACATTATTTGTAATATTTCTCTATTAAGCATAACATCTCTTTGCAGTATAATTAATTATAACTCCTTTTTGGCTCTTCCATTAGATAGAGAGCTACTTGAAGTTCTGAAACATATCTTGTTTATCTAAGTATCCCCAGCACCCAGTAGTATGCCTGGACCCACTTGGCCCTCAATAAATATTTCTTAAAGGCATGCATAGTCTATAAATATCTCAAGCTCATTGTTATCTTTAGGGTTTTGTGTTTGTGGTGGGATGCTTGGTAAGACAGAATCTAAAAATCATTCTAGCCAAAGAAGCTGGAAACTGCTTCTCCAAGGTGAACAAGAGCATAGCCTGGGAATTGAGATTCTCTGAATTCCCCTTAAGCCCCTAAGTGACAATTTTGGTACACAAAGGGAGGTAGATAGGCACCTATATATTTTTCATGAACTAATAAAAGTTGCATCTCTTGATGTTCCTTGGTACATATAGTCGTTCTCTGGAGGGAAGGGAGGTGTTTTGCATGACAGCAAGGAGCTCCATGGGAATAAAGGCACTGACACCTGGCCCTTTTTTTGGTGCGGCTGAACGTTACTAGTCCCTGTGATTGATTAGATGTTGGCGGCCTGGGTCTACTGAAAGAAACAGTTCCAAAGGGAAGCTGAGCTCAAGAAAAGAGAAAGTGTTCCTTTTCCACAAGTGTCTAGAGGTATCAGGGGAGGCCTTGTTCTCATACAGCTTGTAGTTGTAGCTGCTTTGACACAACAATTCTGCTTTGAGGACAAAAGGTATGCATGCAAGTAGACACTTTTCAAAAGGCTATAACCTTGAGAGTTCCGGTGAAGTACTCTTGAGTCCTGTACAAACATCAAAACTAATATGGCTCTCATTGTAGCAGTGGAGAAAGGTAGCCATCTCTCTGGGATGAATTTTCACAGCAAGATCATATAGTAGTGATGAAGGCAAAGGAAAACAGAAACTTGGGCCTCCTGCTGGACTGAGAAAATTCTTGGCCTCTTGTAGCCTAATTTGGACTGAGTCAGTGACCACCAGAATTATTTTGCAAATGAGGGAGATGGTGCTGGTTTTTAACAGGAGATACCAGAACTCCTGCTAATATGGATGAATGGAGTAGTGGATATTTGGAGAAATAAAAGAAACATGAAATATTCATATTCAAAGCTGGCAAAGCATCTTGTACCAGACACAAATACCTTCTTATTGTTTTACCTTTTCCCTATTCAAGCTGTACCCTGTCTCAGAGTGTATCAATCAGTTATTGTTATCTAATAAAATTCAGTGGCTAATATTTTTTCCATATGTCTGTGAGTTGCCTAATCTAGGCAACTCAGTTGGATGCTCTACTTCAAACTGCAAGTCCAGATTAATTTGGCTCTTCACAGAAAGGTGGACTCGGGTCTGCTCCAGCTGTGTTCATTCTGGGGCCCAGGTTGAGGAGGGAGCAGGTACCAGGGAGACTCTCTTCTCCTATATAAGGATGTCAGAAGTGCAAAGAGGCATGCCCTACCATGGGAGCACATTTCATGCCTTTGCTTACTAATCTTCTGTTAGTCAAAGCAAGTCGCAAGGTCATTCCCAAAGTTAAGATGCAGGGGAACACACTCTGTCTTTGGCAGAGGAACTGCAAAGTCGCATGTCAAAGCCTGTAGATAGGGTGGGGGTGAAGTATGGAGCCAGTAAGTCAATTGATCACTCCAAAGATTATATTAACTCCCTGTCTGAGCTTTTAGTTGTCTGTTTCTATTCTCACTGAAATTTCTCTCTTCAGAACTCATCTTGGAGTAAGTTTATCTTAGGATTTAGTTGAATTTGGTCTTGGTTGTTTATATCTCCTAATCTTTTCTCTTCAGCTAAATTGTGAGCAACTTAATATGGAGCCATATTTTACATTTTAAAATATTTCCTGCATGTCCTACAACACTGGTGAGCACGTATGCTTATATTAGGTACCAATAAAAACCTTAGTAATATATTTGCAGAAGTCACATAAACATTTCCTTGAGAAAAGAAATCTTATAATTGTTAGTATCTTAATCAAGGTTTTTCATAAAAGGTAGGCTACAAGCCTACAACAACTTCTTAAAGAATTTGGCATATACCAGACTGCCTAGTATATATTTGACATTTTTCAAATAAATACAAATTGGAAGGCAGAAGGAGTTGTATGTTTCTGGGCTGCCAACTTCTGTAATATTAACTATTTCTGGTATAATGGCAGGCTGTTTCCTCTATAATCAAAGGAAAAAGTACAGATTGACAATTCTTCCAACTATTCAAATATCTCTTAAAAATAAAATTGGTGGTAAGTAAAATGTATTTTACATGTACTGGTTATTTTGACCTGATGAATTTGCAAGTTTCTTATGATCATAGAAAATAAAAACTGCAGCTTATTTGTGAGTACAAATCTTATGTGCAGCAAATAAAGTCACATTTTTTTATTTATTCATTTTTTGTTTACACTGTTAGAAAACCACTTTGCAGCAAATGTGAGGGAGAATACTTATTAGGCTAATAACAGCAGAATCAGAAATGAGGCATGTAAACAAATCTGCCTTTAGAAAGTAATGTGGAGTTACAGAAGGTTATGAATCTGTAAAGATCAATGGAAACCATGAGCTCAAAATAGATAAGCGCAGAGAGGGGGAAATAAAGGGAAAAGTAATAGAAAACACCAAGAAACCACGAACAGTGTTTCAGATGGCTATTTTGTCTTTGTTCCCTGTTGAAAAAAACCTAAAATCTTATTAAGAGACATTTAGAAATTCCTTCAAATAAATAATTTTTATTATGCACAATGTCTAAACTCCTGTGGGTATCTTGCTTTTCCACTTTAACAGGCACAATCTTTCCATCTCCTCTCCCCCTCCTCCCCTCTGTACCTCCCCTCTCTTCCTCTCCCCTCCCCACACCTTTGACTTATGTAATGAAACACATGTCAGTTTATGAGTATAATGAATTCAGGAAAACGTGTTAATATGAGTAGTAAAAAAAATGAGGCTGGTTGTAATGGGTAACACTGATACTTAAGTATAATGCTTTCTATATCCAAATGGAAAACGTAAAAGTATTAATATTAAAACATCCTCATATAATTTGGGAGATAATGGATCATACTTTCTTTGACAGAAGTGCAGATGCTTTCATGAAATTTTTGTTCCTAATTTCCTCTCAATTTTCAGTGGAATATCAGGAAAGATGTTAGCTCTTTATGAAGGCATGTATTCAGTGTGAATCAGAAAGAGCATGGCATAAGACTGGGCAGTTTTATTTGCCTACAGACATTTTAATGTTTTATCCTTCCTGTCCCCCAAATCCCAAAGGACTACTAGAGCTCATGTTCTGTATTCTAGAAAAACAGATGAAAATTACAAAAAGGCTATCCTTTTTGTCTCTCTAGGCCTTTGGTATTCATAATATTGTTGGCCCCAGCCTATAACTCACAGCCTATTTTGCAAGTTGATAGGAAATAGTAAAGTATGATATTTTGCATTAATTGACCATTTTCTCCTATTTATTTATTATAATTTTGGAGTTCCTTTCATATACTTACTGTATCTAAGGTTAAATCATTTCAACCTGACCTCTGATCTTTGAGAGCTTGGCTGAGAACTGAGCTCTATATGGCACACTGTGTTAGTCTGCTAAGGCTGCCATATCAAAGTATCACAGACTGTGGGGTGTAAACAACAGAAATGTACTTTCTCACAGTTCTGGAGGCTGGAAGTCAGACATCAAGGTGTTGGCAGGTTCATTTCTTCTGAGGCCTCTCTCCTTCATTTGTAGATGGCCAGCTTCCCACTGTGTCTTCACTTGGTGTTCCTCTGTACTTGCCTGTGTCCTAATATTCTCTTTTTATAAAGACACTAGTCATATTACCCATATGAGTTCATTTTACCTTAATCATCTCTTCAAGGGCTCTGTCTTCAAATATAGCCATTCTAAGGTGTTAGCGATTAGGACTTCATCATATGAATTTTGGGGAAACACAGTTCAGCCCATAACACATACCTTTCATCAACATGCTACAAGAATCTTTAGGCTACTTTATCTGTAGAGAAAAATCTTTTTTTGAATCGTATTTTTCTGAATCACATCAGTGTAAATATTTGTGGTTCAGTATATGGTTGGCAAGCCACAAGTGCCTTGGGGATTTAAAAAAAAAGTTTTTTAGATATTTCAACACATTTGCTAGGTAATCCAATTCTATTGGACAGACTGTCTGGATTTCAAATCTACACCCACACTGAATAAAGGCCAGATATGTTTTTTTTTTCCATCTTCCACTCTCCACCCCATCTCAACCAAGTGGGATGGAATTATTTGGGAGAAAAAAGATTCTGAGTAGAAGAGTCAAGGAGAAATACCAGATTTTCTTTCTAAAACTCTTCCAGGCTTTCATCTAAATATATATATATATATATATAATATATATATATTATATATATATATTATATATATAATTTTATATATGTATTATATATATATAATATTTTATGTATTATATATAATATATATATTTTAAAGATCTATTATCACATGAGAATGGTATAACATAACCTCTTTATCATATAACATCTGTTCTAGATGCATTGCTACAAATACCTGAGATGTCAAATTCCCTCCCTCTCTCCCTTCTTTCCTTCCTTTCTCCCTTTCTTCTTTCCTTCCACCCTCCCTCCTTTCCTCCCTCCCTCCCTTCTTTCATTCTCTCTCCCTCTCCACTCTCTCATTTCCTTGACTCTGTAATTCCTAATTCACACATACAAGGAGGTAGGGTCAGCCTCAAGTAAACTGATTGTTAATGTGATTCATTTGCCAATCACACCGAGTCATCTGATGAGAAAAATGAGGTTAATGAGGACACGGAAGTGAAGAGAAGCAGGGAAAGATGATGATAAGGAAACAAGCACAGGACTCTGAGAAGCATGGTGGTAGAGGACAGACTGTAACTTCAGTCAGGTCACACTGGCACCCAGGAGCCAGGGGAAGAGAGACGTCTTCTCCCTGTGGCCCTCAGTGCATTGGGATGCAGCTGATCACATTACCCAATTGGATTTTCTGACCAAAATCTCAGCTGAAGCAAAAATGTTATTCTGAAGATAATATGTGTATAGGAATGATTACATGGCTTTGGTGTATTATTTGCTTGCTGTAAAGAGGAATATATTATTTATTTACACAAGTAGCACAATTTCCACAGGTATGAGGGATAATTTAGAACAAAGTATTAGAATCAACCAATGTAGAAAGCATTGAGTTGTCATAAGGAAGGTGCTTTTAAAGATTTTTTTTTCGCAGATTGAAAAATGCCAACATGCTATCACTGGGGATAACACTGTAGTTGTTTGCAGGTCATGTTGTTTGGTAAACTGTCCCAATGCTATGGAGAAGGAATTACAGAAAGCATATTTGTTTCTCTGCTTGATGGCCAGAAGTAATTTTAATAGATTCCTGAATTTTGTCTCCAGGCAATTCAGAAACATATGGAAATCATTTTGACTTGTTCATAATTTTGTCACTGATGGGAATTTGAAAGAGTATTTATTTTAATCATTTTTAGACTTATTAAAGGGACTCCTGATAGCTGGGAGCCAAGAGGATTAATTACTTCTGGTGAGTTCATGTGTAAGTGAGATTTTATGTCAGAAGACAACATGCCCACTGGGACTCTCCCAATGGCATAGGTGTTAAAGGAGCCTGGGACCCCTGCAATGTCAGAAATCCAAGCCTGGTGATATATCAATTAACACTCTAATACATCTCTCATTGTTCCAAATGTTTTCTCGGGAAAGTAAAACACACTAAAGCAGGGAACGTCATGGGTTTGTCTTGGTAGTTATTATTTGTATGGTCCTGGGCAAACTCCTTGAATTTTCTCTGCCTCAGTATCTTTATCTGGAAAAATGGCAATAACAATAGCAACTACATACCTACAATAGCACTTTGAAGGACAAACAAGATGATGTATGTCAGTCTTACAGCACCAAGCCTGACAGAGTGAATGCTCAATAAATTACAATTATTCTTACTAATATTATTATTGTTATGGTTAAAATCTATATCTGCTTCACTATACATGTTAGAAAGAGAAATCCAAACTTGAATATTGAGAGGAGAACAGGCATAGGCCTAGAATTTTGATGGTATTGATTGCAAAATAATGGGTTTGCAATTGGGAAAATGGAATTTACAACATTTTCTACATAGAAGATTCATGATGTTCTAATACTCTCCAGTTCTTTTAGGTACCTAGACATAACCTCAAGATATTTTGTCATGCTTTGTTTTATTTTACTAGTATCTTTGCTAGTCAAGAATATTGTTCCTTTGCACGTGACTTTCCAATTCTCCCAGCACAATTTATTGAAGAGGCTGTCTTTTCTCCATTGTATGTTTTTGGCTTTGTCAAAAATTATTTGTCCATATTTATGTGGGTTTATTTCTGGGTTCTCAATTCTATTCCATTAGTCTGCATGTGTGTTTTTCTGCTGATACCATACTGTCTTGATTATTGTTGCTTTGTAGTGCAAGCTGAAGCCAGGGAATGTGATACCTCCAGCATTGTTCTTTTTTCTTAGGATCTTGAGATTATTATGCTAAGTGAAATAAGTCAGACAGGAAAAATAGAGAATCATATGATTTCACTGATATGAGGTATATAAAACTGAAAACAACAGAGAAACAGGACAAAAAAATGAAGAAATAAAAACTCATAGGCACAGACAATAATTTAGTGGTTACTAGAGGGTAAGTGAGGAGGGGGATGGTAGGCAAGGGTGGAAAGGATCAAATATGTGGTGATGAAAGGAGAACTGACTCTGAGTGGTGAACACACAATGTGATATATACATAATGTATTACAGAATTGTACACCTGAAACCTATGTGACTTTACTAACAGTTGTCATCCCGATAAACTTCAAGTTTTTTAAAAGAAGAATATTGTTCCTAAGGGTTCATGGTATTTTCTTTGGTTATTTTTAAAAAGTAAAGTTTATGTGATCAGACTGAGCCTTTTTTACTTTTATCTAGTCTGTTTCCTAAAATTAAATATCTGCAACCTTTCCATTGAATAAGCAGGGTTCATGAAGTATAATTATAAAGCAAGTTTATATTTGTTTCCCAATACTTTCTTAAGTTTATTTTGAGGAGCTGCTTCTTTTGTTGGCCTTTGATGAAATTTAAAGAAAGTCCTATCATTTTGATGGGTCACTTTTAGGTAATAATAATAAAAAAAAGTTTAGTCAGTAATTCATTTAGTCAGTAATTAATAGTCCTGTCAAAATACTAAATTTCATTTAAAAGTAAAGCTTCTCTCTTCTTTTAGTCAGCTTGCGGTAGGCTGGTTGCCAGTGGGTGGGGATTCTGGTTGGTTTGTTCTTTTTCCTCTTATAGGTTAGTCCCTCCTCCCTGAAAGCAATTGCAGACCACCCTAGGTTTAGAGCTGGAGGAGACAGAAGTTAAAGAGGACAAGAATATACTTGCTTGCCTGCCATTGTTTGGTCATCTAGCATGAGTGGTCTCTAGACCTGGTAGTCTACAGCTGAGTCTTTTGGGGCACCTTTGTGGATTCATCAGAGACTTCGTGACCCTTTGCCTCTCTTCCTCTCATTGTTGAGGATTTCTAACACTCACTTTTAGTACCTTTGATAGGGCAAATGCATCTCTAATTGCCTTTGGCTGGATGGTTAAGTACTATCTCCTTTTTTAGCACCTAGTCATCCAGTGGCACTTTCACCTTCTTTCTGTTTTGTCCCTTCAGTGGACTCTTTTGGATAAGACGTGAGCTGAAGCTACACTAACTCTCTTATGTGTAGATGGCATGTTTCTCCCATATTCTAGGACTGCGCATGACCCCCAGTGAAGCGATCGTTCTTTCACTCCTATTTTAAAGTAGCACACTAGCCAGATTTAGGACCCTTATGTTACTTACAGATGAGTCTGACTAATTTCATGCAGTGTGTTTCTCAACCTGAGTGAGAAATATATGGAATTTTTCAGGTGGTCTTATTATACTCCTTTCCTGTGTTTAGGAAAAGTAGTCACAGCAAATCAACTTATTTTTCCAAAATTTCTCTTCTAATATCCCAACTACTTTTAATCCTTTAATATCCTCATTTTGGGTGTGGGGTTAAGAGTGGCATAGCAGGTTATTTTTCTTTGACTCTTATCTAAGAGGTAACATTCTATTATTCTGGAAAATACCATTATTCTGTGGGCATATCACAAGATAAGAAGCTTTCTTCTAAACATTTATAATTCTACAACATGTTCCATTCTTTCCTTATTTTCTTTGTTTTATCTCATAGAAATATCTATCTATCTATCTATCTATCCATCTATCTATTATCTATCTGTCTATCTATCTATCTATCTACCTATTAAAATTGTGGTAAAAAGCACCAAGCCTCAGAGAGATTGTCATTGGAAGGAGAGGTCGGAACAGAAACAGCTCCTGAAACCTCAGCTTCCTGAGTCTCCATTCCACAGCTACCCTATTAATAAAACTTGAGTGTTCCTAGTTTGCCTGCTTCCTTTTGAACTGATACCATCTGCTTATTGTTTTCCTCTGCTTCATGTATCATTTCTTCGTACATGATAATTTTGGTTGTCTCATGGTTTCTGGTTCATGATAATTTCTGTTTACTGCCTTATGGCTCTGAAAAACTGCTCATAACTCCAGCTCATCCTCCCACAGTGAAATTCCTCTTTCTCTTGGGATTGGTATTTCCTAATTTAAATTTTCAAGAGAGGAAATTGGATTGTTTTTGCTTGTCTTTTGATACTATGTGGATACTGTCAGCCAAAGGATTGGCTGCCTACCCTTGCATCAAAATGTGGCCACACATGGCTGCCCTTTGTGTAGAGACTGATGGGAGTTGGGTCCTGAGAAGGAGCCCTGAGTATAGCAGGCAATGTGACTAGTTTGAGGTACTTGATAAAAATCTTTGTGTGCATGCTTAAACAAGAATGAGTCCTTCTATATTTACTTTGCAGTCTTTGGTAGAAAACAGGAGCTCTTACAGGAGAAGGATGCTAATAAAGTCTCTCTGAGAACAAAGAATTGAAGAAAGACTTCTGAGTTTCTGATTATAGTGAATTATTTTGAGGGAGGGGCTGTTTTTGAGGGAGGGGCTGGTTTGAGTTTCCCCAGGAGCGGACACTGAGACAAGGATGCTATTGCAAATAGTTTATTTGGAAGATAACAGGAAACACTGGTAAGGAAAGTGAAAAAATGAGACAGCCCAAGAAAAGCAGGCAATAAAAAGTTCATTCTTAAGTGGTTATTACCATGGCTTATTCTACTGGTTGATTCTGGGAAATGTACAACACATCTCAAAGTTATTTCAAATGAGGACCCAGGAAGCTGGATATTTATCTGCCAATTCCCCATCTATCATTTGTTGAGGGCTGCTTCTGGACCATTGATTCTCTGGCACTTCTGACTTATCCTGTGCACAGTTTGTAGCTGAATGTCCAGTAGAAAGTCCTCAAGCCATGAGTCATAGGGGTTTGCAGTCAGCAGCTTATAATGTGCAGGGGTGAGAGCAGAGTACCTGTGGGCAAGACTGACAGCATTCATCCCAACACCCCTTCTCACTTCCTCCTTTCTTGAAACCTGATTTTACTCAGGTGTTCATCTCTTAGGGAAGGTGACCATACCTAAAGCTCAAGGGGTAAATCTGGATTAATCTTAGCCATTCATGGAGATTCTATTCCTTTTGCTTGTTTATTGGTATAGGTGTGGACATGTGGTGCAATGTGGCCTGAGATGTGACATGAGGGCTGCTGGAGGGCCTGTGGGAAAGGTTTCCTCATTCTTAGAGAAACTGATAGGAAAAGGCAGCATTACATTTTGCACTAGACATGTCACATATTCATGTGTCACTTGGAAATGTGAGACCCACCTGGGTACCATGAGCCCTGAACTGTCAACCCTAAAGAAATCCCTATCTTTTGGATTTCTCATTTTAAGAGATGACAACTTTTCCTGTTTATCTAAGTCATTTTGAGTAAGGTTTATTGTTATCTGCAGTCAAAGACATCCTAATTGGTATCCTAAAGGATAAAGTGTAAGTACAAGATGAGAAAGCTCTTTCCTTGAAGTTTACAAAAAGGTTTATCAAGAGATTACAGGACTATGTCAGTCAGTATGTTGTAACAATTCTAACTCCCTTTGTGGGACACTTATATCCCTCTTAGAGGACAAACAACATTCAGGGGATTTTGCTGATGATTGATTATGAGTTGTAGAATAGCAGTCTATTCAGTCTCAACCCTTGATTGCATGTCTATTCAACAGGCTGTGATTAAATAGGAAGTATGCATAAAACACTTTTTCTACCTACTGAGGTGCAATCGTCTTGAAGAGAAACACACATGTAATTGGTTGAGCTGCCAGCTGAACTAACCACTTTTTCCCCTGAAAACCTTTCTTACTCAAAGGAAAGACTGACAGAAAAAAAATGATGGCTACTCAGACTTGGGTATTTGGCGATTTCTCCTAAGTGAATAAAGTGAACCAGTTACTGCAAAAAAAAACAACTAACAATATTTGTTGCCAGTGATAAAATTCGAGCTTTTAAGTCAAATTTTGGAAAACTTAAATCCACCAAGGCAAAGTTTCCCAATAATTAAAGACTCTTGATGAGATTAGTGGTGATAATAAGAAATGCAATTTCTTTTTTTTTTTTTCATGCAGGAGTTGAACCGGCAACCTTGCTGTTAAGAACACATACTCAACCCACTGAGCCATCCGGGCGGCAGCTCAGCTCAAGGTGCTGAGTTCTGTCCCAGCTGGGGGTGGGCGTAGTCCACCATGGAACCAGCAATCTTGTCATTAGGAGTATGTGCTCTCACCAGCTGAGCCATCCTGCCACCTGTTGGCAGTTCAGTGGCAGCTCAGCTTGGGCGCAGCTCAGGCGAAGCCCACTGGCCCATGTGGGAATCGAACCAGCGACCCTGTTGCTCAGAGCTCATGTGCTTAAGCAAACTCTTAACCAATTGAACCACTCGGCCAGCCCTAACAAATGTAATTTTTAATATTGTATAATAAAATGTGTCAACATTTGGAACATCTGTTTAATTCAGTTAAGCAATGTTTTTCAGATGAGTGATGCATGATGTTACAAAATCATAAATGGATAAAATATTCATTCAAAGTGCAAAATACACTAATGGATTTTTCATGTCACAGAGTAAAAATAAGTTTATTAATATGATTTAAGTTCCACATTGCAACTAACTTAAGAAACTACCATTTGTTGAGTTGATATAGTGTCAAAGAATAATATCCATAATTATTTGAAATGATTCTTAAAATATTCCTCCCTTTTCTAACCACATATCTGGGTGAGGCTGGATTTTCTTCATATACTTCAACTAAAATAGCATATTACAACAAATTGAATGCAGAAGCAGGCGTAAGAGTCCAGCTGTCTTCTATTAAGCTAGGCAAAAAGAGACTTGCAAAAATGTAAAATAGTTCCACTCTTCTATTTTTTCTGTTGTAAAAATTATATTTTTTTCATAAAAATATGAAATTTATGTTAACATGAAATGGGTTTGTTATTTTTAAATTAATTAATAACTGAATATTTTAAAATTTCCTTTAAATTTTGAATATAGCAAGTATTAATAACTATAACCTACATAAATAAAAGCTCTTTGGAGGTCCTCAATTATTTTTAAGGGTTTACAGGGTCCTATGACAAAAAAAAATTGAAACTGCTCTTAATGGATATGGAGAAAAGGGTTCAGAAGTTGTGGATGAGTGGGGGATGAAATCAGAAAAGAGATGTGCAGAGCCGGCTGAGTGGCACGTTGGTTAAGAGCTGGCTTGGGACACCAGCTCTGAGCAGCAGGGCCTGGTTTGGATCCCACATATGAGGGCCAGTGATGCTGCACCCTCTACAGCTAAGATGGTGAACAACAGCTCAACTTGGAGCTGGGCTGCCATGAGTCACCGGCGACGGGATAGGCTGCAGCCCCCGCTGCAGTGGGCTGCCATAAGCTACAGTGAGTGGCCGGCAGCCAGCGTGAGCTGCCAAGAGCCATCGTGAGCTGTCATCCAGAGGCTGGTGACTGCTCTGCCTCACCTGGGATGAAAGCAATGATAATACCAACATGGGCCAGTGAAGCAACGTCCTCCACAACTAAACTGAAGAACAAAAGGACAGCAACTTGTTTGTTCCCCTTCCCCAATTCCCCAACGCTGTTCCCCTCCCATAATTCCCCAATAAAATCTTAAAAAAAGAAAAGAGATGTGCAGAGCTTTAGAGTGATAAAGGATTAGAGCATTGAGTCTAAACCAAGAGACCTGAGTTGGTAACTGACACAAACTGAAGTACAGGGTATGATGGGATTAGAGTTAATGATCTTGAAATAAAGAATGGTGAAAAGGTTAGGAGGTTAGGTAGGAGGGGGAATTTCTAGAAGCATGGGCATTCTGGGCTCCCCTTTGATCCCTGTAGATGGAGGAATGGAAGTCAGTCACTGGAAGGGAATAGATCTGGGATGATGGATTATATACTACATCAACATGGTTTTTCCTTTTTATTAAAACAACAATAAACAAAAGTAAAAGTTTAGTTTTAAAAGGGCTTTCTTCAGATTGAGCACACTTAATGTTTTTACATTTGGGAGGATAAAGACTTGATGAAATTTTTGCTTTTCAGAAGGTACATCAGCTTTACTGGGTATCCAGGGAACATATTGGTGTGTCTGAATGAATGAATCTCAGATTGTTGGGGAGAATCCTGTCCAATATACTAAATGTGAGTGAATGTTTCAGACACTTTTCAGCTCTCCAAGCTGCACATAAAAACTGAGTGATGGGAACTCTCGGAATGAAGAACAGCATTTACTAAAACTGAAAATCCTAAGACTTCTGGATTCAGAAGCCACATTGTCCAGCCTGAGCCTTGATATTACACTGGTTTTATTGCAGAATACATCATCCTTGCTCCTTAGATGACAAGTCTTGCCTATTTGACATTTAAGCTTCAAGATGTAGGCTACTCTTTGGAAGAAATCTTGTTAATTATTTGCCAGTAGAAAAAGAATGATGGGTTAAAGTAAATACGTGCTGTCAAGCTGTCAATAATTATTTAATACCACTATGTGCAAGGAATGGTCCATGTCAAACTGCTCTGAATGAATTAGACAAAGACAGAAGCTACATTTGCAAAGTTTCTGGAATAGCCACACATATAATTATATAATATGATATAATAATATTGGATTGTCAGAAAAATCACGACGTATTTTTTTCTATTTTTTCATCGCAAAAATGCGTCATGACTTTTCCGACAATCCAATACATATTTGAGACAGGGAAGTGGGTAAAACCACTACTAAAACCAAATCCAAAACAAAAAAAAGATATGTTTGAATCAACTATGAGCAATAAGTTTTATGCGAAGATCACTTGGGAACTTGAAGAAAGGATATTACCTTCTTGGGATGCCTCCTCTGTTCCAGACCCTCTTATATCCTTCAACTTCTGAAGTTTTTTTTTTTTTTGCTTCATATTTCATAGATGAAGAAACCAAGACTCAAGAAAGTTGAGGAAGGGCCGGCCGAGTGGCGCAGTGGTTAAGCGCTGGCTTGGGAAGCCAGCGGCCCCGGTTCGGGTCCCACATATGAGGGCCAGTGACACTGCCCTCAAAAAAAAAGAAAAGAAAAAAGAAAAAAAGAAAGTTGAGGAAAATTCCCCCGGATCAAAGATCTAGAAGTTTGCACAACTGAGAGTCAGGTTTCAGATAGCTTTGTCTTTGAAGGCCATTCTTTTTATGATTCCATGGGAACTCCCAACTCAGATCCCATTAGACAGCATACCCATTAGCTGTAGGGGAAGATGAGAGGGGAGCATGCTGCTACAGCTATTGTTTTTATTTTATGTCACCTAGTTTATTAAAAAATATCTTGGTCTTCATTTTTATTGTTCCTTGAAATAGCTGAGGAGGAAGGAAGGAAGTATTCGTTAGGAAAACAAACAAACACAGCTTTGGAGGATTTGAGAAGCCCCCGTAAATCAGCAATATGGCTGCTATTTGCTCCTTTGTCCGTTGATCCAAATCTTTCACCCAGACATGGTACTGGGTTAGAAGACCTCATTTTTGCTGCCTAAAAATAGATGAAATTATATAAATTCTCTATGCTTTACATTTCTGACTGTGAAGCAAGGAGAAACACAACCACTCTCAAAACAGTCATCCACAACATACATAACTATATAGTGTGGACTTCAGAGAAAAGATTCGTCTTCAAGGATTCAAGCTCTGTGGAAGACACATAAACCTAACTTTGCATGGTTAGTTTAATGGTTGCCATGATTATCATTCTTTAAAGTGTTATTCTGAGGATAGGTCAAAATTCTTAACTACTTACCCAATTTGCTATCATTATTTCAGCAGCCTTCTCTGTTCTCAAAAGTACCCACTCCACTTTGAACTTGTTATTCTGTTCTCTTTTGTCCTTGTAAAGTCCCCATAGTGCCCTTAATTATGTTTTACTCTGGGTAATGCTTTCCATAAGTGTTAGATAACTTCCTTAAGTCTTAATATTTTTAACCCTTGTTTTCAAAAAAGGAAGCTAGCTCATACAGTTGTTAGAAGTAAAAACATTAATACTAAGTCCAACACCTACTTCAATAAGTGCCAGCTATACTTATTATTAATACTCAATCATCTTATAAAACAAGCCCAATTTTAAGCTATCTAAAGTTTTATTTTACTAAAGCATTTATTCTTTTCTTAAAGAAAAAATTATACCAGACTTCCAAAAAGAATTTGAAAAAGGCTTATCATTAAAGACATATTACAAATAAGGCTTAGTGAGAGGAATAAAAATCAAAAGTCTGGGGTAATGAGCTGCCTCAGAAACATAATCAAGGCCACCACTGACTCTCCCCTACGTATTTGAATTCCTTTTTCATCAGAGGAATGCTGGGAATGACTGTTTTGGGAAAGTTGACACTGTTCCAAAAATATTTCCCTTTGCTCTGCTGCATCCTTTCCTCTATTCTAATTTCCACGCTGCTTTCTTCCCAGTTGGCTCTCATCACTTCTAGTCAGTCTAAACCTTTCCATTTGGCCCTCTGAACATCACTTCATGGTGTCCTCAGTCTCCTCACAAAATGTTCCCTCTTGTTAGGAAAGGCAATCTTAAGCATGCAGTCTTTTGACCCCCCACTCGGCTGCATAAGAAAGGGTCTGAGGCCTGGAACACTTCCTTACCAGGAGATAAAATTTCCTCATACTTTGTGATGGGTTTATCCCCTTGTGTGGGAATATCTTTCTCTGTTTCAGACTCAATGCGTGCTCCTTTGTTCTGCTTAAATGTGTAGGTCATATGGCACCTGGCCAACCCAACTGCTATATCTGTCCTCTGTGGGAAGGGAATGGGGCCCTTTGTTCTGTGACACAAGAAGGGTGCTTGCAGGCCAGGGGGGATCTGCTGGCGATGGGAGACTGACAGCCATTACTGAAGCTGATCTCGCTGTCTCTTCTCTCTGTGAGTAAGGCAATGTTCCATCTGTTGTTTGGCACTGTACTGTTTTCCTTGATGACTCTGATATCTGCAGTGGTTAGAAGTGCTGGGATTTTCACTCCTGATAATAGGCAACAGATGGCACTTGATTGATGCTTCTACCTTTCCCTAACTAAATCCTCCAAAGGTATTGCTTTGCCTGCAGCTCTCCCCAGTGGATGCATCTTCTCTAAATACCTACTTACTCGGGCTTGAGTGTTGGGATTGGCTTCCTCAGTGGAGATTCTGCTCTTCCTACTCTTCATACTTTTGCATTCCTTTGTGACTAGTCCTCTGGAGCTCATGTCATCTAACTGCCTCACCCAGTAGTTTTCTTGTTGCTATCCTTGGACCCATTGTCCATTGAATATTTGACACCTGGTTCACAGCATTATTTTCTACCCTGTTGTCATTGTGGTAAAGTTAACAAGGAACACATATACAACAAATGGATCTTTTCCTATCTTAACCTCTCGTACTTCAATGAACTTCACTTCCATTGCACTTGGCCACCTACTCTCATGAAAATACACTGTTACTACTAAGAATTATTGCTCCTCTTAAATCTTAAAAATGTACACATCTCATCTTTCCACCACCCTACAGTTCTTCCAGTTCTCTGCTCTCATTTTCCTATCTCCCCTTCTTTTTGACCTCATTGAGAACTTTGGTCCTGTGACCCCTCTAGTTTATTCTTTTCAGTCCCCTTAGATCCCCTTATCCATAGACCATTACTTCCTCCATTCTCTTGCCAATATCCTTATTAATCTGCACCATTGTTGTTCCATTGTATTCACCAGGAATAAACGAACAAACAAAATAAGTAAAAGCCCAACAACCCTCTCTCTATGTCATCGAAACTTTAAATCTGGACCTCTCTGTATACCTAGAGATAGTTTCATTTTCTTAGTGTGGTGCTCCTACAAATGTATGATTCCATTCTTAGCTAGTATCAATATTGGTACTTTCCCTTTCATTTTATCATCTGTGTACAGCTTCATTCTGCTCAAACTTACTATTCCAGCATCTCTTCATTCACTTTGTGCACAACTCTGCCTACTATTGTGCATCTTATAAGAGAAAATAAAAACCAACTTCTTCATCTTCTGCAACCACATCTAGTTGTATGAAAAATTCTAACCTGTCTCAATGGAAAGTGTACTTTCTTGTAGCTAAAACAAAGCCTTTCACTGATACAAGGTCTGCCAATTAAGTTTGCAAACTTACCCTAGAAAAAGTGCTATCTCATTGCTGAATATCACTATGGTCACCTTTGAAATACTCCCCTTGGGAAGCTATGCACCCATGCCAGCACCTACTCCACACTTCAAAGCAATTTTGGAACTCTTTCTCTGGAATGGCCATCAGAGCTGTCTTCATATTACCCTTGTTGTCCTGAATGTCATCAAATGTCTTCCTTTCAATATAGAAAGTAATTTCTTTACCCTTTATCTTTGGGTAAAGATAGAAGTCATTGGGGGCCAGATCAGGTGAGTAAGGAGGGTGTTCCAATACAGTTATTTGTTTACTGGCTAAAAACTCCCTCACAGACAGTGCCGTGTGAGCTGGTGCATTGTCATGATGCAAGAGCCATGAATTGTTGGCGAAAAGTCTAACTTTTTCACACAGCCTTTCAGCATTTCCAAATAGCAAACTTGGTTAACTGTTTGTCCAGTTGGCACAAATTCATAATGAATAATCCCTCTGATATCAAAAAACGTTAGCAACATCATTACAACAAGTTTGCGAGCTTAATTGTCAGACCTCATACTCTGGATGCCAGTGACTCCTGACTTCTTAGGAATTATATTTTCTAATTTTTGTGTACTCTCTTATGTCCCACCCTGTAAACTAAATAAAACCCTCAAACCCTCTCTTGACAATTTGTTCCCTTTCAGTCACTACTCTTTCCTTCCTTTCATAGCCAAACTTCAAGATGCTGTTAATTATATCTAATCTTATAAATTTCTTATATCCCATTAACCCCTCAACCCACAGAGACATTTACATTTGTTCCTATAATTGGTTCTGAGCTTCTAGGCAATGAAGACAGGACAGTGGAAATAGGGATACTGTTTTCAATGATTATTCAAAGGAAATTCCTGTTCAACAAGAGAGAAAAAAGTCCTGTCCCTAAGTTTCAAAAGAAAGGAATTGATTTGCAGCTTTATAATAGAGACATTGATCAATATTATAGGCATTATTATATAAAATATGAAGAAATGTTCTACATTTATATCCATTGTTCCAACTATCAACTGGATGACATTGAGCGTATGACTGAGCTCTCTGGTTAGAATTCTTAGAACAGCTAATTTGTGCTTTTGAGAGGGAAGCTATACATAGCTATGTGAAAATGAATACAGGAAACCTCGTTCAAAATGGAGTTGGAAAGCAGTGAAGGGATGGTTCTCACTCAGGAACCAATCATCCCAATTTACTTTACATACCTTAGCAGGAAGAAGCTTACTTTACATACCCCAGCAGGACAAAGGAAGATTTTCTTCTTGCTCAGAAACAACCTAGCCAGTGAGAGCCCATCACACTCTGTGCTCATGCTCTCTTCCAATGAACTATCATTCAAATCAATCTCTCCCAACTTCCTCCTTTCCTCTATAAAAGAATGTTTCTCTCCTGTGTTCTCTGGTCTTGCCTGTGGTTTACCGTAGTTTGCATGTGTTGAATTGTAATTTTTTTGATATTTTCCAAATAAACTTAATTTGGCTGGCTAAACTGTTTACCTTTTTGTTTTAAAGGTTGGCAGTTACCATTATCAGATCTGCAGGTAGGAAATTTTAATTTTTAAAACTGAAATGCCACACACACACACACACACACACACAATCCACAATCAACCCCAACCTTGGGTGAAGAATCAGAGTATCAGTATTGAAAGAAAAGAAACTTCCTCAACAAGTTTTGAATTTGTAAAAGTTCATAAAAAAGTGGAAACGATACTGGAAAAAGTTAAGGGCAATGGGTTATCAGTTGCCTACAGCTTAATTCCTGATAATTATCCATTAGTGTTTGTGTGTGTGTGTGTGTGTGTGTGCGCGTGCGTGCGCGTGCCGGTGTGCAAGATTAAAAATTAAGAAAAGAACTTATTTAAGAAGCTTCAATATTTATATTTTTCAAAAATAATGAATAGTACAAGATTTATTATATTTTAAACCTTCAGGCTATAAATGTTGAAATTTGCAGGTATAACTGTTAAAATGTGTTGGAGGGAAGATTGGCTGGAGCTAGCCATGACCTTGCTCAGGAATATATTTTGAGTAAATACACACAAAATGGAGACAGGCACCAGGATGCCAATCAATTGAGGTCCCATGAGAAATAACTGTCAGAGCATCAGAATAGTCAATGTCTGCATAAGTGCATCCTTACCTGTGGTCTTTTCAGTACATAATCCAACGTTTTCTTTGCTGAGTAAGAAACAAAACTAAAGATGATGTTATGGAAAGTCCCTCATCTAAAAAAGATGAACATATCTTCCTATTCAAGGATTTGCTTTACTACTGGGACTAGGATATTTGAAGTCCCTTGGCAAACACTTTCTTTGACAGAACTGTTTACCTAGTGTTGACATTTCATACCTATTCATCACTTTTATTTATGTTTCATTGTGATATTCTGTAAATACCCACTTTCTCTTTGTATCTCTCTGTCCCATAGTCTGTGTTACAGATTTTGCACACTGACATATTCCTGGTTTGCCTGGGCCAGTGGTTCTCAATGCTGGCTGCACATGAGAATCACCTGAGGAACTTTTAAATCAGTTTAATCAAAAGTCCTGAAATTGGGGCGCAGGTATTGGCAAGTTTCAAAAACTCCCCATGGGATTCTAATGGATAGCCAGGGTTGGAAACACTCAGGCTTGGAAAAAGCTACTTATTTAACCTTTTAAATCTTTTTTTCCCCCAAGTGTTAACTAAGTTATACCTCTATGTAGCACCTCTCAATGTTTATTTTCAGAAGGTAGTCTATTTCCATATTTCCTAGTTCTCTGGGATATCTCTTGGTAGCCTCAAAGAACATTCAATAATAGATAAATGCTATACTTTAAAATGATTTAATTTTTCCAAGTTAAGGCTTTTTATTGTTCTTTCTCAATATTTGAATGTGCAGTGTTTCTCAACCTTGACTGTACTTGTCTATACTTGACTGTACCTTGGGAACTTTTAAAACCTTTGATGCCTAGATAGGGTCCAATACTCAGAAATTCTAATGAAATTGATCTGGGGTGTAGCCTGGACATTGGGATTTAAAAAAGAGTATATTATAATAGACTCTTAGCAGAAAACTTCTATAAACATTTTCAAGGTCGGTAAACTGTTAGGTAAATAATATGCCTAGATCCATGGTCAAACTGAGGCTAAAACCCAGCAGTTCCACTGGCAGTCAGTCAACCTTGGCTGCACCTGGGAATTGCTTGGGCTCAAGGAGCTTTAAAATATACTGAAGCCTGTGAACCAGCCCTAGCAATTATTTGCAATTAGTCTGTGGTGTAGCCTGGGTTTCAGGACTCTCAAAAGCATCCCCGGTGATTCTGATATGTGGCAAAGTTTAAGGACCACAATTTAGCCTGGTTTGCCAAACACACACCTGTTTAGTCCATTTCAATAGGGTAAGTCATATTATGGATGTTTTTAAGGGCTGCTGCATGTGAAGCTCATCCAATGACTTAATAAATTGATAGTCTTGCTTCCTTTCACCCAAACAAAACATGTATTTCAGAATAAAAGGACAAAACTGGGAAAATTGAATATGGTACAGAACCCTACAGTTCACTATTTTGAGTTACTTAGTCCTCATACCTCTGTTACTGTAGTTTTGCTTTCTTTGGTCTGACTTCTTGTGTCAAATGCAAGCTTCTAGAGGGCAAGCCTAATCTCTTCAACTTGTTTTGTTGACTATTTAACACACATATACAGCAGTTCATATCTGCTGTTTCGCTTTTTGCGGTTTCAGTTACCCACTGTCAGCCATGATCTGAAAATATTACATGGAAAATTCTAGAAATAAGTAATTGATTAGTTTTAAATTGCTCGCCATTCTAAGTGATGAAATCTCGTATGGTTCTGCCCCACCCTATTCCACCCCGGATGTGAATCATTCCTTTGCTCTGCATCTCCAGCTGTAGATCCTCCCCTCCCGTCAATCACTTAGTAGCCCTCTTGGTTATCAGCTCAACTGTTGTGGTATTGCAGTGCTTGTGTTCAAGTCACCCTTATTTTGCTTACTCATGGCTCCAAAGCACAAGAGTAGTGATGGTGGCAATTCGGACATGCCGAAGAGAAGCAGTAAAATGCTTCTTTTAAGTGGAAAGGTGAGTACAGTATGATACTTTGTGAGAGAGACAGAGAGACCACATTTACATAATGTTTAGTATATTGTTATAATTATTCTATTTTATTACTAGTTATTATTGTTAATCTGCTACTGTGTCTATTTATAAGTTGAATTTTATCATAGATATGTGTGTATAGGAGAAAACATAGTATATACCAGGTTCGGTACTATCCATGGTTTGGGGCTATCCGCTGTTTCAGACATCCACTGGGTGTCTTGGAATGTGTCCCTGGCAGATAAGGGGGGACTCCTGTATATCTTTCCAGATTTCAGTTATTAATCCTCTTTCCAGAGTTCAACTAAACTTGCATAAATCGCTCCAATTAAATTCCCACTAAGGCTGACTTGTAGAACCCAGGGGGCAGCAAGGAATACAGGTGAAACCAGGTTTGATATCAGGCCTCATTTTTTACCTTTCTTAGAGAAGGAAAAAGCACCATTACACTTTTGTTGAGCAGGCCTTCCAGACACTGTGCTTACTTTAAAAACAGTCTCTTTTGAAAGGAAAACTCATGTATTTAACTAGTGACAATAAAATAGAGGAGAGGATATTGATTTTTTGGAACCAACATACAATTAGTTTTTATTACAGTTCAACAAAATTGCCAATATCCTTAAAGAAAGCACTTGAATACAATTGACATCCTTGGCAGAGAAACGGAGCTACTTTTCCATTTGCAAACGGTTGCCACTGGGGGTCACCATTACAATTGCTAAGCTTTGCCTGCAGTTCTCAAGCTGTGGCTGCAACTTGCCTAAAATGAGGGGGAAGAACTAATATCTTTCAAGCAGCTTCTTTTACCCAGTATCATAGGGCGGCATTGTTTGGATACAAAGACAAACATTTGTGTTTTGTCAGTAGGATACTCACCTGTAGTAAGAAGGGACTTAATCAGTTGTGTCCAATTGAGAAAACGATTCTTTGTAGTAATAGCTCCTCTCTGAGGTCTGTGCTATTCCTCAGAGAGGGTGATCAATATGTACTTTTCTGCCCTTCTGAATTTTTCAAAACTGTAACTAGGATTTGTCTGTAGCTTGCTTTTTTTTTTTTTGAAGGCAGTGTCACTGGCCCTCATAGGTGGGACCCAAACCGTGGCCGCTGGCTTCCCAAGCCAGTGCTTAACCACTGCGCCACCCTGCAGCATGCTTTTAAATCACTCAGCCTCATTTTGTTTATTTTATATCAACTCCTAGTGTCTTGTATTGTTAGTCAATACATTGTTTCTGCCTAGAAAATCCCTTCAGCTGTTTGCTTCTTACACATTAAATCAATACTATTGTCATTACATAAGGGAAATCTAATAAATAACCAAACTGAAGCCATAGTCCCCTGGAGTGGGAGTCAACATAGGACAAATGGAGCTTTTGGACTCGGTGAAGATGTGTGTGAGCAAATTCTGCACTACAGACACTCAGGGTGGGTGGTCCAGGCAGGAGAGGGGTGATGACAGCAGATAGCACTCCTGACTGCTTCTTAAAACAGGCCATTTGAACTATAGGGTGGGCCCCACTCATGTTAAACTCCCAAGTACAACTCCCGTTTTCATATAACCCTCTTGAACTTCATCGTTTACTCAGTACGATTAATCCACATATATGAAACATTCTCATGGTGGGAGCCATGGTGAAAACAATGCATAAGATGGAATTATTGAGTTGTGACATGTGCACAGAGGGCCTTCAGCTCAGAAGTACCTCCCCACTCCCAGTCACTGTCTTGAAATTCCTAATACTTTTGAAACAGGGCCTGGCAAATTATGTAGCTGGTCCTGACTGCCCTGAAGGGGAGAGACAAAGAAATATAGTCACTAATAAAATGTTAAGATCTGAGAAGTGGTCTATTAGCTACATGAACAAAATATGATAGAGAGTATTCTGTCCGCAGGGAAGTGGAGCAAATTTAGAAAGATTTTATTCAGGATTCACATATTACCAAGTATTATGTGCAAAGCACTGTGCTAAATGGTTCAGAGGATTCAAAAAAGTATTGGCAATAAATCCTGCCATCCATCTCAAGTTAATTCAGTATATGAAAGACATATATAGGGCAGAATGGGTTTGATATGACTAAGTAGGACATATGACTAGGAGGGAGTATTTATGTGAATGATCCATCTTGTCTACCTTCATACTTTCTTTTTCTAATCTGTCCCAGGCAAGTTTGCTAAACCAGTCTTTCTAACGCACTCCTCTGATAACTCCTCTACTCAAAAATACTCATAGTATCCTCATTGCCTCTTTAGATAAATGTTAGATCCCTTATCACTGTATTCACCATACCCTGCAATATGGCTTGGGCCTTTATTTTTTACCTAATGCTTTATTATTCTCCTATGTGGTTCCTTCCACTTGAACCAAAGTGAGTCATCTGAAGTTGTAAGGTATTTTGCTGTAGAGCAAATATATATTTTGCTGTAGAGCAAATTACCCCAAAATTTAGCAACTTAAAACAAAAAACATTTATCACACAGTTTCTGTGGCCTGGTAATCTGGGAGCAGCTTAGCTGGGCGGTTCTGTAATTGACTTGGCAAAAGTAAAAAAGCAGGAGAAAGAAGCTGGTAATATAAAGGGTGGCAGAAACAGAAATGTCTGACATAAATTGGGTAGCATCTGTAGAGAAAGGGCAAAGCTGTTACCAACTTCTCAAATCTCTTGGTCGAATTGAATCACCCTTAGTAAACATCCTGCTCCCCCTGCAATGCTGGCTGAAGGCAAGAGGCTCATTGAATGGGCTCTGGTAAAATGAGGGCTTTGGGGTTAGTTTTCTCACTTCCCATTGGAATATTTGAACCCTTAGTTGTTGCTAGCTTATACTGTTCTGCTTTTATTCTCTCTTGTATATAGGATTAAATATGTCATTTAGTTCATAGATGTAGAATGATGAGAACCACCACCTCAATAGAATAGTGTCAGAACTCAGGGAGAAATGGACATCCCATGAGAATCATGCAGTCTGAAACTGACAAACAGCTTTTACCTTGGTTCCCAAAGCACCTCTCTTGATCGAGTGACTATCATCTTACAGGGGAAAGTAGAGAATATGTTTGCAGTTGTTCAGAGGATAGTTTGAATATATCGGTTTGGGCTCATATTTGAGCTTGCATGCCTAAGAAGAACATGTTTTTTTTTCCTGGCAGCAAGCAAAAATGGAAATGTACTAGGGTATATACTTCAGCAATTGTAAAAGATACGATCAGATCCAAGAACCATAGGCATGTCATTGGGGACTTCATGTGGACAGGATCCATTAATCAGCCACCCATTAATTCAGTCTTTGAAACCACTTAATATACCAGTAAGCCCTAATTCTTCCATCTGAGCCATAAGGATATCATGATAGTAGCTGAGTAAACCCAGAGGTGGAATAAGAAGAAAATTACAAAAAGGGGAAAGGGAGAGAGATGCTGCCTTCTCATACAAAGGGGCATCTGGGATTACAGGCTCTCTGTCCTTGATCTTGGAATCTTTCTCCCTCTATTTATCTTCAGTGGTTGTCCTGGGACATGCAGAAAGCTTGTCACCATGGGGCTAGACATGAAGGTACATTTTCTAAGGAGGATGTGCCTTTCAAACAATGCCCTGAAATTACTGCACAGTGTTCTATGACAAATGTCCTGCCCTGGTTAGGAGTCTGGAAATGAAGTTAGTTTGGTTTGAATTAGGATGATGCAATTGCAAGGTTGGAAGGAATGTGAAAAGGCAACTTGTATAACCTGTGTCTGAATTCCCTTTAAAAAGCACCCTCTGTCACATAGATAAGTCAATATTTGTATAAGATACTTAGTGACAGGAAAATGTTACAGGATGGAAATCCTGCCATGTATTGAACTGGACTGTATCGCCCGTAGCTTCTTTGATACTTCATTATGACCCCAAGGTACTTTGGGGTCATAATGAGAAAACTGAATCTCTCACCAAACAGTTCTTTAAATGTTTCATACAGCATGATTCCTAAACCCAAGTCAGCTTGTCCATCTCTGCTCTCTTGATGGAACAGTGAATAGATAGGAAGCTTTTAACTTTAAAACCTAATCCTGCATAAAATGTGACTCAGCTGTATATAACTTAGATCTCCTTGCTTCTATACTTGCCACCTACAATCTAATTTCAACCCAGCAGCTGAACTATTTATTTATTTATTTATAGAGTTCACTTTAGAAACTTGATGCCAGATCATGTCATTTTTCTGCTAAGAACCTGTCAGTGGTTCTCACTTCACATATAATGCAACACAAATTCCTCATCATGGCCCATGAGTCCCAACATGATCGTCCCCTATTACTTATCTGACCTCTCCCTTCCTGTGTCCCCCCCAGGCCAGCCCTTCCGCATCCACACTGACCACCTCGCTGTCCCTGGAACACACCTCCACATTAGGACCCTTCCTCTAGCTATCTCTGCCTGGAATATTCTTCCCCCAGATAGCTCCTTGGCTTAACCTCCAATCTCACCCTTTCAATGAGGCCCACCCTTTCTATCCTTTTTAATATTGTAGACCGCACTGCTTCCCTGTCTCCTGTACTTCATTTCTCTTTGCCATCCCCCTCCCCCATGTATCCCTTGAACTTTTTATTGTTTTATTCACTTATACATTATATCTGTTGTTTATTCCCTCTGATTGTGAGCTCTATGAGGGCAGGAATCTTCACCCGTTTTGTTCACTAATGTATCCCCAGTACCCAGATTTGTGCCTGGCAGGCACATGATCAACAAATATTGAATGAATTTAACTTCGAATTTTATAATCCTTCCCAGCTCCTTCTTAATACATATTGAACTTCGCGTCCTGTAGGTTGTTGAGAACTGATCTTTGCTTTCTTCTTTAAAAGCCTAAGTGCATCTTCAGGGGCATTTTGACTATTCTTTTTTTCTCAAGAGTAATTATAACAGGGGGTGGGGATTGTATGGTCATATCTACAAATTATTTATGGTATAAACCATTATGTTCCAAAATCCTGGTTGTAGTATGGATTTGGAAATGCCAGACTCCCACAAGGGTTTGAATCCTGATAGCATTATTTACTAACACTGACATTGAGTAAGTTAGACTCATTTTATTTGAGCTTGAGTTTCTTCATGTATTAATATTAGGAATTAAAATCAACCTCATAGGGTTTTTCTAAGGTTTAAATGAGATGATTTATAAATCTTCCAGCATAGTCCTTAGACCAGTATTTAATGTACATGAAAAGTCACCCAAGAATCTCGTTAAAATGCAGATTCTGCAACAGCAGGTCTGGGGTGGGGCCTGAAGTTCATTCTCGGTTTCTAAAAAGCTTCCAGGTGATGCTGATGCTGCTGGTCGTGGACCACACTTAGAATAGTGAGATCCTAGAATGAAGGAGGTGCCTAATAAATGTGTGTCCACTTTCCCATCCTTCTTTTCCATCTCCCCCATATTCCATTCAATTATTTAGGGCCTAGAGGCACAACTTCCTTCAAAGTGGCTCTTCTTTCTTGACTTATTTGGCCTTCAGTTCCCTCTTAGTGAAGTTTGTTCTACCTATAACAATTTGATGATTGGTTTCATTGATGGAAATTTTGAAGTAACATAGGAATCAAGATGTTTTCCTTTCTCGTTCTCATTTGAAGTCTGTCCTAAGGATTTAACTTTTCTTTATCTTTTTTCTCATGCCTCAGTCATTGCAGACTTGGTTTTTTGGTCCTGACCATTTATGGGTCCATAAATGGTGATTCTCAATGGCTGGCTGCATACTTCTCTTTAAGTTTTAAGTGCTCTTTCAGTTTTAAGTGTATAAACTTTTAAAATCTGAATTAATCATGGAATACTCTTTGCAAAGTAAAACAACATATTTCCCATAAACCCAGGTATCAGAAAGGAAAATTTTAAGATAAATCAGTAATGGGCACAGAATTTTTATTTAGGGGTTGATTGCGAACTTTACCCCTCCTCTCATACACAAACAGCCCCTATTCTCTCTCTCTCTCTCCACCCCTCCCTCACTCCCCATCTCACCATAGAAACGTGATCCAATAAAAAGAAAAGTTAGGGGTTATAGTCTCTGTGGAATATCCCAGGAAGCTCTCCTACCTCAGGGAGTTTATACAACACCTGAGATATTGCCCCAAGCTCCTTTGCATTTGGAGATGCTCTCAGCTGCATTGGTATACTCCATTAGTTTGTGGTCTTGAAGATTTGGAATTCATATTAACTGTTATAATACATTAAATTCAATTCTGTTTCACAAACCTTTATGGAACCCCTACTCTGTGCCAATTACTGTATAGTTAGCATTACAAAGACATACATGAACCCCTCCTCTTGTGGCCTCACAATTTATTAGGGGAGCTAGACATGTAAAAGTAACAGACACGAAAAACATAGTATAATACGTATACAAGGTGCACAGATAGCAGGCAGGGTTAGGCTTAAGTGGGGAGGGGAGATGGTCTGATTAGGAAGACTTCACAAAGAAGGCCCCACTTTTATTTGTAAAGAATGTGGGTGAGACCTTGTTTCCATTAGATGGCGTTGTAGCCAAGGAGACCAGGAAAACTAGAACTCGGCCTCCTTTCAGAGTTGGATCATTCCCTCCTCCTTGAGCTTCCTAAGGAAACTATCCTCATGAGAACAAAAAAGAGTCTCAAAAGATTATAAAATATAAAAGATGATAAAATCTAAGAAAGAGGTTGTGGGCTTTGCTTTAATATGGGTGTAGCACTTAGGATGGTAAATGTTTCCTAAATGTTAGTCTTTCTGGGTTTCTACATATGAAAATGACCTCAGACTTTCTACACTGCTGCCTTAAATATTGGCGCTCCTTATGTCTCTGTATCTTGTGTATTTATCATCTTATAGGATAGTTTTTTTTGGGGGTTGGGTGGGGAGGAGTATCTGTCATTAAAAGAGTCCCTTATGGGGCCGGCCGAGTGGCGCGGTGGTTAAGCGCTGGTTTGGGAAGCCAGCGGCCCTGGTTCGGGTCCCACATATGAGGGTCAGTGACACTGCCCTCAAAAAAAAAAAAAAAAGGTCTAAAACAGTCCCTTATGCAGGCACTGGGCAAGATTCTTTCTGTTGCCATCTGTAATCTAGCTACAGCCCACTTTGGAGAAGAGAAAAAACTTGCGAAAAATAATAGTTACTAAGAGCCAAGATTTTAGTCAAGTCCTCTCTGACCCCTATGCCCTTTTGACTGCTCCATCCACAGATTCCATCTGTTTTTAAGCATTATATTGTCACCAGACACAGTTTTTATATTAATATTGGCCGAAACTAAAGTAACCTTGAAGATATAAACAAAGTGAAGAGGTTCAGAGAGTGCTGGGCAGCCAGCTTCTCATGGGCTATCTGTATGCCCAGGTTTTGAGCGTTTTTATTAGCCAGTACTTAGGGGTCACTTGATATTTACAGAGAGGCATTCAGGACTTTCAATCCCGAGAAGCATACAGAAGATGAGACAGAGTGTTCTTGCTCCAGAACTCTTTAAAAGAGGAAGGATGGTTTCAGGGCAGCATTGCCTTGGCTTCTAATCTTATTGTTTTGGAACTAAGGCGCAAAGTCAAATTACTAGGTGACAGGTAAAGGTTTCTTCCTTGGTTCCAGGCTAACTTTTTTAAAAATTAAATTTATTGGGGTGACAATGGTTAGTAAAATTACATAGGATTCATGTGTACAATTCTGTAATACATCATCTATATATCACATTGTGTGCTTACCACCCAGAGTCAGCTCCTTTTCCACCCATGGTTTCAACTACTTCCATTAGTTAATGTCTCCCAAATCAAGTTCATACATCTAGTTCTTATTTTTTTCCTGAGCTTCTTATGTACATAGCCAACTATCTCCACTAGGAATTGCATCTAATAACTCTTCATTCCACCTACACCCTGCCTTGTTCTTTGTGTATTTCTTACCTAATATTATATTACAATATAATCCAGATACCTGGCCCCAGTTCCAGGTCACAGGAATGTGGTCACCAGGGGAACACCCTAAAATAAGCCCCATGCCAGAACCTGGAAGGCCAAGTGGGGGGTCAAGCACAAACAGAAACCTGAGAGAGCTCAACCATTTGGATATGAAATGCAAAGAGGTAGAAAATGACTTCAGAGAAATGAAGAAAAACATTGTCAGACGCCAGAAAGATGAAGGTCTCGACAACTCAGGAAGAATTTTCACAAGACTAAGTTCTAGCTCTAGCATTCATCTGTGGTATAGTGTACTTTATATTTAACTCCTGTTGCTCAGTAGATAAAATAACACTGTGCTGGAAAAAGTGATGCATTAACTGACCCAACTTCTATATTATATATCATTTCTCAGTTTACCAATTTCTTATGAAGTAATTCATGCCACAGAAGCACACGTGACAGAATAGTTGGTCACTTACCTATTATTTCATGAATGTTTATCCAGCCCAATGAGGCTTAGTCCGTTTGGTCTGCTATAACAGAATACCAGAGAGTGGATGACTTATAAACAACAGAAATTTGTCTCACAGTTCTGGAGGCTGGAAGTCCAAGATCAAATTGCCAGCAAATTTGGAGTCTAATGAGTGACCACTTCCTGGTTTGGAGATGGCTTTCTTTTTTCTGTGTCATCACATGGTAGAAGGGGTAAGGTATCTATCTGGAGTCTCTTTTATAAGGGCAGTAATCCCGAATTCATGAGAGCTCTACCCTCATGCCATAATCACCTCCCAGAGACCCCACCTACAGATACCCTCACATTGGGGTTATGTTAGTCCATAACAGGGAGGATACAGTTAGTCCATAACAGGGCATACTATCATTCCTATTTTTCTGATGAGAAAACTAAGACCTAAAGAACATATGTACCTTGTGCAAAGCCACATAATTAATGTGTTTATTAATATCATATAGACTATTTTATGGGAAGAATTAACTGAAATCTAAGCAGTTTACTACAGTAAACTTTTATTGTACTTATTGTGTTTATTCTCAAATTAGAGATCCAATGTGGGTTCATGGGGGGCTCTGTTCCATATAGTTACTAAGAGACCCAAGATGGTGGAGACTCTACCAACTTATTTCTACATCATCTCAAACAAGTTTCTATGAAAGCAAAGGTAGAAGTAATGAATGAGGCATACCATTCTTAACTGCTTTCCCATTGGCCAGAACTAGTCATGTAACACCAGTCTAAGTGGAAGGGAGGTTGAAAATATAGGTTTGCAAACAGAATATTTCTTGAACTGTGTCTTTACCCAACTAGTGAATGTTGGGGCAGAGATGTAAACTCAGGTTTGTTTAGTTTCTGATCCTATACCCTTTTCACACCTAACCCTCTGCCACAAGTTTCCTGAAGGGTGAGGTCTCTGGAATCAAGGTCAGGTGTCAGAGAGAGTCTAGGATACTGAATTTCACTCAACAGGGTTGCTTGTTGGGGCAGACCACCAAGAGAGCCTAACAGGACCAATTTGAGTAGATCAAATGGGAGCAGTCATGCCTAGAACAAGCACAGCACCATGCAATAGGAAAAAAGCCACAAGAGGAAAGAAGTAGGAAGGTTTTGAGGCAGAAAAACTGTAATCAATAGAGATGTCAAAGTATAAAGGCCAGAGTAAACAAGGATTTGGAGACATCAAGCAGTAATCAATACAGAGCAAGCAAAGATGGATGGAGGAGTGGGTAGATGAAAGGCAATTTAAGAACCACCAGGGACATATCCCGCTTATGCTGACAGAAGGCCATAGACCCTCTCAATGTGCCAATTGTCAAAACCCACACTAGGCTGGAAGTGTCTTAAAAGTATCAAGATACTATTTAAAAATCTATCAATGACTAAACTCCTTCACCAACTGAACCAGGGCCGTATCTTTGCTGCATGCCAACCTTGTTAGTGCCATAAACTATTCACAGATATTCAAGTAGGGCAGTTACCCCTTATCCATGGTTTCACCTTCCATGGTTTCAGTTACCCAGTCAACCACAGACCAAAAATATGAAATGGAAAATAATGGAAATAAAAAGTTCATGTTTTAAATTGCATGCCGTTCTGAGAAGCATGATGGCATTTCAAGCCATCCTGCTTTGTTCTGTCCGGAACGTGAATCATCCCTTTGTCATGCGTCTCCACGCTGTCTACACTCCCTATTAGTCAGTTGGTAGCCATCTTGGTTATCAGATTGACTGTCATGGTATTACAGTGCTTGTATTCAAGTCACCCTTATTTTACTTATTTATTTAATAATGGCCCCAAAGTGCAAAAGTAGTGATGCTGACAATTTGGATATGCCAAAAAAAGTCGTAATGTGTATGTATGTATGTATACGAAAAAACAGTATATGTAGGGTTCAGTGCTATCTGTGGTTTCAGATATCCATGGGGGGTCTTAGAATGTATATTCCACAGATAAGGGGGCACTATTGTATGCTATACTTTTTCACACTCTCACGCCATTTACCAGAAGGATCTCTTTCCTAGAATGCTGTTTTGCCTCACTTCCATCTGGCTAAAATCTTCTCACTCTTGTTGAAGCAATAGGTACCAGAGAAAGTCTGAACATACAAAAGATGACTTTTGTTCCCATGGCAACCTGGTCCTATTTCTGTCACTGCACTTATCACATGGTCTTTTAACTACTGGTTTTCTTGTAGGTAAGAGCTTTGTATCCCATTGCATAGCATAGAGCTTGGCCCACAGAAGGTGCTCTATAAATATTTGTTCAGTGAACAGAGCTGCAGATTAATGTGTTTAGGTGTCATTTGATGAAGTTCCAGATCAGGCCTATGCATTAATTTAAGAGTGCATGTAAACACTAAAATCAATCTAGAGAAGATGAAAAGTACCTGATATTATTATCTGGCATAAGGCAAGACTATGCAAGTATCAGAATTTTTGTTTGTTTTTCACAGAAAAATAAAAGCATTTTTGTTAAATATTTATTGTTTCTTTCAATTGGTTTTCATGCAGTAACCTACTACTACTAGTGAAAGTTGATACCTTTCCTCTTTTTTAAAATTTAAAAGATCAATATATTACAATAGTAAAAAAAGTTTTATCAATCAGGGTTCGTCAGGAGATCACCAATTGTTTTACCTGATACAACTTAATAAAAAGAATTGCTGGGCCAGCCGAGTGGCGCATTCGTTAAGAGCTGGTTTTGGGATGCCAGCGGCCATGGGTCGGATCCCACATATGAGGGCCAGTGACACTGCCCTCTACAGCTAACAACAGCTCCACCTGGAGCTGGGCTGTGCGAGCCCCAGCGATGGTGTAAGCTGCAGCCCCTGCTGCAGTGGGCTGCCATAGGCTACAGTGAGTGGCAGGCAGCCAGCGTGAACAGCTGCCAATAGCCGGGGTGAGCGACCAGCCAGAGGCCGGCGACTGATCTGCCTCATCTGGAAAGAGCGCAATGACGATACCAACATGGGCCAGTGAAGCAATGTCCTCCACAACCAGACCGAAGAACAAAAAAAAAAAGACAGCAACTTGTCTGTTCCCCTTCCCCGATTCCCCAACGCTCTTCCCCTCCCCCAATTCCCCAATTAAAAAAAAAATCTTAAAAAAAAATTGTTAATCAGGTATTAGAGAACCCAAAAGGCAAATTGAGGGCATGAAGTTATACCAGTTGTAGTAACAACAGAAAAATATTAATGCTCCCAAGATTGTGGCAGCGAAGAAAGGAGGTTGGGATTATGAAAACACAGACCTTGGAGGAGGAGTCTTGAGGAACTGAGTTCAGACCTGTGAAGATGGGGTGCATAACATCTTTCATCTTTGAAAGGATACAACAAGGCTGGTTCTGTGTATGTGAAAAAAACTTCAAAATAGAACTACAAGCTGCTTCTAGGGTAAAGAATCATTGTTAGGATGACTCAAAAGAACAAGAAACACATATTGGAAGTCCTTTGTCCTCCTCCATCCATAAACTCTTCTAATGCCCCCTAGTTGTAGGGCCTAACAGAGATTAACTGGCTGAATAGAATTGGGATTCCCAGAGTCCCAGCCCCACCATAACAGCAGTGTATATAGGTTTGAAACTCAGAGATAATGTGTTAATAACCAGTACATAAAATACAAATAAAGCCCACCTACCACCATAAAACATCTGTTTTAATTTTGGCAGCTTAACTTCCACATGTGAATTCATCTTTGCATGGTTTTAACATTATTCTGCATTTATTTTATATTAAATCATAATTTTCATGTTTCTACATTATATTCATAGTCATTATGTTAGTGGTTGCATAATAACACACTATTTTGTGGCACCAGAATGTATAAAATTGTTCCCCTAAAGTTGGGCATTTATATAATTTCTAATTTATGGCTACTATAGAAAAAACTTTAATATCTTTGCATATGTACTTTTTTCCTTCTATTTAATATTCCTAGGAGAGTAATTATTATTTTAAAAGATATGAACATCTTTATGTGTTGTTTTATTGTTCTTCAAAAGCAATTTGTTACCATCAGCAAAAAATGAGTACACCTGTTTAACCAGTAAATACTGATTTTTAAGCATCCCAGTTAAATCACAGGAAAAACAAAGGCATATATTTTGGAAGCAATGGCAAAATAAATTATGGGACAGAGAGCATTTGAGACTTATCTTTTTAAATCTGTGCTTTTGCTCCTGAAACAAGAAATATAACCAAAATGTAAAGCTGACATATTTCTTAGCTTGGTCTTCCTGAGGTTAAATTTTTCCTATGAATTAGTTACTTAAGACAGTGGCTCTCAAAATGTGGTCCCTGACTCAGCAGCATTGGCATCATTTGAGAATTGGTTAGAAAAATAAATTCTTGGCCTTCTCTACAATTAGATCTATTGAATCAGAAAACTCAAAAAGTCTCAGGGTGGAGCCCAGCAATCTGTTTTACAAATCTCTCCAGGGGATTGTGATACCTGTTAAAATGGTAGAATCACTAACATACAATGAATCCTATAGAGATGGCTTGTTATTTTAACTCCATTTACACTCTCAACATGTTTAAAGGACTTTTCACTTTGTATTGAGAAATAATAAAAATGTAAGTTTTTAGTGTACAGATATTTTACCATAAAAATATTTTATCCTGCAGTTTGAACTTTACAAGTGTCGGCAAAATATTTTAAAAAGGAGAATATGGAGGTCACAATATTGATTCAGATCTTACCCTGTGTTTGCAAGTAGGCTCTTTATTTTTAGTTCTTATAGTTATTTACAATGGTTCCTTTGATACTAAAGCAAAGAAATGAAACTGTACTAAAAAATATGGGGTTTGTAAATAGTATCCCAAACACATTAAAGTTTAAAAAATGTAAAATATTAAAAATGGAACTACCATATCAAACAATTTTACTTCTCGGTATTTGTCAGAAGAAAAAGATACGACTAATCCCAAAATATGTTATGTACCCCCATGTTCATTGCAGCATTGTGTACAATAGCCAAGGCATAGAAGCAACCTATGCGTCCATCTATGGATGAATAAAGGTGATGTGGTATATATACACAATAGAATACTACTCTGCCATGAAAAAGAATGAAATCTTGCCATTTCCAACAACATGGATGGACCTTAAGGGCATTACGCAAAGTGAAATAAGTCAGACAAACACAAATACTGTATAATCTCACTTATATGTGATACCTAAAAATAAAACCCCGAACAGATTATAAAGAGATTAGTGGTTGCCAGGGTTAGGAGGTAGAGGTGGGTGAAATGGATAAAGGGGATCAAAAAGTACAAACTTCCACTTATAGAATAAATAAGTCATGGGGAGGAAATGTACAGCATGGTGACTAGTTAATATTGTACATTTGAAAGTTGCTGAGAGACACCTTAAAAAATCTCATCACAAGAAAAAAAATTGTTTCAATGGTGTGGTGACAGATGTTAACTAGACTTATTGTGGTGATCATTTTGCAACAGAGTATATACAAATATTGAATCATTATATTATATACCTAAAACTAATATAATATATGTCAATTATGTCTTAATTTTAAAAAAAGAGTTCATGTATATAAAAGCCTTCAGCACAATGCCCAGACCATTTATTACCAATAAATGTCAGTTAGTATTACTATTGTTAAGGGTATTATTAATATTTGGCCCAAAGTGCCTGACATTATTGAAAAAGGTACTTAATAAATGCATATTACCTAATAGCTTCAGGTCACTTAGCCAATTAATCCACATCTATAAGAAAAACATTAAGGTAAATATCCAAGTAATTCAAGCCAAAATACAGTTTTACCTTACATATCAAAATGCTTGAGGAATATGTCTTTGGCACTTGTCCTAGGTAATTGTACTTGTTCACAATTTACTCACACATAGAGAATAATTGGATTGACTGTGGCTTGGGAAATTTGGAGTGGACAAATTAAAGGGTCATAATATTTGAAAAATAAAGTCAAAATTTAAAAAAATACAAAATGCTTAGGACAATTAGATATTGCCACTCAAGAATATTACAGCATTAGAAGGGTGATAAGATTATCACCAACATGATAATATAATAGTAATTCTAATAATCACTTTCCATATACAACATCTTATTTCATTACAATAGACAAATCTTACAAGTTATCTGAAATCCAGCTACCTTATTCCTTCATTTTACAAATCAGTAAGCTAAGTCTAAGAAAGGCGAAATGATTTGGTTACAAGTAGTTGTAATGCAGAGCATGATGAATTAAGACAGAATCAAACCAAGAAACTTAGAAGTTCAGGGGAGGAAGAAATTACTTCTGATGTAGATTATCAATGAAAGCTTCATAGAGGTGGCGACATATAATCTACAGGTGGAAAGAAGGATATAATTTAAACAGGCAGAAAAAAAGAGTGGACCATTTCAAGGAAAAGGAACCAATAGAATAAGCAAAACAAGGGACCTGGTTGATTGGAGCGTAAATTGGGGAGATGGATGATAAGATTGGAATGGAAGTTTGGGGTAAAATAGTTTTAAAGTAATTACATCTTGATTTGTATGAAACTTTAAAATGTCCAAGCTTTCCATATTTACTGTGTTAGGACTTCTGATCACAAGTAACAAAAATCTGACTCAAACCAGTTAAACAAAAAGAGTTATTTCGATCACATAGCCAAAGCATGGGAATCTGGGTGTCAAGCTGGGATTCAGGGATGATTGGAATCAAGGACTCTCTCCATTTCCTGTCTCTGCTTTTCTACTGCCTTCTTCCATACAGCCAGGAACCTGGCTGCCCCAAACT
Organism: Aselliscus stoliczkanus; assembly: GCA_033961575.1. Classification (NCBI taxonomy): domain Eukaryota; kingdom Metazoa; phylum Chordata; class Mammalia; order Chiroptera; family Hipposideridae; genus Aselliscus; species Aselliscus stoliczkanus. The sequence continues at coordinate 94,310,414 of CM066737.1, read as the reverse complement.
CCCTGGCTCAAATTATGATGATGATGATGATGGTGATGATGATGATATAACAATTAAAACTGACTTTCAATAACTATTTAGTATGTTCTAGGTACTATGCTGAATGCTTTACATGTAACTGATATGGATTATGTATTCTTTATTATGCATACTTTAAATGTGAGAAGACTGAGATGTATGGGCTTAAATAACTTAACCAAAGTTACACAATGAGAAAGTGGCAGGACCAGGAGTCAAACTCAGGAAATCTGACTCCAGAGTTCTAGATCAGGGGTGGGCAAACTTTTGAGATGGAAGAGCCAATCCTGTCTCACAACAATTGAAAAAATATTTGAGAGCCATAGAACAAATGAAATTACCATTATGTGAATAATATCCTTTAGAAATTTTATAAATGAAACTATGATAGTTTTATTTACGTTTTCAATTTTACTTCAGAGCCACATGTATGTACCCAAAGAGCCACATGTGGCTCATGAGCAGCAGTTTGCTGACCCCTGTTCTAGATCACTGGGTAATACTGGGCTAGTCAAGAGTAGCCAAAAGGGCCTTTCCTAAATTGTTGGGGACTTCTATTTGAACCAGATAATTAGAATACAGAAAAAGGTATTTTCCAGGAGACATGGGGTGGGTTTTTTGACAGAGAATCAATGTCAGGTGTTAACAGATAAACTGTGGCATATGAAAATTTTTAAGAGTTTATTTGAGCAAAAATAGATTCAAATTGGGCAGCATGCAATCTAGCAGATAGAATGGAACTTCGAGGAACTGTACAAAATGAAAGACTTTTATAGGCAGAAGGGAGCAGGCACAAGGAAGTTATATTAGGCAAAAAGTGGATTGGTTGTGTAAAGGTCACTTTCATTTAGGGGATGGCAGGGGTCCATCAGGCAGATTACCTAACTAGTACTGATTACACGATTCCTGATCGACTGGTTTAAGATTCCATTTCTGGAAGAGCCAAAACTATAATTAAGTCTCAGTTTGGTGACTTGGGCTGCCTAAGCATAAGCAACTCCGTTATGCGCGTGTTGTCCCACCCAAACACACTAAATCTAACTTGGACAATTAATGCTTACTGTGAGGCATGTTTACTAGCCACACTTCACAGCTTTAGAGAGTTTAAGTAATTTGCCTCAGATAACTCGGCAATTCAGTAGCAGAGTTGGAATTACAATTAGGTCTTTTGACTCAGAGATGAGTGCTCTTTTCATTATAAAATTTTATACGTTCCTATCCATCCCATTCTATTACTCATTGAGTTAATTTGTCTTTCTAGGTCCATTCCTGCTGCAATTATTAGCTTTTCTGCTTTGATTGGATAAACCCTATGTCAACTCTTCTCCCTTGTCTTTTTAATCCACCCAACTGATCCTCACTCTTAGACAGGGGCAGCATCTTCTAGGCCCCTGTTGTGCTTGGTGAATACCTCCATCGTAGCAGCATCTTATTTACTTGTTTATCAGTGTGCATGTCTCCCCACCAGAATCTGAGTACTGTCAGAACAGAACTGAACTTGCCCTACTTGTATACACAGGCAAGTGTAATGTGAATCTCACAGTAATTTGTAATAGATATTTGAATGGTTAAATAACTTGAGAATGTTCATTTGTTCATTTCACAACTATTTGTTGAACAACTCTCCTGAAAAACATTGTGAGAGGATAATTGAAAACAGACTCTGGCCTCAAAGGATCCACTGTCTTTATAGAAGAGACAAGTCATATGTCATAAATAACTATAATACAAGGTAAAAAATTTAGACCTAGAGTAAAAACAATCCTTTCTAGAATGAAATCTTCCCTATGCTCAATGTCAGCAAATGACTATAGCAAATGCAACTCAGGTCTGCCCCTCTGAAATAGATTTCTATTAAAGTGGATCAGACAGAATGGAAATTTCATTCAGCCTCCAATGCCACTACTTAAATGGGCCTCCCATCACCAGGCTATTGCTTTCTGTTGCTAATGTTAGTTGATTTACCTTTGTAAGTAGACATTTGTACTAACCTAACAAATCCACTTTAGGAATATAATATGTACCTTGCTGAGTTAATAGTACCTTATTGGGTTGTGGTAAGAATTAAATGAAACATGTCTTAACACATTTTATATAATAAGTATCCAAAATGTTTTTCTTGGCACTAGGGGCTTTAAAATAAGTTTTGAGAATTCCACATCTAAAAATAGAGTATCAATAAAAATATATATTTGACAAATTGAATTGCTTTTCTGCCTTAAAGACCATCCTTGATAGACTTCCAAGGTATGAGCCTGTTCACAGAAAGACCCACTGGACTTTACATATCTGCCCCAGACTTGTTTGAAACCAGACTTCCTTGCATCAGAGATGTGAAATCTGAAAGTGACAAATCAAGCAATCTATCACAATACACCTCGTAAGACAACCAGAGGACTAAATCCGGAATGTTGCCTTATTTGGAGTACTTTCTTCTGAAGGGAAGCAAAATATCCCATCAAAAATCTCTCTCTTGGACTGGCCAAGTGGCATGGTGGTTAAGTCCCCGGTTTGGCTCCCACATATGAGGGCCAGTGACACTGCCCTCAAAAAACAAAATCTCTCTTTGGCAAAAGGATTATTTTGAGCTGGTTACCTTTTTTTTTGAGGGCAGTGTCACTGACCCTCATATGTGGGACCCGAACCGGGGCTGCTGGCTTCCCAAGCCAGCGCTCAGCTGGTTACTTTTAAGAAACAGGATACACAGGAGAAGCTCTGAAAACCCAGTAGAAGCTACCTTTTTTGTAAGACACCATTACACTTATAAAGGAAATCTCCATTTGTAAGGGTGTCTCCCTTTCAGTACTGGGAAGAGGGGGATGACTAAATCTCTTATCAATGGAAAATATAGCAGCCTATAACAACCATACCCTTGTTTACTATGCTTTGCCTGATAATCTCCCATAACCGGCTCCTCCCTCCTCCCAACACCTTTCTTTGTCTTGAGCTGGAGATGGTATTTACATTGATGGCTTGCACCTTCACGGTGGTAAAATTACTCAGTTTTCCTGCTTCTCTCCCATCTATATAAGAGGTATCCATGTTATTAAACTTCTGCTTGTTTTTTTCTCCTGTTAATCTGTCTTTTGTTACAGAGAGACCTCAGCCAGGAACCTAGAAGGGTAGAGGATATTTTTTTCCTTCCATAGAGGATAAATAATTTTTCTTCCCCTACACTTCCTTTTCCTTAAATATTTAACTCTTTCAGGTCTCAGAGACCTGCGGAATGCATCCCTGAGGGCCATGGCTCTCCCTTGTAAAGCAAGCAAATAAATTCAGCTTTGTTTCTTACCATTTGAAACCTGTCTTCTGGCTTCCTCTAACTCTGGGAGAGGTACAGGTCTGTCTATATATCTTAGCTTAAAATGCATTAACATATTGGGGAAATTCATCATAAAATATAAAAACCTCCCAGCCTAATAAAGTGCTCAAAAGGATGATGATATTAAATCTTAATGGACTGTAAAATCACAGTATTTGCTCCTAAAAGGATAGAGCAGTCTTTAAATATTTTAGACATGAGAAGAAATGTGCCATTTATAAGTGTGAAAATTATACCAACAATTTCTTTTCACTTTAAAGTTATATTCTTCTATATGTTGTTAGGTTTTGTTTGTTTGTCCTTCCTCTACATTGCTGTCAATGAAAAAACATCCAGCCTAAGAGAAAGCTTATGAGAGTGTATTTGAACCTAACTGGCGACAATTGCCAGAAAGCAAAATCTCAAAGGAGTGAGAAAATGCCCTGGAAAGTGGTCATTTTGAAACATACTTTATACATTAGAATCAAAGGAGGAAGGTTACATGAAATCCATTGGTTGTAGATTAAGAGGGTGGGAGAAAGCAAAGCAGGGGGTTGCGGGGGAATCTCTGGGATTGGATAAAAAGTAAAATAGAGAAACACATACTTCTTTTACATTGGTGGGTACAGGATAGTTAATAGCATTTTACAGCACAGAGAAATAGTATTTGGGGAACAAGATAAGAATGAGGGATTTTGTAGTTTCCTGCTCTGGTGTGGTGGGTTGTGCCCCCTGGGGGGTCTGGAAAAAGAGGTTACTCTGATATTGCAAGGGTATGTTATCTTAGATATAAAAAGACAACAGATGGGCTGGCCAAGTGGCACCGTGGTTAAGCGCTGGCTTCGGAAGCCAGCGGCCCCAGTTCGGGTCCTACACATGAGGGCCAGTGACACTGCCCTCAAAAAAAAAAAAAAGATAACAGATAGGCTGAATTAAGGTAAACATTGATGTTTGTCAAGGAAGCTACAGGCCAAGGATGTGACTTCCAGCCATGGCCCACCTTAGTTAGGAATTTTTATGTTCACACCATCCTGTGTGGTTATTTTCAGTCTCCTGAGCTTCTCAGGTTTAACATGTGGCCCCTTTCCCTTCCACATTGTCAATTTATTTGCATACATTAGAGTACCTTTAAAGAGAGTTTGGATAAATGATATTGTGGACTTCAGTTTCCTCTTTTATTATATCTAACATTTTAAAGTAAAATCATGTTGAAAAGAAAATTGGGTTTTGAAACAGGAAATAAGTTGTAAGATATTCAATTTTAGGCATAAGGGTAGAAATATATGTGGAAGGAAGGAGAGACATTCCCAGTCATTTTGCTTTTTTTATATTCTGGTTAGACGGAAAGCGTTTTGTTTTAAGAACTGATTGGAGGCATATAAGACTTCCTTTAGAGCTGCATAATTGGTAGTACATTAAGGATGTGATTCTAGGAAAGTAATTGAACTTTCATCTAAAATTACTTTTCTACCTACCCTCTATTAATAACTTTCAATGACTTTTCCTTTTTACTCCTTCCTCTATTCCTTCCACCTCCTCGGCCACTGCCACCACCTCCTCCTCTTCTTTCTCCATCTTGTTTTCTTTTTCTTCCCCTCTCTCCCTCCGTCTCTCCCTCCCTTCCTCCTGTCATCCTTCCCTCTCTCCCTTTCTATTCCTCTTCCCCAACCCTCCTATACATCATCCCTTACCACCCTTTGGCCTCTATCTTCTTGCCCAGTCCTCTCTTTAAAATTGTTTGTTGTAGTACTGACTCAAAAAGCACATCATCTTTCAACATATTGCTCTTTGCTAATGCCCTATAAGTCTAAAGAGAAATGGATTAGCTGTTTTTATAATTTGTCAAAAGGCAGTGCGGAAAATTTGACTAAATATTTAGCATTAGAATATGCAAACCAAAGAGGAATCCCACATTTGTATTGGGGTTTGATAACTGACTATCTCCTGCAGACATAGGCAGATATTCCATCATATGGGTAATGGAGACAGATGTCATGCATGCTTAACTAAAGGAGATGAGCTCTGTGGTTAGCTGTTGTCTGTAGGCCTTTAAAAATGGCAGCTGGCCAGCCGAGTGGCATGGTGGTTAAGAGCTGGCTTGGGACGCCAGTGGCCCCAGTTCAGATCCCACATATGAGGGCCAGTGACACTGCTCTCTAAAAAAAAAAAAACGGCAGCAGCTAATTCCCTTTCTGTGCTGGCTTCTCTTAAGGACGTTTTAAGAAGTTCTGCACTTTCACTGCCAAAAGGTTAAAGGTTTCCTGGAAGACTGAGGGGAAAAGTTCCCTAACCTACACCTTGCTTTCTGTCCTTGAAGGTGTTATGGGACATGCTGACCACAAAAAGAACGAGCCAGCAAAATCGGCATAGCAAAATAATGACAAATAGTGCCTGGCTTTTGTGATTACAACCAAAGCCATTCAGGCGTACCACAAGCTTTCAGAAAGTCAATAGTTTAAAAAATGTATTGATTGTTCCCAGGACCCTTAGAGAACTGCCCAGAATTTCCCAGTTGATCAAAGGTGACATTCTAAGAACAACAAACTTTTCCAGATAGGAAATAATCACCAAAGATTATTAAAATTACACGTAAAATTTTGGTGCTTTCATTTGGAAAGCAATGGAATCAAAGTTAGCATATGAGTATGTGCTAACAACAACCACAAAATGATTCTCCCACTCTCCAAATTAATTTGTTTATGACTAAATTTGCCTTAATACAAGCAATGTAAGAGAAAGGCAAAATTTCAAATTCTAAGATAGAATATCATCTATTAAGCAATTCTTGATTCTGAGCACATTATAATGAAAAAAATACCAATAGTTTTGGAGTCAAACAAGTCTGAGTTCAAAGCTTTTGGGGCCAGGTGTTAGTAATATGCCTCTGGAAAATTTAACCTCTTTAAATCTGTTTTCTTTGTGAAATGGAGATAATATCTGTCATGGTATTTAGTCGGTGCTTAATAAAAGTTATATTCTATTCCTTTACTTTCCCTGAGCATTTGTTTTATGCTAGAAGAAATAGCAGCCTTATTTGTTTGTTGTGTACAGTGTTGGGGGTGAAAAATTTTACTCTACCCTTCTAGGTTCTTTGGCTGATCTAATAATTAAATTGACATAAGACAGATTAACAAGAGAAAAACAAATATAATTTTGTGTGTATGGGAGCCCCATAAAAATATGAGACCCAGGGGCAAGTAAGGGGCATTTGAAGCTTACATGCCATCCTGAGCTAAGGAATGGGATAAGGGCCTGGGAATTCAAAGAGAAGGAAGGTAATTCACAGGACAATAAGAACATATGTTTGGTAATTGCATGTTTGCCTTGCCATACAGACTGGTCATTCAGATAATAGTTATCTCTGGTAATAGCTTTCTTTCTGAGCCAGACCCCCCTATCCAAATCCTTTCAGGTAGTTAGGGAAGGGTAAAATTTTTCCTTGAATCTGCTGGGTCTTGATTACCTTCAGCTTAAAATAATCCACTGCCAAAGTGGCATATTTTGGGGTGGCATATTCTGCTCCCCTTTCTACCTGAGCAAAGAGTTCATCTACCCGGCACTATAGACAGCCAATTATGCTGACACCAAAGTGCAGTGAAAGAAAGTGGTGTTTATTGGATAGCATAACACAATGGAAAATGGACTGCTTGTGCTAGCAAAACCTGAACTCCTTGTTGGTTTACAGACAAGAAGTTTTATAGAGCAAAAATCATAAGTCGTCATGAATAACGGGTTTGGGTTGGTGGGTGAGGCTGATTGGTCAAGAGTCAGGTAAGGGCAATATATCATGACTTCAGGTCTTGAGGTCAGCTTCAGCATCCCTTGGTCTGGTTTCACAAAGATGTGGCATGGGGTCATTCTACTTTAGGGCTCAAGAGCTGAAACACAACTTAGGGCCTGATGTTATCTTCAGCTTAAGGAAACCCATACCTTGTGATCATCAGCCACGGCCTGGCCCTCTTTTCTTGCCTCAGAGAGTGATTAAATGTAAGGAAAAGGGCCGAGGCTTACAGGGCATGCTGTGAAAGAACTGAATTGAGTGCTGGGGCCACATACATATTAAATCAAAATCATACATTAAATCAAGACTTTTGGTTTCACCTTCAACAGCAAACTCTAAAGGCACCTTACTTCTGAGAAAATATCTGCTGTTCTTGGTTTATCCGGAGTGCTCTGATTGAATTCTGAATGGGAAGCAAAAGGACAGACTGGACAAGCTTCTCAGGGCTTCGTGGGACCTGGGTGACTTAGTCACTGCAAGGAGCACCTATTTCTTAATAATGCCTATTCAGGGCAATACTGCACCTCTCCTTTCCACTTGGTGTTTCTGTGTTGGCCTTTGTCTCATGGTCTGTCTGCTTTAACTGAACCACCTCCTGGTTAATGTGTTTGTTGCCGTGCACTCCCGGGAACTTATTGATGTGCTCCTTTGGATTATAGTACGCTTCAGTGACATATAAGGTGCACATGGAATAGGAGTTTTCACTTTAATAATTGTTACTCACCAGTATTCCTGCACAATATTATCCCAAGCAACTAAATTTCAGAAGAGCATAACGAAGTTATTTAGTCACGCTAAAGACCATCTCACTTTTGGTTTATCTATGACATCATGGCAATTCTGAGAGATGGATTCATTTAGCCCTCCCTAGGTTGCAGGTTTTGCACCCATAAAATGGAAGTATTTGCCCTCTCCCAGAATGAATTATAATGACTAACCAAATATACTGCAATTGAAAAATCACTATATAAATTAAAATTACAGCTTGAAACATTTTCACTTGGGAACTATAAGGTCACAAAACTGTTACCTGTACTGTTGCATATTTTGAAACTTGAAAATTTGCAGTTTCTATGACTTTTTACAACTCATTTATTTTGACAAAAATTAAATGCGAATGATAGAGAAAGGCTTAGGCCACATGCATACTGTTGAAGTTAACGTTCTTTGAGAATGGAGTCCCAGGCTTAATGAAGTCATTTCATTAAACAAAGAGGGAGAATATCATCAGGTATTTGGGAAACTGTGGGTTTGATTTCAGATCCACAGATGCTCCTTGACTTACGATGGGGTTATGACCAATAAATCTGTAAGTTGAAAATATCTTAAGTTGAAAATTCAATATATGTAATCTAACAAACATCATAGCTTAGCCTTGCCTACCTTAAATATGCTCAGAAAACTTACATTAGCCTAACGTTGTGCAAAATCATCCAAAACAACGAATACACTGTAGTGTAGAGTATCAGTTATTTACCCTCACGATCACATGACTGACTGGTTGCTGAAGCTCACTGCTACTGCTCAGCATAACAAGTATTGAATACGAGGTGAGACAATTTCACGAACTCATCCTAGAAAAAGTGCTACACAACTCATTGCTGAATATCACTATGGTCACCTTCGAAGTACTCCCCTTGGGAAGCTATGCACTGATTCCAGTGCCTAGTCCACCCTTCAAAGCAATTTTGGAACTCTTTTACTGGAATGGCCATCAGAGCTGTTGTCATATTACCTTCGATGACCTGAATGTCATCAACATGTCTTCTTTCAATATTTCCTTTATCGTTGGGTAAAGAAAGAAGTCATTGGGGGCCAGATAAGGTGAGTAGGGAGGGTGTTCCAATACAGTTATTTGATGACTGGCTCAAAACTCCCTCACAGACAGTGCCGTGTGAACTGGTGCATTGTCATGATGCAAGAGCCATGAATTGTTGGCGAAAAGCTCAGGTCATCTAACTTTTTCACACAGCCTTTTTGGCACTTCCAAATAATATTGGGTTGTCGGAAAAGTCATGATGTATTTTTCTATTTTTTTTTTGTTGCAAAAATGAGTCATGACTTTTCTGACAACCCAATAAATTTGGTTAACTATTTGTCCAGTTGATACAAATTCATAATGAATAATCCCTCTGATATCAAAAAGGTTGGCAACATCATTGCAACAAGTTCTTGAACTTAATTGACAGACCTCGTATTGCCAACCCAGAAAAGATCAAAATTCAAAATTTGAAGTATGGTTTCTACTGAATGCATGTTGCTTTTTTAGAGGTTCAGAACAAATCTCCCTAAGATGTGCCTCTGTGGTATGCAGATTGTTTTGACCTAAAGGCAACTAAGACCCTGTGGGCTCAATAGAAACTTCTGCTGCCCCTTAACTTCCTGGAAGAATTTGAATTAGGGGCCGTACCCATAATAATAGATTATCAGAGATAACCTTTTTTGATCTATGTATAGGACAAGGCAAACTTATAATTGCTGACTATCTGCTTTTGTCATCCTGTATATGACTTTTCCCCTCTGAAGCCCCAAAATGTCTTACTTCATCTTAGCTCAGAATACCATATATACCATACTTTCACTTTCTGTCTTTGAACGTCTCATATATGTGGGATTTCCATACATACGTATGTAAATTTGGTCATTTTCTCTTGTTAATCTGTCTTATCTCTATTTGACTATTAGACCAGCCAAAAGAACCTTGAATGTAGAGGAAAGCTTTTTTTCCTCTCCCACCCTTTCATACCATTGTAAAGTTGGGAATTTTAAGTCAAACCATCGTAAGTCAAGTCGGGGACCGTCTGTGTTTATATTTCGTATAATTCTCATTAGAATTAGAGTTACAGATACTGGAAGTATGCCCATGTTTCTTTGTGAGAGTCTTCTTTCTAAGGGGCAAAGTGTACATTAAAGATGTGGTTCTAGGAAAGTCATTTGTGGTCATTTGTTCAAACAGGACTCATGTGGAGAAGGATTGAATTTGAAGTGTTGAGTCTGAGCAAGAACTAATTCCTGCTGTGTACAGTGGAAACTACTGCTTTTATTTGCCAGAGGACTTAGAGGGCTTTGGGAAGGACATAAGGAGACTAAAACTTATTGAGCTCTGCTCTGTTCAAGGCTCTGAACATCCTTATTTACATATGTCATCTTGTTTAATTATTCCAACAACCAGCATAGTCTGTCCCTGTAGGCAAGCTACACATGAAACCCAATTACAATCACAGAGTTCTTTCATGAGTATGGAATCAGAACAAAATAGTTGATTGTTTAATATGAATGTTTAAAGTTTGTGACATCTCTGTTCAATACATGCCCACCACACAGATCAGAGAGGTTGTGTCCTTGGGTAGGCTTACCTCACCTCTGGGTGGATCTTGGGTAGGTACATTTGTCTTTTAGGCTTTCTCTTTCCCATGTTTTTATGGCTGACTCCCCACCCCCATTCTGATAGACATTAGCCTGGGAGAGATTGTTTCTTTAAGATGACTGTATTAGAGAGTTTACAAATTTGAAAATCTCAGTGGTTTCAGCAACAAACATTTATTTTCAAGCTCCTAGGTCTGCAGGTCAGCCATGATTCAGCTGATCTAGGCCAGGATGGACACCAGGCTTCTGGTCAGGTTCAGATCTGTTCCTTCTGTCTTCTGGGGCCATGGCTGCTTGGAGAATACTCTTTTAATGGTGAATCATGGAAGCAAAAAAAAGCAAGCAGAAATGTGATATATTTATTAAGGCCTCAGCTTGGAGCTGTCACACTGTCACTTCCCCTACACTCTATCAACTAAATAAAATTACAGGGCCAAGCTCAGCATCAATAGAGTGGGGAAGTATACACTTCTCAAAGCAGTGTTAAATTGAAAAGAGCATGGATGTAAATGCTAAGAAAAGGGAGGGAGGAGTGAAGAATTTGGAACAACAATCCAATCGACTATAGTAATTCTGAAGATATGTACTCCAATCCGTTGTGTTGACTTCCTAGTTTAATTCTCAGATTCTTGAGGCTGGAAAAGGAGCATATCATCTCATTTTTGCCTTTTGTTCTCACCTGCAGGGAAGAGGCAAAATGGAATCATCTGCTTTGCCTTTGAGCATTTGCTCTGTAAGCCAAACTGACTCTTATCCCTGCCATCAGGTATATTAATGATCAAACGAATTGTGCAAGAGGTCAAAAACCTGGGGGATGCCTTAGTTGGCCTGATGTCAAAGTAGATGACAACTTCTATTAAGTCAGAACCTTTCCCCTTCCTGGTAAATCAGCCTCATCTGTCTTTGCTCAAGTTAATTTATGGGCCATCCCAAGGCATTGGTGATATTTGGGCATCTGTGTTTCTGCTATATTGGTTACTCCTTAAAATGAAATTGCTCACCTATTTCACCAAATATAAATATGACTGTTTTCATGCTGAAAATTTGTGAAATATATCATACATTCAGGAGAACGTATAAGACATATGCACAAATTAAGGCTAATTATAAAGCTGTAGAATGTTCTAAGTTATGATTATAGCACAATTTATTGTGTTGATGAACACTTGAATTTTTTTCCAGTTTGATACTATTATGAACAATGTTTCTATGAATATTTTTGTATATATCTTTTGGGGCATTTGTGTTTCTCTTGGGATTTTCTCTGGGATACAAAACTAGGAGTGGACTTCCTGAGTCAAAGGATATGAACAATGAATCAGTTATCTGTTTCTGTATAACAAGCCATCATAAACATAGTGACTCAAAACAACAACCATTTTATTTGCTTATAAATTCTGTGGGTCAGCAATTTAGGCTGGGTTTAGGTAGGCAGTTCTTTTGCTGATTTCTCCTGAGCTCATTCCTGTGGTTGCAGTAATCTAGAATCTCAACTAGAATGTGATGGTCCAAGACTGTCTTATTCATATGCGTATGTCTGGCAGTTGGTGCTGGTAGTTGACCAGACCCTTTCTCCACGTGGTCTGTCCTCCCTAAGGACTACTCTGGTTTCTTCACTTATCAGTCTCATGGCAGCAAGGGGCAAGAGTGGAAGCTTCCAGGCTTCTTGAGGTCTGGACTCAGTATTCCCACACCATTACATTTACCTCATTCTAATTAAAGCATGTCCTAAAGTCATCTTTGGCAAAGAGTGTGGAGAAACACTTTATCTATTGATGGCAAGAGCAGCAAAGTCACATTACCCAGAGTGCATGCCTACAGGAATAGAAAGAATTGTGGTCATGTTTTGCACAAGACACATCTCTAGGTTTACTAGGTAATGATGGACCACTTTCAATGTGGTTGTACTTTAATATTTATGCACCCATTGGTAGTGAATGAAAGTTTCCATTGTTCCATTTTCTTCCTAACTATTGGTAGTGTTAGATTTCTAAATTTTGCTGGTCTGCTGAGAATTTAGCTAGCATCTCATTGTAGTTTTAATGTACATTTTCCTAATTAGTAACAAAGCTGAGCATCTTTCTTATGTTCATTTGCTATTTGGATTTCATATTTTATAAAGTGTCTATGTCTTTACATAATGTTGCATTCTTTTTTGCCGACTCATGGAAGTTTTATTTCTACATATATTCTGAGTATCAGTCCTTTGTTATAAAATTTGTGATTTTACCTCTTTTTATTGTGTCTTTTGATGAGCAGTTTTTAATTTTAATGTAGTCTCTTTAATCAATTGTTTCCTTTTGTTAGTGCTGTTTGTGATTTTATAGTTTTATTTATAAGAATCCTTCCTTACCCTGATGCTATGAAGATAGTTTCCTATATTACCATCTAAATGCTTTTAAGTTTTGTCTTTTATGCCTAGAAGTTTGTTTTTTGTTTTGTTCATTTGTGTTTTGTTTTTTATATATCAATCTGGAACTAAGTTTTGTTATAGTAATTGTTGTAGCAGACTTTTCAATGAGTGAAAAATCTTGTTCTTATTGAGACTTGAGAGAGTTATTATCAGCTCCTTTCCTAACTGAAAGATAAGTTATGGAGTTAGGTAAATGGAAGTAAAAATATCTGCTTAAATTGCTAAAAATGATATATTTATATGTGTCCTGAGAACAGAAATTTTTGAAAGAAGCAAGCCTGGAAGAATCTAAGCCCATATGTGTTTCCCAATCCTGTCACTTCAATAAGAACCCTCTCCTCCTTCTCTTGGGGAAGCATGGCTCAGAATATGGAGGAAGAAGCCTAGCATATTTCTTCCTTTCTCTTCTCTGTTGTGGAGCAAAGTGAAAATCTCGTCCCTTTAGAGAAACTTGGAGACTAGGGGATGATAATATTCTACCCCTTACATACATTATTCTTCACCACTAAAGGGATAAGTCAAACTGAGAAACTTTGTCTGACCCTACTTTGTGCATATGAATGAGTTCTTTTTAAAACTCCTGAACCAGGCAAAGAAGTAATGAATTGCACTGATAGTCTAGAGTGGATTGTAACATGAGCTAACTAGGGAAGTGTCAGGAGACTTGGAGTCTGGGTTCTGGTGCCATTGATAATATCCAGAAGAAGTCACCTTCATTTTCAGGGCTTCAAATTCAACACCTGAAAAAAGGGAGTTTAACTAACTGATCTTTAAGGTCCCTTCCGTCTCTGACATTCATTCCATTATGGTGTTCAGTTGGGTCTATTAAGAGGCAGCACATTCAGAAGTCTTGTCTACAGTGGCCAAGATTGTAAAGGCTTACCTGGCATGGATGGTCCATGTAGCATGACTGACACAACTGCTATTATCTTAAATTAATTTTTCTTAAAGATTTTATTGGGGAATTGGGGGAGGGGAATAGAGTTGGGGAGTCGGGGAAAGGGAACAGACAAGTTGCTGTCTTTTTGTTCTTCAGTCTAGTTGCAGAGGACGTTTCATTGGCCCATGTTGGTATCGTCATTGCGCTCTTCCAGGATGAGGCAGATTGGTTGCCGGGCTCTGGATGGTCGCTCACGGCAGCTATTGGGAGCTCACGCTGGATGCCTGCCACTCACTGTAGCTTATGGCAGCCCACTGCAGCAGGGGCTGCAGCCTACACCATCCCAGGGGCACGCACAGCCCAGCTCCAGGTGGAGCTGTTGTTAGCTGTAGAGGGAAGTGTCACTGGCCCTCATATGTGGGATCTGAACTGGGGCTGCTGGCATCCCAAAACCAGTTCCTAATCAATGCACCACTCGGCCGGCCCTTAAATTAATTTTTAACTGCAGCAACTTACATGGAATGTAATCATATATTTTTACATGTAAACACAAAAGCCTATAGAACTGTTTTCACACAATAAAAATATGGCCCTTTTTGTTGTAGCATATCTTTTTTAGATTCTTATTATCAACCTGATCTTATTGCTGTAAAATAAACAATGATTTTTTTTTTTTTAAGTATGAAAAAAAGTATGGGGGAAGAAGCCTAGCATATTTCTTCCTTTCTCTTCTCTGTTGTGGAGCAGAGTGAAAATCTCTGTGAAACACTGCCTCCCTTACCTGTTTTCATGTGTTGGGAAGATGATACATGAGTTTTGGCTTGTGAATAAAGCTTACCCAGTGGGCTCTCAGAGGAGAGCTTTGGGACTATAGAGTCTCTTTCCTCTGAGAGAATGCCAAAGCCGTAAAACTTGATTAGTGGGTATAGATTGTTTTCCTTCATCTAATGATTAAGACAAGTGAGATAATTGTGCCCATTAAAAGCTGAGGCAGTCTTACCATTTACTTTGTGAAATATTTGACTAACATGGAAATATAGTTCTCATTTAGTATTTATTTGTTTAATGAGTTTCAGGTGTACAAAACAACATATTGATTAGACATTTATATACCTCACAAAGTAACAACCCAAATAAGTCTATTACTCATGTGACACTGTACATAGTTATTAGAGTATTATTGACTATATTCCCTATGCTGTACTATATATCCCAGGGACTATTTTTTTAAAAAATTACAGTTGACATTCAATATTTTATATTAGTTTCAGGTGTACTTATTTTATTATTTTTAAAATGCTGGCATTATATTATTTTGATGCTAATTTATTCATACTGCCTGTAACACACAGGTTTAGAATAGAGACTAAATTCCAATTTTCTTAGTCATTGGGCACTTGTGGCCTCCTGGAAATCTGAATTTATGTCAACAGAGGCAGTATGAACTTGTAATAATTTCTACAGCTACAGTCATTTAGGGGAATGTGTAAATATTTTTAAGTCACTTTTTATTTAAAAAGATTTTTATTGGGGAATCTGGGGAGGGCAACAGCGTTGGGGAATCAGGGAAGGGGGACAGACAAGTTGCTGTCCTTTTGTTCTTCAGTCTAGTTGTGGAGGATGCTGCCTCACTGGCCCATGTTGGTATTATCATTGTGCTCTTCCAGGCTGAGGCAGTCAGTCGCCGGCCATTGGATGGCCACTCATGGCAGCTACAGCAGCTCTTGCCAGCTACCACTCATGGTAGCTTATGACAACCCACTGCAGGCCCCCTGCAGCCTACGCCGTCGCCGGTGACTCATGGGAGCCCAGCTCCAGGTCGAGCTGTTGTTCACCATCTTAGCTGTAGAGGGCGCAGTGTCACTGACCCATGTGGGAACCAAACTGGTGGCACTGCTGCTCAGAGTTTGCACTCCCAAGCCAACTCTCGGCTGGCCCCTAAGTCACTTTTTTAAATGAAAATTTTATTCTAGGATATTAAAAATGAAAAATAAATGGGATTTATTCAGGTTTGTCACTTTAGGCATTATTCAGAAGGGCATAACACTATGATGTCATATTAAGAGAATGGCTTTTGGTCTCAGACTGACCAGCTCAGTCACTAGCAAGTTATTTAAATTTGGTTAATTTATTCAAACTCTAATTCAGTGATGTCAAAATTTAGTGGGTATCAGAATTCCCTGGAGGGCTTGTTAAAACAAAGACTGCGCCGGCTGAGTGGTGCGGTGGTTAAGAGCTGGCTTAGGACACCAACAGCCCCGGTTTGGATCCCACATATGAGGGCCAGTGACACTGCCCTCTAAAAATAAAAAATAAAAAACAAAGACTGCTGGGCTCCACTCCCAGAATTTATGATTCAGTAGGTCTAGGGTAAGGCCCCAAAATCTGCATTTCTAACAAGTGCCCAGTTGATGCTGATGCTGCTGGTCCCAAGACCATTCTTTGTGAATCACTACCCTAAGTCAGTTTAATAATAATACCTCCTGGAATGGCTGTATTAAATAAGTTGCTCTACATGGAGCAAATCCCAAGGTGTTTGACAAATAGGACAGTAAAAATTAATATTCATTTCCTTTCTCCTCTGTCTTTCCTCTTCCTCCAATAAATACTAACATAGTTTTCTGTGGGATTTTATGGATGAATAGGACAAGAACCCTATCTTGTGTCTTTTAATTAAATAAGAAAAAAAATGAACATATGAGACAATTAAACAATTAAGTGCTAAACTACTTGTGGTCTAAATGTGTCCCCAAAATTCATATGTTGAAACCTAACCCCCAAGGTGGGATTAATGCCCCTTATAAAAGAGGTCTGAGAGAGCTCTCTTGCCCCCTTTCACCATGTGAGGACACAACCAAAAGTCTGTGGGCCGGAAAAGGCCCCTCACCCTAACATGTCAACACCCTGATCTCAGGCTTCCAGTTTCTAGAACTGTTAGAAATAAGTTTCTGTTGTTTTTAAGTTATGCAGTCTGTGGAATTCTGTTATAGCAACCTGAATGAATTAAAGCATTACTTTTTGTATTTACTTGTTGGTGCTAAAGGATTCCAGAAGAGGGAGAGATCACTGGGGGCCATTACTGGTCAGGGAAGGCCATCTCTGAGTAGTTGAGATTTAATTACTTCTGGAACCAGAAGTTCTGTATTACCTGCAGGCTGGTAACAGATTGTGAAGAAACCTGAAAACAAGGTGGAGGGATTCAGAGTGAAAGTGGTTAGCATTAGGATGGGAAAATACTTTCAAATTTTGAGCAGAGGAATAATATGATTAAAGTGCTTCTTGGGGAAGACAAGCCCAAACAGAGTGTGCAAGAAGTTAGGATGCAAAAACTGTGATATCATTTCCTCCTTGTAAAGAGGCTGTTATGGAAGTGGACATACCAGCCTGGCCTGCACTGGGAGCAGTTGGAGTGAAGACTAGATGAACCTTATAGAAAAGGCTTTTTGGCTCTCCTTCTTGCATTACATAGTTGTTTGCATTTGGTCTCCCACCAGAGGGTGGAGCCTAGTCCTTTGAATTCCTCCTGTTGTGCCTTTCACAGACAGGTGGGTGTGCAGTAAATGTGGGCCTTGTTAAATTAAAGATTTGAAAAGTCTTGGTCATGACTGGTTACCAGAGAGAATGACTGGTTATGGGGCAGAAAGGAGAAATTCTATTCAGTTTTCTCTGTGACAGGAATGATAGCTCTGATAAGCAGGGTTTCAAGGTTAGTGTTCATGTTAAGTATAAACAGGGAGGTTTGTACAGACAGTCATTAGGTATACAATTTTACTTATGGATATGGTATTGATAGAATGTCCTGGTGTCCAAATGAAAATGTTTAGAGACATACAAAGTATCAGGATGGAGAATATGAAAGTCACATTCGGAATTGGGAATCATAGCTTAGGAAGGACTCTCAGTTTTATTCCAATATCTTACCTAATATATGAACTGCCTCTAAACCCTTACTACTCAAAGTGTGGTTTCTAGACCATGAGCATTGAAATCATGTAGGAGCCTGTTAAAAACGAAGAATCTCAGGCCCCGCCCCAGATCCACTGAATTAGAATCTGCATTTTAACAGGAGCCCCAAGGAATTTGTGTGGATGTTAAAGATTAAGAAGCACTCCCTATATACCATTCCTGATTTTTACCACTGTTTTCTTTGGACACTTTGAATTTAATAGTTTAGACCTAGACATGCTCTGGTTCACAACCTTAGCTACACCTTAGAAACACCTGGGCAGCTTTAAAAAAAAAAAAACACTGGTGCCCACACTATACACAACCTAGAATAACTAAAATACCAAATGTTTGCAAAAATTTGGAGTAACAGTAACTCTCATAAATTGCTGGTGAGACTATAAAAATGCTACAACCCACTTTGGAAAGCAGTTTAATCATTTTTTATAAAGTTAAATAAATATATATTTACCATATGCCCCAGCAATTCAAGTCTCATGTATTTATCCAAGGGAAACGCAGGTGTATGACTATACAGAAAGACTTGTCCAAGAATGTTCATAGCACCCTCGTTCATTACCCCAAACTGGAAACAATTCAGCTGTCCATCAGCAGAAGAATAACTAACAAATGAATGTGTATTCAGATGTTGGGGAGGAAGAAATTTTTCTCTATCATTCTAGGTTCTTTTGGCTGGTCTAATAATTAAATAAACATGAGACAGATAAGAAGAGAAAAGTAACTAAATCTAATTACATACATATATACGGGACCCCACATACATGAGAGGTTCAGAGATAGAAAGGTAAAATGAGGTATATATGGCATTCTGAGCTCAGGATGAGGTAAGAGGCCTGAGAGCTTCAGAGGGAAGGAAAGTTTTGCAGGACACAGGGTGATAAGAAGAGTAGATGTTTGATAATTAGAAATTTGCCCTGTCCTATAGATGGGTCAAAAAAAAAGTTATTTCTGGTAATAACTATTATTATGGGCAAGACCGCAATTTAAATTCTTTAAGGGAGAGAGAAAAGTTTCTCTTGAGCCCATAGGGTTTCAACTGCCTTCAGCTCAAAATAATCTACATACCAAGGTAGCACATCTTGGGGAGGCCTGTTCACATACAAGGGCTTACCACTCAGCAATGAAAAGGAACAAACTGCTGATACATGATATATTACAGATGGGCCTCAAAAACACTATGTTATATGAGGGAAGCCAGACACAAAATGTCTGTACTATGTGATTGCATTCATATGAAATTCTGGAAGAAGCAAAATTAATCCATGGTAGTAAAAATCAAAAACACTGGTTACTGTTGGGAGACAGTGGAGTAAAGATTAATTGTACATGAATTTGAGGGAACTTTCTGGGGTGCCACAAATGTTCTGTATTGTGATAAGGAGGTGGATTACACAGGTGTATACATTTGCCAAATGATATAAAAGATTTGTACATTTCATGGTATGTAAATTATAACTCAACATTTAAAAAAATGTGCACCCCACCTGAGATTCTGATTTAGCTGGTTTAGGATACAGGGTGGGAATCAGAATTTTAAAATCTCACCACATGATTGTGACGGGCAGCCAGGTTTGAATCAGTGGTGTAGGGACTGTGGAGAGGGGCAAATGCTTGGCCCTAGGGGTGGGCAATGGAGAATGGGGGGCGAGTAGTTGGGAAATAGAATCATGAAAACCCAGAATGGGTAATATCAAGGAAACCAAGGAAGGGGGAATTTCAAGGAAAGAATCAACAGACAAAGAAGTACCCTAGAAGTCAATCAGAATGAAAAGCCAAAAGTCCACTTTCAGGAGGTGATTGGAATAAAAATGTGAGGAGAGAAAGCAGATGACAGTGTAAGTGAGGACAGTTGTAGTAAGGAAAAGAAAATAGCAGGTACAAAATACACTGCAGTGACCTTAAACATTGGTGCCTATAAAACCCAAATCTGACCGGCTTTTATCCTTACGTGAATGATGAAATATTTCTATGGAATCCAAATGTCCTGACAATATTCACTTCTCTGACCTTCATTCTCCAGGGACAGTTTTTTCTCTTAGCGCAGAGCCTCCCTCTTTGGGTGGTTGCAGGGGAAGTTTGAATGCTTTGCTTGTTTTGCTGCCATTTTGCAAGCACTGAATGTCTTTGTGGTAAGGCAGTTTCCAGCTGTAAGCTGATCCCATAGCAGCTTGGAAGAGAGTTATAAAGGTTTTGGAAGTTTCTATAACTAACTGTCCTATCATTTCTAAATAACACTGTAAACATTGGCTTTTGTCAACCTTTAACTGCACACTCCTACATCATGTGTAAGAGTCAAGCATTATTTTCCCCATAGCCTTTCAGGAAAGGGCACAAAAATCTTGCCCTGGCTCTGTTTTGGGTGAAAAATTCAAATCGAAGCAGGGGCTAGAGAATCGCACAACACGGGGGAAAATATGCATAAAAGGGAGAGCTTGAAGCTAACGTTTTTCCGCGACACTTGTATCATAGCAAATCCAGAGCCCCTTGAGTTAGATGCAGGTAAAGGATCCTGAAAACCTCAAGTGGGATTTTCTACAGATGCCCTTTGGTGCAACCACGAGGTAAATCTCTATGGATACTTCTGGAGAGAAATGCTCTGTGCTCAGACTTCAGTTCTCACTGTGCACTGAGAGATTGATTTGGGTTCTCTAATAAGGAAGAAGGATGAAGTATTTCATATATTATGAATTAGTGTTTCAAAGTCAATGTTCAGTGTCAGGAAAACGGATATCGGCTCATCAGCGTCCTCTCCTGAAGGCAAAGACCACAGAAACATTCAGACAGGGTGCGCCCTGTCAAGTATCCGTCCCCTAGCTACATCACTCTGGCTAGGACAGTTAACACAGTTAGCGGTCAGAATAATGAGCTCTGTCTGGTGTTCCTGAAGTTCATCTCCAGCATGCTTGTTGTATCAGCAAGCTGGTGTGTCCAGAGACAGCGGAATAGAACAACAATAAGCAGACTTGAAAGAAATTTGCCTGCCTGACAGTGACAAAATAAGGTACTGCCACCTCTGGCAGAATGATGGGTCTTGAAGCAATATTAGCTTGAAAGCTTTGGCTTTCAGAAGTTTGTAAAGTGGAATTCTGTCCTTTGTTAGGAGTGGGATTTTCACACAGGGGGGAGGCTTTCTGGCGAATAAGGTCCTAGATTTCCCTCTGCCCTGCCCCACTGCTGTCCAGCCCATGTTGCCTGCCTCTCCCCACCCCTGTAGCCAAGAAGAGGTGGGGACATTTGCTTTCTGGCCAATGGCTTATTGACATCATAATTGTAGCCTTTCTGTAGAAAATAATATGCTCAAATGCAGAAATGTTTGAGGGGGGATCTAAATAGCAAAGATTTAGATGTTTTGTGTGTGATAAGAAAGTGAGAAAGGAAAGCTACTGGCTCAAAGCTAGTACTATACAATTTTAGATTTGGCTTTATTATGTTTTTCAAATGTGGAAAGGGTATTTCAGGTTATTTGGTGCCTAATGAAGTCTAATATTGGTATGAGGGTCAACTTCTATTCATGGTTCTTGGTAGATGGTATACTCTATTCATTTATATGATTCTATTTCGTAAAGGCAGGCAATATGTGAAATCCTGCTTTTCTTGGAATCAGAGGTATGGTAGAGATAGGTCCTAGGAGAAAAGGAAAAGGGAGGATTGAAGTTAGGTGCCCTTGGGAAAGTCATATATCTCCTGGTTTGTCACTTGTCTATCTTCCTTAAAGTATTCTTAATCCTCACTTCTGACTCAGGGAGACAATAAGTGTTTTTATAATAGGAAGAAGCTATTTGGCTTCAAAAACAAGAGACCATAAATCACCAAAGGGAATTTATTTCAGATGCATGATAGGATTGAAATTAATGCTTGTGCATGGTCTAAGAGGAATCATTCTAATGGTATAAGAGTTTTGATTAATCTTCATTCAATCACTTTTTTTCTGTTAGGTTTTCTTGTTTTCATTATTGTTGGTTTTTGAATCCTTGTCTTCCTATGGCCAGGCAGCAGCCTGTCTTTGATCAGAAGCTCCATATCCTCCTTGGAGCTTTTCCTCATGACTCTAGCACAAAATTACCTTTTCTTCTCAATTGCTATGTGATTTAGAAATGTGCCCCTCTCCCACCCACCCTATCTGTTCTACCCCATGAATACTCATCTACCTGAATGATAGAACTGGATTATATACTCTTAGGTGAAAGCAATCAACTCTCCATCTTTCTTTTGTAGTTTCCATTTCTAACACAGAGCTTACACAAGTGCATCTGATCTGACTTGATCTAATTCTAGATAGCTACCTCGATTCTTCTAATCCCATAGGGTGAACAGAAGTAGTAAGATTAACAGCTTTGTCCAGAAAGAATAGAGAATTTCATTGACAAAAGAAGAAACTTTGAATGTCTGTACCAGACCAAAAAATTGTTGAATTAATTCTTGAGACTGATGGTATCCTAAATAATAAACTAATTTTGTCTCAAAGTGGAGCTCTGTCATTGGATTTTGTTTTTCTACCTTATGAAAATGTTCACCAGCTAATATATATTTAGTGCCATCAACTTGATGGAATTGTTAGGAATTTTATGGAAATTATGGGTATATGAAAACATGGGCAGATTTGGTCTTTTGCCACTCCCTTTAGCTTATAAATTATCTTAATACTATCATCATGATTATGCATCTTTATGGAAGATAAAGGCATATTATTTTACCATATAAATTGAAGAACCTTGTTAGCTTAAAAATATTTAGCAAGGACAAATGAAGACTCCTATCTTGGGCATATTACTGACATAAAAGTACATATGATTATGAATAGGCTCTTGAGGTTATTCTAATGACGTTTTATTTCCCCTAATTAGCAACATTGATGTATTTGGGGGCATTTCAGATGCTCTAATTACTTTAGTGATAGCCTTTGTTTATATGCACTGATGTCATTGCTAAAGAATTTCCCTTTAGCCCTTCAATGTCATCTCTCATACCTTCTTTATTATGCACAAAGTGAAAATACTTCTTCAAGGTAAGTTTTGAACATAGTTATCACATAACTATTGGTGTCACCCCTAGAATTCAGTGCTTAAAACAAAAACCATTTATTATTTCTTTTGAGTATGTAATTCAAATTGGAGGTTGTTTGGTCTGAGTTGGCATCATTTGTGATTCTGCTGCTCTCTGTAGGGCTCACTCACAAGTGTGTGGCCAAGACTAGGACTTGGCCAGTACAAACTTAATTTTGTTGGGGATGGGGGGTAATGAGGTGCTCTGATCCACACATCTCTAATTCTCTTTCTGGGACCAATGGAATAGCTTGCAGGCTGCCCCAAAATGTGCCACTTTAGCATGTAGATTATTTCAGGTTGAAGACAATGGAGGCTCAACAGACTCAGGAAGAGATTTTTACCTCCCTCTTAATGGCCTGAAAGAAATTAGATGGGGGCCTGTACCAGGAAGAGAGTTATTATCAGAGAGAACTTTTTATATCAGAAATACTTTCTGCACGGCATGGCAAATATCTGTTTACCAAACATTTGCTCTTGTCATCACCCTGTGAATGGTCTTCCTCCCCTTTGAATCCAATCTCCAGATCCCTAGTCCCTACTCTTTAGCTCTGGATGGCATATAACCCTCAATTACCTGACTGCCAGGGAGTCACATAGTTTTATGGGGCTTCTATACATATGAAATTTGTTTTTCTCCTGTTAATCTGTCTCAGTTTAATTATTAGACTAGTCAATGAACCTAGAAGGGAAGAAGGGAGAAGTTTTCCTCTCTAACATTCTTTTCTTGGCAATGTACAAGTTCCAGAACAAACCCACTTTCCCAGCACTTTCACATGTCTACTTGTGTCACATCTGCAAACATCCTAATGTCAAACCAATCAAGTGACTGAACTAAGAATCAGATGGCAGGGAGATATTCTCCACCTTTTAACTGGAGGAAAGGCAAAGTCGTATGGCAAAGGGTGTGGATACAGGGAGGTGTGAAGAATTAGCATTATTGATTAAATCTACTAGAGTTGCCTTCTCTTTTTACTCTAAAGATGTTATTTATTTGTTTTTCTTAAGATTCAATTCTAAATCTTGTTCCTAGGTTGCTTTTCATCTAAAAACCTTCCTCAAAGTAAGGGTTAATTTATCTAAGATACGTTGGCCTCTCCAAAAAGGAGATGGTTTGCTAACCTCTATGGAAATTAGGTATGACCCAGGGCAGATGATAGTCTAGGTCAAGTGCAAGGCTGGTTTACATTCCTGCCATCCTGCATCCCCATCGCCACCCACATAAGGAGAGTGATAATTGCTGCCACAACTGTGATGGTTGATGTAATGAATTCTGCTAGTTTTCTTTCATTCAGCTGCAACCACAGGCCTAGATCCCAACACCCTGACACAACTAGTGAAGATCCTGGTGCTTCTATTGAAACCCAATATTTGAGTTTGTCTGCCTGTGCACACTGGCTGAAAGAAATGCGTGAATAAGCAGGAGTTTGCAGTGAAGAAAAGTAGTTTATTATAGGATTGGCCAAACTGGAGAACATATGAGCTCATGGTCTCAAAGACCCAGCTTGCCAATGGCATGAAGGTTACAGATGATATAGGGCAAAATCACAGGACATCATGGGTTGAGGGTTCAGGGTCATGTTAGGAGCTGATTGGGCAGAGATGAGGTAAGGGGAACAAATCATTTCTTCAGGTATTAAAGACAGTTCAGAGTCTGCTCCAGCATCCTTCTGTCTGGTTTCATGGAAAAATAGTCAGGAGGTCATTTGACCTTAGGTCTCAGGCACTGAAACATGACTTTGGTCACAATGTTATCTTTAGCCTGACAGAGGTCCAGACCTTGTGACCCTCAGTCAGGTCCGGGTTGTTATCTTCTGCTTCATCAGGGGTTAATCATTATCAAGGGGAAAGGCTAGGGCTATAAAGGGGGAGAGCAAGAGGGAGAGAAAGAAAGAGAGAGAGAAAGAGAGAAAGAGAAAGAGATTCATAACCCCCAGTACCTCAGAATGTCACTGAGGTTGGAGATAAGGTCTTTAAAAGATGGTTAAGGTAAAATGAGGCCATTGGGGTAGGCCATAATGCAGTTTGAGTGGTTTGCTTATCAGACGAGATTACCACATACAAAGAGAAACCAGGGATGCTTTCACACAATGAGATAGCCAAGTGAAGAGGGTAGCTGTCTGCAAGCCAAGGAGAGAGACCTCACAGGAAACTAACCCTGCCAGCTCCTTGACCTTGGACTTTCAGTCTCCAGAACAATGACAAAATAAATTTTGGTGGTTTAAGCCACCCAGTCTGACATATTTCGTTATGGCAATACCCTGAGATAACTAATACACTGCCCCAGGTAGAGATTTCTTTCTGGATTATCTACCATCCCAATATAATCCATAAGAGCATGTTTTATGGCCTTCTGTTTACCCCATGACGTGAGGAAGGGATTTCCACACTATGGTGATGAGGTGTCCACACACACACAACACTGAACACTGTAGAGATGAGACAGACAGCCATTTATTAACCATGTGTACTGACAGGATGGGGAGGAGGACACCACATGCCCCACAGCACCACACGGGGGTTGCCCTTGGGAACAGAGTGAATAAACAGGGTCTGGGAGAGGCTGTGGTATCAGGAGGACGAGGTGACCCCTAGTTCCCATGCGGCTGGTAGGGAACAGACGACTGCTGCTTAGGAATAAGCAAGGTCTGTGCCTTGTCCCCTCTGTAAAGCTGGTTGTTTGGTAGGGGACCATATCTGCAAGTGAAGGCTATGGAGGGAGACTTGCATTTAGGGGATCTGAGGCCCCGCTGGTTTCACCAAATGTCCAGGCAGCCCATCATATTGGGCCTTAATTTTAGACCTTTCCCCACAGTGCAGTTTTCCAGTCCAATGTCTCCTGTCTCAACTCAGACACCTCCTGTGAGGGTCTGGCCTCTGCTCGCCAGTCCCACAGCCTCATTTAGTCCACCGTGTAATTTAAAATTCTATCTCAGGGACTGACTTGTTGCTTCCAAAACTTAAACCACCTTGCCTCAGGGAGTTTATACTTTACTAATTTCACCTGGAGGCCCTCCTGTCGCACTCATCCTTTTTACTTTCCAGTAAGTCACGGAGGGGATCTCAATATCCTCCTTACATGTCTGAAGCTCCAAGCTTCCAAAGTTCTGTGGGCAGAGGTGGGGTCTTTATCTCAGTATCCCCGGTACTAGCACAGAGCCTTCCAAAGAGCAGATGCCCAGTGATGTTTGAGGAATAGAAGAGAACGTGAGTAAGAGGCCTAACTTGTTAAGAATTACTATCTCCTGCATTCTTTTTTTTTTAGATTTTTTTAATTGGGGAATTGGGGGAGGGGAACAGACAAGTTGTTCTTCAATCTTCATTGTGGAGGGCACCAGTGGCCATCTGGCTTCCTGTTGGCAACTTGTGGCCTCTAAGTTCAAGGTGCCGGGTTCAATCTTAGTTGCGGGTGGGCGTAGCCACCATCCCATGTGGGAGTCGAACCAGCAGCCTTGGTGTTAAAAGTGCACGCTCTATCTACTGAGCCATCCAGGTGGCAACTCAGCTCAAGATGCTGAGTTCAGTCTTAGTTGTGGGTGGGTGTAGCCAACTGTTGAATGGGCAATCTTGTTGTTACACCAGCTGAGCCATCCTGACACCTGTTTGCAGCTCAGCAGCAGCTCAGCTCAGAGCACAGCGTCACTGACCCATGACAGAATCGAACCGACAGCCCCACTGCTCAGAGCTCGGGCTCTAAGCCAAGTCTTAGCCAACTGAGCCACTCAAACAGCCCTCTCCTACATTCTTTAATAAGCTAAGCATATCAAGATATAAATCAATTTTATGAAACAAAACATTGAAAGGAGTCAGCAAAATCAAGGTTGATGATATTTTTTTTCTATTGTCCCAAGAAATTTACTGTGGGATTCTTTCACATATCTGTGCAAATCCCTATTGTGATGTCATTTTTACCTCAGACATCTCTGGGGGTGGGAGAAGCCCGGGCCATGGTATCATGCCTGGCTGTGGCACTAGTGCCAGCCCTCGCTTCCTCTATGGCTCCTGCTCTCTCTTGATCTTGCAAACCCTCTTCATACCAAGGTGAGAGGGCACTAGGGATCGTGTCATTTACCTTGGCCAAAAATTCCAGCACTTTCATCTTGGTAGTCTCAGCGTGGGCCCTTGGGCCCCACAGGAACTCATGGCATGCAGGATCACTCTCACGTACCTGGCGGTACTCCAGGTAGTTTAGCTGTACAAAATCTGTGTTAACAAGCTTCCTGGGCTCCCCATAGATTCGGTGCTTCCTCCCAGCATATACTTCGAGCATATTCAGGAATTTCCAGATATCTTCCTCAGTGGCACAGTTGCCCTTAATGAAGATCAGGCCCAGGATATTCATCAGGAGACCTGTCTTGGGTAATCCCCTGCCAATATTCACTCTCCCATTATTCGGAAGGTTCAGTTTGCTGACAAGTTCATATACGTGGTTGCCTGAGTCAACCTCCTTCAAGTCCACCCCAAAGACGGCCTCAATACAATCAGAGGCTTTCTGGAGGATGTCAGCAACGTGATCTTGGTTATCTCCACCTACAATCTGAGGCAACTCTTCCTTCAGAATGGGCTGTTGCATTTCATACTTGTACATAAGGTATTGCTCCACCACTTCCAGCTTTACAGCTAGAATCTCACTCCATCGGTTCATAGAACATAAGGCATTAGAGGAAAATGAATGTCCCTAAACTTGGCTTTCATCACATTGATCAGAATTTGTGGCAGTTGTGGTAGATGAGGCTGTCCATGACCCCTGGGAAGTGGTACTTGTCTCAGTGGATGATGAAACTTGGGGATTACCCTCCGAAACAGAAAAAGAAGAGGAGGGGTCTCGTCTTTCACTACTGCAGCTGCCTGAACTCTCTTATGACCCTTGGAGTCATTGCGGCCCCAGATGCATTTCTCACGGGCACGGGGCTTACTCCTCTGACCCTGAGGAATTTTAACTCTGGTCAGGGACAATGGTCAGGCAGGATGGCAGGACATGTGACCATGGCACCTGGGTAAGGAAATTTGAGAAGACATGTGCACCTTAGCCATGGAAATACAGTCTCGGTTATAAGGAAGGTTCCATTTTCAGTTTTCCTCAAGGCCACTGCTCCAAAAACCCAAAGGACTCCTGTGCTAATTAGCCTGTACCTTAGGGTGCATCACACGTGCTCTGACTCAGGCACACTGAGGACAGTGGCTGTCAGTCTTTCAGTTTCAGAAGTCTCTTATTTCTTGTTCAAGAGCATCATTCCCATGGTGAAAGTCATGGAACCCACGACAAGAAAGTGAAGGGGATCCTCAGGTTACCACTGCTGCCCACGTGACCCCAATACTGACTGCTCAGTGGGGACCTTTCTGTCCTGGTCAATTTTGGGTCCTCAGTCCTCGTTAAGGGCCCTTACTTGGCTCCATATAGGGCCTGGTGTAGTTGAACGGTGGCTCCACCTTCAAACTCAGCATTTCACCTCCCATAGACCTGATGTAAATAAGTGTTGGGGAAGCTTCCGCGGGACTGCCCCGTCCAGGGTCTTCCAGGGCCAAACCGGGGGTGGGGCCAGATTCTTTCTCATCCCGACTCTTTAGTGGCGATGGTCCCACCGTCGTTGCTTCCACCCCATAATGACCTAGAATTCCTCCCTGGCCCTGAGGCCTACCCCTCCTACTAACGCCAGTTCCACAATGAGACCCCCTAAGAGGAGGTGAGCATCTCCTCCTCTGGCCATACCTGTCTTGGTCTCCTGACGCCAGGTAAGGAAAAGAATTCTGTGGTTCCACTGCTGTGAGGTGTCTGGCTCTCTTAGTCCTCAGAGTATTCACCTTGGTCTCTGGAAAGCCTAGAAACCCTCCCACTGCTGGCTTTAGGCCAACCCCCTTAGACTACCTCCCTCACCCCCTGTTACACCACAGGAAGAAGTGAGTATGTCACATCGTGTCAAAAATGCCCAGGTAAATCAGTGCACCCAGGAGGGGTGAGGTTCTGTGTGGTCCTCCCAGTTTTGAGGGTGGGGTTTTCCCTATGTCCTGACTCAGGGTCCTCACCTTGACTCCTGTCAGGTCCGGGAACTTCTTCCATGGCTTATCTGAGGACCCTCCCTTCAGACCAAGGCCCTCAAATCTGCCACACTTCTTGCAGAGTCAGTCTGAGAACCCTGTCCAAGGCATCCCAGGGTTGATGGCTGGGGCAGTCTCTGTGACTCCTCACTGCTCTGGGCTCTGCAGTACCCTCTGCTGTCACTCAGGGCTCTGCTCTTGATTCCTGGCAGGGCCCGGAATGCTGCCCTGTAGTATCCTGGGTCTCAGAGAGGGAGAGTCGGGGAATGCCACATGAGGCTGTCCTGCCTGTGCCCTTCCAGGGATGACATCAGGATTCAGGCTCCTTGGGGCCTCTCTGTTCAGGGTAGGGCCATGCCCTCAGCACTCACTTGGGATCATTACCTTGATTCCTGGCAGGCCCTGGGACTCCTCTCTTTCTTTCAGCTTAAGGTCACCCACATGGACGAAAGCTCTCATGTCTTTGAGTACCCTGAGAATAAGTGAGGGGATGCTCAGCCTGACAGCCCTGCCTGGGCCTTCTGGGTCAGAGAGCACACAAAAACCAGTCTCTCTCCAGTTATCACGTGCCCTGTCTCATCAGTCCTCATTCATCAGAGTCTTCCTCCTGCCTCCTATCCTCTGAAAGTCTTCCTGGGAAATGCTGCCTCCTTGAAAACTTTTGCTTTGTCTCCCTGCTGCAAACCCAGCAGAGAACGGGTTGAGTCCCAGGAGGGATGTGAGGTGGGGAAGCTGCAGCACGGGCAGAGGAGGGCCCAGGGCAGGTGTTGTGCTCTCAGATCTCTTCCTTCTCTTCGCTGGCCAGACTTGGCTCTTATCTGACTTGGCTTCTCGTAGATTTCCTTTCTACAGGGAAGAGGCTGAACCAAATGATTTTGTGATTCCCCGGTCTTTTGAGGTTTATTGAGATTTCCTTTGCAGATTATGATATTGTCACTGAATACCACCTTTTTCTTTCTTTATGCATACCCAACGGTTGTTTTGTACTTTTTCTGCGTATTCACTGGGGTGTTTATAGCAAAACAATATTTTGAATATGAAGTCCTGCTTTTTGACACCTGAAATCTCTTTTGTGGTATGGAACAGTGAAGTGAGTTAAGCGACATGAGGTGTCTGTCAGACTTGGAGGAATGGCTCAGTGTAGGCTTTAGAGGAATTCAGGGCCAGGGTCTGTCACTTAGCAGTTTGAATTTGAGAATGTTCCAAGATCTTTATCTGCAGCGTGCGTCTGCTAGTATACATTCGCATATGTCATGTGATGGATATAAGCTACCTGGACAGTGTCAGGCAAAGTCTGGTGCGTTGAAGGAATGCTAGTTATTATAAACCTGATCGTGACCCCAGATGGTAACCACCTTCCCTCACAGAATTTTGTTTCCAGCTTCGGTTAACGAATATGTAACTATAAACTATAGAAACGCACGTTGGTCTACACTTAGTAGGCTGACTGCTGTCCTCAACCCCTGCCCCTCACCTCACTAGACATGGGAGGAGCTGTGTGACTTGGCCTTGGAGGGCGCACTGGCCTTGGCAATTCTGGCTGCCCTGGCTGCGGCTCTCTCATCCTCATCTCTCAAAGCCTCCTCATACAGGTTTGGGAAGGCACTCGGGGAAGTCTCATGGAGCCTGGCCATAATCTCCAGCACTTTACTCTTGGTGGTCTCAGCAGGGGCTCTCGGGCCCCACAGGAACCTGTAGCGTGGAGGATCACTGTCAGGGATCTGGTGGGACTTCAGGTAGTTTTGCTGCACCAAGTCTTCTGTGATGGGCTCCAGGGCTCCCCATAGATGAGTGCTTCGTATCAGCATAACCGCCCATCATATTCAACTCTTCCCAGATCTCCTCGGTGGCGCGGTTGCCCTTCATGAAGTTCGGGCCCTGCAAATGCATTAGGAGACGGGTCTCGGTTAAGTCTTTGGCACCACTCAGACTCTCTCCTCTTTGCTGATGTCCAATTTGCTAACTAGGCCTTCAGAGTGACCAGTGGGGTTGACTTCCTTCATGTCAGGGCCACAGACCCGCTCATTCTGTCAGCGAATCTCAGGAGGATCTCAAGGAGGTGGCCCTTGTGCTTTCTCTTGACAATCTTCAGCAGTGCTGCCTTCCCAACAGTCTCTTTCATTCTATATGCAGGGGGTGCACCAGCAGTCCTGAATTCCTGGTTAGAGGACCTTTGCAAGTGGTCTCAGTGGGGCCGGGACATGGCAGGTGCGGTTACTTTCCTCATCTTGACTCTTGGCACCTTTATCGGAATTCGTGTATGAAACACCTGCAGCCGCCGTGGGGGTCAGTGGGGGTCCCTGAGGGTCCTGGGGAGTGCCAGAAGCAGGGGAGTTCAAGGGCACACCCCAGGAAATAGGAGAGATGGGTGAGGGGACTCTCCTCCTGCTGCTGAAGTGACCTGCGCACCCCCAAGACCCTCGGTCTCACTCTGGGCCTGACAGCATTTCCCCGGGCACGGAGCTTGCTCTTCTGACCCCAAGGCCCGGTGACACTGTTCAGGGGCAGCAGGCACCAGTGTGGGCTGTAGAGTAGGTGATGCCAGCACGTGGAGCAGGGAGACTGACGTGGTGTGTCCTCCTTAGTAGGGCGAAAGCAGCAGAAAGTGGGCATCGCCTCATATGACCACGGCCCAAGACACAAAGCTGTGGGAACAGGTTCGGG
Organism: Aselliscus stoliczkanus; assembly: GCA_033961575.1. Lineage (NCBI taxonomy): Eukaryota > Metazoa > Chordata > Mammalia > Chiroptera > Hipposideridae > Aselliscus > Aselliscus stoliczkanus. The sequence continues at coordinate 94,278,947 of CM066737.1, read as the reverse complement.
CCTTATGTTGGGCGTTCCCACTCAAGGATCTCACGCAGTGTCTTGAGATGGGCTCAAAAGAGGGCCTAAGTTTTCTCCCTCTGCTGACCTGGGACCACCCCACTCAGACTAAAACCCTCACTCCTCTGTTGCCTCTGAGTGGGACCTGACGGCGCCTCTTCCTGATATGTCTGCCTGGGTCCTCCCAGGGCTGACAATAAGGACGCTGTGGGGCCCCCACTGGTAGGAGGCGGTGTGTCCCACATGTGGCAACTGGATCAGGGTCAAGAGTGAGATTCTCTATGGGACCTCAGTGAGGTTCTGAGGTGGTGGCCCCCTCAGTTCTCACTCAGTGGGGATCTGAATTTCTCCCTCGGGCCACCAAACACCTCCACATTCAGGTGAACATCTGCATTGAGTCCCCTGGGCTGGAGGTGAGGTGGCGACCTAGCTGATGACCGCTGCCCAGGGTTTGCCAGGGCTGGCAGATGGAGAGACTTGGTTGCTCCCCTCTGCTCTGGGTCAGTGCCCTCCTCAGGCCTCCCTCAGTATGCTCCGTATCTTGACTTGAAGCTATCCCCTCATACAAAGGCTGACAACTCCCTGAGACTCCCTGGGAAGAAGGGACGTTTGCCTCATCTGGCCAGAGCTGCCTGTGGTATCCCAAGGCTAACAGCACTGGAGCGATTCTGTGCTGCCCCCACTGTTACCCGGGAGGTGGTTCCTTCAGTCTTCAAGGTCCTCACCTTGACACCTGGCA